>CM047930.1:38022463-38622463 GCA_026230145.1 Diorhabda elongata
AATCGGACTAAAATGTCAAAATTTTCGAAAAATCGTCAATTTTTTTCTTCAATCGGACTAAAATGTCAAATTTTTCGAAAAATCGTCAATTTTTTTCTCGATTCGGACTAAAATGTCAAAATTTTCGAAAAATCGTCAATTTTTTCTCGATTCGAACTAAAATGTCAAAATTTTCGAAAAATCGTCAATTTTTTTCTCCAATCGGACTAAAATGTCAAAATTTTCGAAAAATCGTCAATTTTTTTCTCGATTCGGACTAAAATGTCAAAATTTTCGAAAAATCGTCAATTTTTTCTCGATTCGAACTAAAATGTCAAAATTTTCGAAAAATCGTCAATTTTTTCTCTATTTGGACTAAAATGTCAAAATTTTCGAAAAATCGTCAATTTTTTCTCGATTCGGACTGAAATGTCAAAATTTTCGAAAAATCGTCAATTTTTTTCTTCAATCGGACTAAAATGTCAAATTTTTCGAAAAATCGTCAATTTTTTCTCTATTCGGACTAAAATGTCAAAATTTTCGAAAAATCGTCAATTTTTTTCTCCAATCGGACTAAAATGTCAAAATTTTCGAAAAATCGTCAATTTTTTTCTCCAATCGGACTAAAATGTCAAAATTTTCGAAAAATCGTCAATTTTTTTCTCGATTCGGACTAAAATGTCAAAATTTTCGAAAAATCGTCAATTTTTTCTCGATTCGGACTAAAATGTCAAAATTTTCGAAAAATCGTCAATTTTTTCTCGATTCGGACTAAAATGTCAAAATTTTCGAAAAATCGTCAATTTTTTTCTCGATTCGGACTAAAATGTCAAAATTTTCGAAAAATCGTCAATTTTTTCTCGATTCGAACTAAAATGTCAAAATTTTCGAAAAATCGTCAATTTTTTCTCTATTCGGACTAAAATGTCAAAATTTTCGAAAAATCGTCAATTTTTTCTCGATTCGAACTAAAATGTCAAAATTTTCGAAAAATCGTCAATTTTTTCTCGATTCGGACTAAAATGTCAAAATTTTCGAAAAATCGTCAATTTTTTCTCGATTCGAACTAAAATGTCAAAATTTTCGAAAAATCGTCAATTTTTTCTCTATTCGGACTAAAATGTCAAAATTTTCGAAAAATCGTCAATTTTTTCTCGATTCGAACTAAAATGTCAAAATTTTCGAAAAATCGTCAATTTTTTTTTCGATGCGGACTAAAATGTCAAAATTTTCGAAAAATCGTCAATTTTTTCTCGATTCGGACTAAAATGTCAAAATTTTCGAAAAATCGTCAATTTTTTCTCGATTCGGACTAAAATGTCAAAATTTTCGAAAAATCGTCAATTTTTTTCTCGATGCGGACTAAAATGTCAAAATTTTCGAAAAATCGTCAATTTTTTCTCGATTCGGACTAAAATGTCAAAATTTTCGAAAAATCGTCAATTTTTTCTCGATTCGGACTAAAATGTCAAAATTTTCGAAAAATCGTCAATTTTTTCTCGATTCGAACTAAAATGTCAAAATTTTCGAAAAATCGTCAATTTTTTTTTCGATGCGGACTAAAATGTCAAAATTTTCGAAAAATCGTCAATTTTTTCTCGATTCGGACTAAAATGTCAAAATTTTCGAAAAATCGTCAATTTTTTCTCGATTCGGACTAAAATGTCAAAATTTTCGAAAAATCGTCAATTTTTTTCTCGATTCGGACTAAAATGTCAAAATTTTCGAAAAATCGTCAATTTTTTCTCGATTCGAACTAAAATGTCAAAATTTTCGAAAAATCGTCAATTTTTTCTCTATTCGGACTAAAATGTCAAAATTTTCGAAAAATCGTCAATTTTTTCTCGATTCGGACTAAAATGTCAAAATTTTCGAAAAATCGTCAATTTTTTCTCGATTCGAACTAAAATGTCAAAATTTTCGAAAAATCGTCAATTTTTTCTCTATTCGGACTAAAATGTCAAAATTTTCGAAAAATCGTCAATTTTTTCTCGATTCGGACTAAAATGTCAAAATTTTCGAAAAATCGTCAATTTTTTCTCGATTCGAACTAAAATGTCAAAATTTTCGAAAAATCGTCAATTTTTTCTCTATTCGGACTAAAATGTCAAAATTTTCGAAAAATCGTCAATTTTTTCTCGATTCGGACTAAAATGTCAAAATTTTCGAAAAATCGTCAATTTTTTCTCGATTCGAACTAAAATGTCAAAATTTTCGAAAAATCGTCAATTTTTTCTCTATTCGGACTAAAATGTCAAAATTTTCGAAAAATCGTCAATTTTTTCTCGATTCGGACTAAAATGTCAAAATTTTCGAAAAATCGTCAATTTTTTCTCGATTCGAACTAAAATGTCAAAATTTTCGAAAAATCGTCAATTTTTTCTCTATTCGGACTAAAATGTCAAAATTTTCGAAAAATCGTCAATTTTTTCTCGATTCGGACTAAAATGTCAAAATTTTCGAAAAATCGTCAATTTTTTCTCGATTCGAACTAAAATGTCAAAATTTTCGAAAAATCGTCAATTTTTTCTCTATTCGGACTAAAATGTCAAAATTTTCGAAAAATCGTCAATTTTTTTTTCGATTCGGACTCGTTTTTTTTACTATTTATTAGTTTTTCTCTAACCCTTGTAACCAGGTCACTATCACTATCAAGTATTTGTCGATTTTTCTCTAATCCCGCAAGTCGTTTCTTATTTTCATGAACATTCATTTTTCTCCAACCCTCGTAATTCGTTTATACATTTTTTTCCAGTTAATTTTTGCCTAAACCCCGTAACTCGTTTCTGCTGTTCTATATTGTCAGTTATACGAGGGAAACTTCAAAATATCTGCATTTTTAATAAGAAAAAAATTGATTTATTGACAATATTACGAGGGGTATTCCAATACTTTGTTAATTAATAATTTTTGTCTAAACCTCGTAACTCCGTTACTGCTGTTCTTTCTTGATAGTTTTACGAGGGAAACTCCAAAAATTCTACATTTTTAATAAGAAAAAAATTGAATTATTGACAATATTACGAGGGGAACTAATTATTAATTTTCTCGTTCTTGCTGCTGTTCCGATATGACCTTTTTTAAACGATACGAGAAAATTTGAAATTTCGCGGCTCTTTTAACTCAAAATTTGGGAAAAAGCATTTTTTTTCGACGTTTAAGATTGTAGCTTATACAATTTAACGTATAACCCTCGTCGAACCCCCCAAAAGCATGTTAATAATTTTAATAATAATAAAAAAAATTTACTCAATTTACCGACTTCCCAAGGGGTTTATTTCGTTTTTTTTTCTGTTTCTAGGAAATCGTTAACCCAACATTGAAAATCTCATCAGTTGGGCTAATTCCGCATCTGGTTGGTTGATTTGAGCCAACAAAAAAAGACGTCTGACTCCTTTTATATAAATTTAAACAAAAAAAAATTGAATTTTATTAATAAGTGAGCATATACGAATTATTATTATTATTATTTACAATTATCACTACGTCGTTCTAACGGATATTGTATAAAATATAATGAAATAACAAAAAAAAAATAAATAAAAAATGATGAATTACTAGTAAAGATGGCGGACCGCTTACAAAACAGGTCGCCATCTTGGATAACGAATGCGTGTGTATGTTTGTCGAATGGTGTGAATGCAAGTCAGGCTGTATTATTTAAAATATTTTTTAGATAGCATAAAACACGGTGTATTTAGGATCATTTCGAGATAATTCGATAAGTATATATGTCAAAAACAGTCTGTTCTTAAAAGAAATACCAACGCCGCCCCAACCGGTCACCGAAAAAATCGTCCACCTCCTGTATATATCCATCTCTATTTAGTTACCTTCTTTTTCTCTATCCCCCGTAACTTTTTTCTGTATATTTTAGCGTCTATTAGTTTCTCTTTGACCCCCGTATAACTCGATTTTGTTTTTTCAGTATTTCAATTATCCTCAAACCCCCGTAATTCGATTTGGTTTTTCTAATTTCTTAATTTTCTTCTGACCCCTGTAACTCGATTTTGAACTTACAATTTCTTAATTTTCTTTTGACCCCTGTAACTCGATTTTGTATTTTCAATTTCTTAATTTTCTTCTGACCCCTGTAACTCGATTTTATTCTTACAATTTTTTAATTTTCTTCTGACCCCTGTAACTCGATTTTGAACTTACAATTTCTTAATTTTCTTCTGACCCCTGTAACTCGATTTTGAACTTACAATTTCTTAATTTTCTTCTGACCCCTGTAACTCGATTTTGTTTTTACAATTTCTTAATTTTCTTCTGACCCCTGTAACTCGATTTTTAACTTACAATTTCTTAATTTTCTTCTGACCCCTGTAACTCGATTTTGTTTTTACAATTTCTTAATTTTCTTCTGACCCCTGTAACTCGATTTTGAACTTACAATTTCTTAATTTTCTTCTGACCCCTGTAACTCGATTTTGTTTTTACAATTTCTTAATTTTCTTCTGACCCCTGTAACTCGATTTTGAACTTACAATTTCTTAATTTTCTTCTGACCCCTGTAACTCGATTTTGAACTTACAATTTCTTAATTTTCTTCTGACCCCTGTAACTCGATTTTTAACTTACAATTTCTTAATTTTCTTCTGACCCCTGTAACTCGATTTTGAACTTACAATTTCTTAATTTTCTTCTGACCCCTGTAACTCGATTTTGAACTTACAATTTCTTAATTTTCTTCTGACCCCTGTAACTCGATTTTTAACTTACAATTTCTTAATTTTCTTCTGACCCCTGTAACTCGATTTTGAACTTACAATTTCTTAATTTTCTTCTGACCCCTGTAACTCGATTTTGAACTTACAATTTCTTAATTTTCGTCTGACCCACTTAGCTCCATTTTATTTTTTCACTCTCATATTTTTTCTTTAATCCTTGTAAGTCGACTTTTAAATTTTCCTAATTTTCTTCCAACACTTGTAACTCGATTTTGTTTTCCTAATCTCTTAATTCTCTTCAACCCCTGTAATTCGATTTTGTTTCCACAATTTTTTAATTTTGTTCAAACCCCCGTAACTTATTTTTTTATTATAAGTTTCTTAATTTTTCTTCAACCCCTGTAATTCGCTTTTCTTTTTTCAGCCTCGTATTTTTTCTCTAACCCTTGTAACTCCATTTTGTTTTTTTTGTTCCTTAATTTTTTTCTAGCCCCCATAACTCATTTTTATATTTAAAATTTCAGTTTCGTAATTTTCCTCAAACCCGTAATTTGATTTTGTTTTTTAAGTCTCTTAAAATTTTTTTCCGACCCCTGTAATTGGAATGAGTCCATCTCTACTAATAAATTTATTAAAATACCCCTTGAAATTAATAAATGTTCATATACAGGAATTTTTCGAAAAAACAAAATTTCAAAATTATTGAAATTAAAATACCAAAAATTTTGAAAAAAATATATAAATTCGTTCCGTTACGTTTAACATTAGAGATGGACGCTACAATAACCGTTATATTAGTAACCTTACATAAAAAAAATGTAAGAAAGTTTTTCGGTGACCGGCAGCGTTGCCAATACTTTTTTTTCATAAAAAAAAACATTGTATATATTTTCAAAACGATTTTGATCATATACTTTATTTAGTTGTTATTTTTTTAAGGACCTAATTTTTTTATGAAGCTCTATAATCATGCATCTTCTTTTTCGACATGTAAATTGTTCGTATATTTTTAGAACACTCTGTATTTCAAAAAAAAATGTTCGCATCTAGATACCTCGCAAATTACATGTTTCTTAATCATCCATTTCAAAATTTCTAAATCGATTTTCTCTATGGTTACTTCGATTTCAAAGTTAGGCTTCCAAACGTCTTATATCAATGACAGTTGACAACTTTGACAATCGGAATTTTGAAAAAAAAAATTAATGAATATTGGTAATTTTTTTTGTTTAAAATAACTTATTGAGAAAGGTAACGCATTTTCTATTCCTAACAGTTTATTTAGAAAAAGGTAGCGCATTTTTTGTTCCTTAAAGATAATTACTAAAAGGTAACGCGTTTTTGCTCATAAAAAGGTAACGCGTTTTTGCTCATAAAAAGGTAACGCGTTTTTTGGAGACTTGTTATGATGAAATCTAGATGCGTACATGACCTTTGGGCCTCCGATAAGGCTACATTACGGTTTTTTGTCGTATATAAAGTAGCCGGCGTTGTGTTGTCATCGTATTTATTTATTCATCACGAACTGATAAGTATAAGATCACGTTTTTCCTGTTTGTTGTTGATTATTAATTATTTTGAATATTAGTTGTAAATGTGACCCAAATATTTACAAACATACCGTATATTTGCTTAACAGAAACGGATCAGGAAGGATTTTTAACATCAATTGTTTTGGAGAGGTGTATAAAAAAAGTAAAAGGTAACGCCTTTTAAAAAAGGTTGCTCTTATTTAAAAAATTTTACTTCTTAAATTTCTGGTAAAAAATGTTAAAAGGTACCGCAAATTTTAAATGTGCGTAAAATTATTCGAAAAATTTTCTAAAAATGGAAATAATTTTCATAGTTTTCCGTCTAAATCAAACAAAAAATTAATTAAATTGAGAAATTATCAATTTTATCCGTAAAAATGTAACGTAATTTTTAAAAAATCTAAAACGCCGCTACCTTTTTTCCATTTCCAATGAAATCAACAATTGAAACGTTATCTAAGTGCGAATTTATTAGGATGCAGAAACTATCGATGAATTTTAAAGGTAACGCACTTTCTATTTGAAAAATATATCGAGTTTCAAATGGTTTTCACATATTCTACGAATTTCACTAAAAATATAAAAAATATTAAAAATTTTCATATTTTTTCGTATAATTGAAAAGAAAATCACAAATTTGATGATTATTGCGTAATTTTTAAAAATGTAAAAACGCCGCTACCTTTTTTCCATTTCAAATAAATTACAATTAAAATGTATGAATATAAGTTGGCTGCAGAAACCATCGATAAAATTTCCAGGTACCCCATGTTCTAATCAGTAAAGGTAACGAATTTTCATGTTTGATAGGTAGGGAGCTTTCGAAGGTAACGCATAATTTTTAACTTTAAAAAAATGACATTTTCAAACAAGGTAAGTTTATACTCCAATGATTCCAAAATTTTGTATAACTAATCGATGATTAATAATCTCAAATAATACGGGGTCATTAATAAAATTACATTGTTCTATTGCGGATTTTAACTTTATAATATCCAGTCAGTTTTACGTAAAAATCATTCAAATGTGACAATTTATTATTAACATTCGTGATTAGTGCAATATTTTATTTGTAGAAGGGTCCAAATTGAAAAAAAAAAAACATCGTAGAAACACAAATTCGGTTGAATTGCATTTGAATAATTTTTTCGAAGACGCCCCTGTACTTTGGAACCAAATTACGAGGTTCTACAATTCGCAATCGAACCAATAGGAAACAATCCGTGATAGTTTTGATCATTTTTCGAAATGTAGGGACTGTATATACTGCGAAAATTGTGAAATGAATAAAAATTGTAGATGCGACATCAGTGACTGCCATAACCTTTCAAAATTAAATGTAAATTCTTCGATGTATGTATTGATAACACTACAACAATTTGCAAGTTAAGTTATTATCGTTATTAATTTTCTGATTTAATTTCTAGTAGCTTTTAAAATAGTTATTTCAGGCGTTTGTTCGATAATTTAAGTTATAACAAACAAATTCGGTTCCGCATTTGTAATTTACAGTGTTACAGTGAGGAATTGCAGGAATAAAATGAATAAAAAATCAAATAAATCGTTATTTTATTTCCCTTATCCCAATGAATCATGAAAGTAACGGTGAAAAATTTGAAGTTCCCGCTTTATTAGTAACGGAACATTGATAATTGAGAAATATTGAGTCGAAATTCGTTCCACACACATACAAGATTATACGTCAACGCTTAGTTCTATGGTCGATGAAGATTACGGAACGTTACTCGATTTGACATTCGACAAGAAATAGCTGATAAAATGTTATTTGATTTAACACTCATACTAATTTATCATTGAAACAATGTTTGGAATTTGAATTATATCATTTAAACCCACTACACTTCTTTTTAAATCATTAAGTGTATAATCAATTTCTGGAGTATTGGAATCATTCATAGAAAAATATCAACAAAACGTACATTTCAATATCGGACAGTTGACATAAATTTCCGTTTCCGACAACCAACAAGGATTCCACCTTTTCTAAAACTAAGGTTAAGATAGGTGAGCATGTATTTTATAAAATTTATAAAACATCATAAATAAAAACAATTTAAATAGAAAATAATATTTGAAACGAATTTTTAATTGATACGAATTGAAATTATGTATTAACTTTTAGGATAAAATGTCGTCGCATTTAGTTTGGGGTATTATCAGGAACAACAACGCTTTTCTTTTGAAGAAAAGAAATATTTCCAAACCATTCAGTACCGTAAGTAGATGCAAATAGTATTTACATAAAATATTTTGTTTAATTCTCGTTTCAGGAACCCAACAATTTAACAAATTTGAATTCCTATCGTTACAATGGTCTTATCCATAAAAAATCCGTAGGAATTGTAGATGCTCCCGACAAAAAAGGTTTCACAGTTGTTTACAAAAAAGCCAGTAAACAAGTAAGTTCAAACTTTCTTTCTATTATGTTTCATTCATTAAAATTTCGATTTTCAGAGAAAACCCAAGCAAAGTACAGTGAAGAGGACGATGAAATCTGGTCCAAGGAGATCTTTGCACAAACTAAAAAGATTGTTGAGTGCTAACAGATACCGTACAGATCTTACCAAGGTAAGTTTATATATTTAACTTTATTTCCTTCAATTTGTTAAAGTTACCTACAAATTATGTTTATTTTAGGTTGCCCTTCGTAGAGCCAGTGCTGTTCTTAAATCCCAAAAACCCTTGCCTGCTAAGAAGCAAAAGGCAAAGAAAGAATAAATGTTTTTTTTTATAATAAATTAATAAATTTATGAAAAAAACAATTTTTTTTTCAATTAAATCTACCACCTATACCATCAAGTGGGATAACTATCATGTATATACAGGGTGTGATATGAATATGTTTTACTCACCTGAAATTTTCTTACCTTTTTCCTTTTTGAACATTTTGAGGTTATTTCATCTGTTTTAGACAATTTTTTCTTCTATTTATTATTATACTTAATCATTGGAATCATATGTCAAGTGTAGGGGAGATTTGGGTTGATAGAAACCTTAATTCATTTAATGTAAGAGAGATTCAAAATATTTGGAATTGTGATTCATCCAGTTTAGGGAAGATTTAGGTTATTTCAAACCCTAACTTGCTGAATGTAGAGGATTTTTGAGATCATAATTTGTTCAATTTAGGGAGAGATTGAGCTATTTGAAACCTTAATTTCTTCATTCTAGGGAAGACTTGGGCTATTTGGAATATTAATTTGTTTCGTGTGGGGGAGATTTGGGCTATTTTCAAGTATTTGAAACCACAATTTGTTTATTCAGAGGGCGGTTTGGAATCTTAATTTGTTCAATGTAGGGAAGATTTGTGCGATTGGAAATCCTGACTCAACAATTGTGGGGGAGGTTTGGGCTATTTGGAACTATAATCCGTTTAATTTAGGGAAGATTAAGGCTGTTTCGGATATTAATTTGTTCAGCATAGGAGCGATTCACTTTATTTTCAGTTATTTGAAAGCGTGATTCCTTTATCCTAGGGGACATATGGACTATTTTCAATCTCATAATTTTTTTCAATAGGGGAGATTAGGGCAACTTCGAATCTTGTCTATTCTCTGTACCGGTTCGTCAATGTTTTAAATAGGAGAGATTTGGAATCCTAACAAGTGATAGGGGAAAGTTGGGTATAATTTGGAATTGAGGATACGTGTAGTGTTAAAAAAAAATAAGAAAATACACAGTAAACAAATGGTATATATTCATCTATTTCTACAAAAAAATCCCTAATTCCAACAATTAGGAAAATAAAAATGTATATATAACAATAACAATTTCTATTACGTAAATTCAATATGTAAAAGTTGTTGAAAAGAATAGTACCAGTGCCAAAATATATATTTTTCCAATTTTCATTTCATTTTATATAAAAAAAAATGTTGTACTTTGTTTTCTTTTCTATACCTTAGTATATGGAGAAAAAAAAATAAGTCTGATACAAAAACGTGTTTGCAGCCATCGGAAATCGGTTTTCGAAGGAAAAATTTCCGTTTTTGGGCAAACTCACAAACACACTGTACCATTTTTGGTAATATCAATAATAATAATAATAGGCAGTGTATCGATAAAATATAATAAATACATTACAGGCGAAATAAACACTAAAAGTGAACCAAACTCGTGCAAATATTTTAATATGAAGTTAAATGACATAAAAAAAATATAAAAACGGAAAATTAATTAAATTCCTACCGGATACGACGTCATATTGTCTGCCATTATTTCGATTCACACGCCTCTCGCTTAGAAATCGATTACGTACAATAATCGATTTAACTGTCAAATAATACAACATGGCGGGCGCGTTACGAACAAGATTTCCCTTTTTATATTTTTTTCAAATACGATTCAGTACAAAAAAATATTTTACGACGGTTTAGCATCGTAAGTTACTGTAAAATATAGAACACGACGTCGGCAACTAAAAAGAAGCGTTCCATTAAAATTATTGATCTAATATCGAATTTGTGACGAAATTTCGGAAAAAATTGAAATATTTCTGATACGAAAAAAAAAAAATATTAAATATATCTTGAAAATAATTCCAACGGAACACCCTGTATACAGAATTTTTATACAATATTTAACGCGTACACTACCGTCCAAAAATTCGTAAATAATAATTTTTGTTTTTCATTGTAGCCAACCGAATCTTAGTTTAATTTCAACTTCGCGATGTTGCCAGTTCGATTTATTCTCATATAATTTTACGAAATTTTCGGACGACACCGTACATAAAACAATTCAATTATCTTAAGGTTAAATTCTCACATAAATAATTTTAATTCAGACATAAAAGATGGCAGTCGTTGAGAAATATTTATTTTTTTTGAGTTATTTTAGAATAAATATCAGGTCGGGTCCAATGGGCATCGAATCTAACCTAACCTAACAATGTCACGGAAATTATAACTCAGAATGTACTAAATGTCAAATTTGAATTAAACAACCGGCAACGTCTCGATGACGTATCATTGTTTTAGGCGACCGTAGGTTAAGTAAAACATTTTACAAAATTTAAATGCGGTTATTTTGATAAAATGATGTCTTTACATATCAAGGCAGTTGAAAAAATTATTATTTAATTGTACTTAGCATCAATTAGAATCAACTAATTCATAAATACTCAAAAAAAACTTCGAATTTTTAGGTTATATTCATGACGTCACTGCATATTCCAATTATTTAGTATTTTAAGTACTTGTAGATAACAGAAATACGAAAAAATTTACGAAGTAGGAATTTACCAAAACGTAAGATTTCAAAATGGTGACTTTTTTGAAAAATTACTACGCTGCAATACAAATTTGAAGAAATAGAAAAAAAAACGAGGGGAATTGAAACTATGGAATAAAACAAGCGAAGTGTGACGTCTAAAACATAACCTCAAAAAATTAATGTACGTTATATATGACGTATTTTTGAAAATTTGGCAACGTTGTTGGAGTATAAGGCGCGTTAGTTTTCATTTTTTATAACCAAAATAGGTGAACCTTCAAAAAGAGTTGGGAAATTTGTAAGAAATATCTGCCCAAATGGATTGTTACGTAGAAATTGCACCAATCGCCCCCAATGGAAAAGTTATTTTCCAGAAAAAAGTACACAGTAGAATATTTTGACAAAAAGCCACACTTTCACAGGGTTTCGAAAATTTGTAGACAATATCTCTTTAAATGCATTTATACAGAGAAATTGCGCCACTCGCCCCCCTTTTGAAGGATTTTTTCCGAAAAATACGAACACAGAAGGATATTATGATAAAAAATGGATCATTTTCCAAGGAATTGGAAAATTTGTAAAAACTGTTTCACCAAATGAATTTCCACAATGAAATTGCTCCACTCGCCCCCCTTTTTAAAGGATTTTTTCCGAAAAATACGAACACAGAAGGATATTATGATAAAAAATGGATCATTTTCCAAGGAGTTGGAAAATTTGTGAAAACTGTTTCACCAAATGAATTTCCACAATGAAATTGCTCCACTCGCCCCCTTTTAAAGGATTTTTTCCGAAAAATACGAACACAGAAGGATATTATGATAAAAAATGGATCATTTTACAACGAGTTGGAAAATTTGTAAGAACTTTTTCCCCAAATGAATTTCCACAATGAAATTGCTCCACTCGCCCCCCTTTTAAAGGATTTTTTCCGAAAAATACGAACACAGAAGGATATTATGATAAAAAATGGATCATTTTACAACGAGTTGGAAAATTTGTAAGAACTTTTTCCCCAAATGAATTTCCACAATGAAATTGCTCCACTCGCCCCCTTTTAAAGGATTTTTTCCGAAAAATACGAACACAGAAGGATATTATGATAAAAAATGGATCATTTTACAACGAGTTGGAAAATTTGTGAAAACTGTTTCCCCAAATGAATGTCCGCAAAGAAATTGCGCCACTCGCCCCCCTTTTAAAGGATTTTTTCCGAAAAATACGAACACAGAAGGATATTATGATAAAAAATGGATCATTTTCCAAGGAGTTGGAAAATTTGTGAAAAATGTTTCACCAAATGAATTTCCACAATGAAATTGCTCCACTCGCCCCCCTTTTTAAAGGATTTTTTCCGAAAAATACGAACACAGAAGGATATTATGATAAAAAATGGATCATTTTCCAAGGAATTGGAAAATTTGTGAAAACTGTTTCCCCAAATGAATGTCCGCAAAGAAATTGCTCCACTCGCCCCCCTTTTAAAGGATTTTTTCCGAAAAATACGAACACAGAAGGATATTATGATAAAAAATGGATCATTTTTCAAGGAATTGGAAAATTTGTGAAAACTGTTTCCCCAAATGAATGTCCGCAAAGAAATTGCGCCACTCGCCCCCTTTTTAAAGGATTTTTTCCGAAAAATACGAACACAGAAGGATATTATGATAAAAAATGGATCATTTTTCAAGGAATTGGAAAATTTGTGAAAACTGTTTCCCCAAATGAATGTCCGCAAAGAAATTGCTCCACTCGCCCCCCTTTTAAAGGATTTTTTCCGAAAAATACGAACACAGAAGGATATTATGATAAAAAATGGATCATTTTTCAAGGAATTGGAAAATTTGTGAAAACTGTTTCCCCAAATGAATGTCCGCAAAGAAATTGCGCCACTCGCCCCCTTTTTAAAGGATTTTTTCCGAAAAATACGAACACAGAAGGATATTATGATAAAAAATGGTACATTTTCCATAGAAATTGCGCCACTCGCCCCCCCCCCAAAAAAATTAGTTAATTAGAAAAATACGAACCCAGTAGGCCATTTTGATAAAAAAATTTCAAATCCATAATTTAACGTATTTTTCATAGTTTGGCAACGTTGTTCGACTATTATAAAGTGCAAAAGTTTTCATTTTGTGTACGTAAATTTTCAAAAAATTGGGCCTCACTTTATGGAAGCTGCCTTTCGCATTTCTACAAACAAATTGCGCCCGTCGCCCCTATCAAAAAATTTATTTACTTGAAACACAAACACAGTAGAAACGTTCCTAAACATCCAAGGTATTTTTAAAATCCGGCAACGTTGTTCGAATATAACGTACATCGATTTTTATCGAGTAAATATAAATTTCGATTCGATTTCATATAAAATCGATTATTTCGATAAGAAACGGTGTAAATTTTTTTTTCCAAATATAAAAGTATTAACTAGATTTTTGGTCACTTTTATTAACGGTTACGAGTCTTTTCCTCGACGTCTCGCCGGCGCAAATCGATTTACGTCTAACTGTACTATCACATTGCGGAGTCAAAGGCGCCCCCTTCCTTCTTTGATTACCGACATTTCCGGCTTTCCTACCGATATTCGGCGTTTTCGATTTATCGCTAATTCCGCTTCGCGACCAATTATCTATTTGCGCCTCCCTAGATTCTTTAAGTATATTACGAATCGGACCCGTATCCCCCACCAATTCTTGTAACTTTTGCAAAATCGTATAAAGACAAACGGCGCTAACCAAACCGAAATCGAACAAACTCGTCATATGAACAACGAAATTTCTATACAAATTTTTCAATAACAATTCCCGACCTTTGTGTTTAACGAACATCTGGCAAGCTAACGGTATTTGACAATCGCCAACGAAACCGTATTTCATCACGTGTAGATTCCACATTTTCATCAGTTCCTTTTCCCCTTCGTTAACATCGGTAAATTCGTCGATCATCATCATCGTTTTATTTTGTAGCCATTCGGGATCGTTCTCCCCTTCGGAATCGATTTCCATTTCCTTCGGATAAATCGGTAAACAAGTAGTCGTGTGATGATACAATCGATTATGTCCCGTGATGAACGGTCGTTGACCATCGAATTCGCAATCGTCCAATTCGAGAAATTCGGATAAACTCGCTTTCGGTCGTTTCGGATGACATACCAATATATGCGTTACGGATGCGCGGCGGATCGGGCCGTTTCGGGAAAAAGCGCAAACCGTCGGCTGGGAGATTAAATCGTGGGGCGAACCCGTATAAGAACCGTCGTACATCTCGTTTATAGCCACGTCGATCCTCGCGCCCACCGAAATCGGAACGTAGGTGAATGTAAATCGCGAATGACACAATTTCAAATGTTTCAATAACGTATATAATCGATTGCAATTCAAACTACACCAAGGACAATGTAAATCTTCGCAAGCTTCAGTTTGTTGACGAGAATTATTGTTATAAACGAACTGATAGACGATTTGTAATTTTTCCGTATCCATATTCGTAACTTGAGGTAGATTTTCTTTATTTTCTTGTAAAGGATACGGTTGAGGTCTATCGACGATTTTGGCGGAAGCTTCCGGTGACCAATTCAATTTGAATTTTAACACGGCTCCTTTCATAAAAGCGTCCAAATTACCACAAGTTTCCACTAGATCGTTTACGTTCTCCCAACTCGAATGTTTTTTTATCGAATTTTTGGTATTAGTAGAAAAATCTTGTACGACGATATCGTAATCACCGTCACTCAAATAACAACGATTATGTTTGTCATAAACTGTAAGTTCGGCACCGTACAATTTCGAATTATCACTCGCGTTGTTAGATTTTCGCTTTTTCGACGCCGGTTCATCGTCAAACTCCTTTTCCTGCGTCACTTTTACCCGAAATAATAAAATATACGATTTCACTAGGGGGCCACTCGAGGGGTTAAAAGATTCGGTTGGGATGCTAATTGTGGGAGCTGTTAGAGGTAAATCTTGTTCATTGGGGTTAATAGGAACATCTGCCGTTCCTAAAGTCACTTGCATACTAGGCGCCGAACTATCTTTACGTTTTTTATGACTAATTTTTAATAAAACAGTCTCGACTTGCGCTATTTGAGCGTCGTAATCTAAAGATTTATTATTAAAACCTAAGAATGTTAAATTTATATAACCCGGTTGTATACACATCGTATCTTTTTTATTTAAAACTTTTTCCAATAGAGAATCTACCTTAAATCCTTGCCGTCCTTTATTATTTCGAGACATCCTGTGTTTCATATAAGTTAGAGTTCTATTAAGAAATATAGGCTGAAAATGTTACTAGTATAAATATGAAGTTTAAGTTTGCTTTAATACTTACCAAGCACATGTTTCTCGTACGTAAATATCTGTATATTTGAGTGGGTTCTGGAAAGTAAACACAATTCATTCATATGTCCTCTTTATCAGTTTAGATAACTTACTTTCGAAAGCTTGTAAAAATAACTCGTGATCCGCTTGTATATGATCGATTCTCGGGGTTTTCACCGCATCGGGATCTTTTTCTCTTTTTCTTGGTGGCATTTTATTTCAGTATAATTGTTTATTACCGCGAAACTTGACCGTTTATTAAACGCCTTGCATTCAGCGGCTGGCTTCAGTTTTGTCAAATGTCAAAATTGTTTGACGATAGACAGATGTGACTGACAGTTTGACAAATTCACCAACTATGAAATATAAAACTTACTGACACCATAGATACACTAATACTTTTCGGACACTTTAATCGGGCTGTAATCATTTGATATAAATCTCTCTACCCCGTTGTTTCATTTATCTATAGGTTTTTCGTGTTATTTTATTCAATACAACTGCATTTTGTGTGTTTTATAAATTTGATACTCTAAAAGTTGACTTATCCTCTTCTTTTTTTAGATATCAATGAAATAAAATCACTGATCTAAGGCATCTGATACTATTACCCACTTTATCAACATTGTCTATGGTTTTTTGATTTTAAAAATTATTTATTCCCTTTAAATAGCTGTCTACTATCAATTCTCATTAGTAAGGTGATTTAAAAGTTACTGAAATTTGAGCTTATTATATATTTCAACATAAAATAAGCTAATTAAATTTTAGTGAAACATCGATATGAATATATAAATCGTTGATAACTTCTTTAAAATCTATTATACAACTAAATAAATATCATGAAGTGATTTGAATTCAACAATTCTTCTAGATTTTGTTTTAAATTCGAAATGTCTACGGAAAATTAATGTGATCTAAATCTCATTCAGGATTAGGATCTGTAATCAGCTGATAGGTGATTCATAGTTTCCAAAAGGAAAGAAAACTTATTGTTACCAGTTTGTTCTATGTTAGGGATGTTATAGGGAAAATAAAATACAATAAATATTATTTTAAAAAATATTATATAACATAAAAAAATTATTTGGTTTTGTATCAATCTGTAGTTGAGTAATAATAGAAAGTTGAATACGTTGTGGCTCCAAACACGTTGCAGGATGCATAAGTAAAAACAATTTACAAATACTGTACTTTACTTTATTCTAGTTTCTGGAGATGAGTATCGAGTAATTTTTTTGTAGATAGTCGAAATACTTCAATTTTTGTAATAATTAAATTGAAAATTGACAGATGTACAACATGTATCTGTATCCTAGTAACGGAATCGACATAACACACATTTGAAATACAAACATTGCGTTTAGTGAAATATATGTGGATTTCACCCCTTTACATTAATTATTCAGGGGATATTTGATAGAAAAACATGGATTTCGATTTAGATGATCCCTTAGGTAGTGACGATAGTTTTTTTGAAGAGCCTAAAGTTTTAGCAAAACGGTCTAGTTTCACGAAAACTCCCGAAAAAAAATCCATAGAAAATTTATTAGGTTTTGATACCAAAACGAAATCTTCAGTATCTACGGAGGATATTAAAAAATCCGAAACCAGCAATAAGAAACAAATGGACGATTGGTTAACTGACGTAAAAGGTATTTAATTTGAAAACTAGTAACATTTTTTTTATAATTATATTGTAGGACCTTCTACTACAGATAGGTCGAGAAGAAGCGACTTTTTAGACGATATACTTCCAATAAAACCAAAAACAACGAAACACGATAAAAAAGGAACGTCTTTAGAAGACATTTTGAAAGAAAGTAAAGTGACTACTACTCCGAAAACGGCTCAATCACTAAAAGACGCAAATCCAGAACCGACGATTTCATCAGAATACGGCATTTCCTCTACGATTAGTGAAAGAAGAAGAAGCGGAAGACGCGGTTCGGGAGTAGAAGATACTTTGGGATTATTTCGCGATACGTTTGTCGATAAAAAAGAAACAATCCCGAAATCTACAGAAACATTACAAAAAACTTCCACAAGTATTAATATTAATCCTTCCGACAAAAATATGACGTTACCAGGAGTACCTGATTGGTTAGGATTAAGTTCAACGAACGTCAAAAGATCCGACTCACCAATAACTGTCAATAAAAGCGCGCCAAATATGAATAATGAAAATGTAGTAGTGCCAAAGGAAGTAGATGTCGCTGATGAAATTGAAAATAAGATTTTCGTTGATAAATTAGTACCACAAGATATTAACGCCGGTATACAAAATAGTTATACGGCATTACATCAACAAGAATCGTTATTATTAGTATCGTTACAATTTAAAAGATACGAGGAAGTTTTGAAAGACATTCAAGAAAAACAAAATTTTATTTTAGGTATTTTTTAATGTCGATAATTATTTTTTTTGTAATTATAACTTTATAGGACAACAAGAAAGACAATTTAAAAATTTCATAGATGATTATATATTAAAACAACACGCTGTAGAAAATAATATAAAGTTACAACAAGAACGAATCAATAATCAAATCAAGTTATTGGTAACTGATCACGTGGATAAATTACAAAGTGATACAGACGTTAATGACGATAAAAAAGAAGAAGATTTAAAAGATTTATTATTAAAATTAAAACAAAGACACGATGAAGAATTATTTATTATGGAAGAATCTTATAAGTAAAATTAATCTTTTTGATATAGTTTTTTAATAAAAATGTAAATTTTTTAAGGAAACAAATGGATATGGTGGAAAAATCTGCTGCGAACGTCGAAGAAAACGTACAAAAAGAACTAAAAAATTTAGAAGATCTATACGATAAAAAATTACAAAATTTTAAAACAAATTACGACGAAGAAATTTCTTATTATAAAGAAAAGATAAAAATATTGGAAGAACAGTATAAAAACGAAATAAAAATAATAAAAGACGTACACGCAGAAAAAATCGATGAACTAAAATCGGAGCACGCCGTACAAATAGATTATATAAAACAAATGAAAACTAAAGAGGACAATTTATTAAGAGAGGGACACGAATTATCCCAAAAAATCGATACAGGAATAAATATATTGGGTAATAACCTTCAAATATTGCAAGGAATCGAAGACAAAGTTATAAAAAATTACGACGTTTTAGCTTTAGCTAGGGAACAGAGTATTCAAGCGAAAGAAAAAGAAATTATAAGTAAGTATTTGAGTAAAATAAGGACACGGGGTCTGCCCCAACTTGAAGTTATTATATCAAATTAATTATTTGACTATTAATTTTCCAAGTGATGAAAAAATGTTTGGAAAAATGTCGGGAATCCGCTGAAAATGAACGATCTCAGCTCTTATCGTTAATTAGGAACTTAGAATTGAAATTAGCGGAACAAAATACGAACGCTCAAGAAGATCGGTGGGCTTTGCAACAAGCATCGGCTACGTTAACTGCTAGATGTAAAGCAATCGAAAGGGAAGCTGAATATGGTAGAAATATCATAGAACGTGAAAGGGAACAGTTAAAAGTGAGACAAGTTTTGTTTTAAAGGTTGAAAAATTATCAAATTTTTGTTTGAAACTAATTACAGGAATGAAAAAACTTGGAAATTATGTTAGTTTCAGGGGTTTAAATGTTCATGACAAGGGATTTATTTACTTTTATTCAATACTTCAACTTTCACCTTGTATATAACTGAAATTTCAGCAGATTTGATCGAAAATAATATTTAAGAAAAAATTCAATAAAATTGAGAAATTCCATTAACATCTGGCAACACTGCTTAAGTCCATAACCTTCAGCCACATTGAAAGTTGTTTATATTTCTTTCATAGACAAACTTATAGAGAATAGACGTTTCAATATTTTATATTAATTATGTAATTTCAAAAAGTATCTTTTGAATTAAATTAATTTTGAAAAAGTGTTTCAATAAATTTTTGATTTGAGAAACAAGAAGAATAATTTTTATCTGATATTAAAATAATTTGATAAATAATAGAAATAAGAAAACTTCTAAATTACGATGAAACCTCTACGATTTTATATAATCTATGTTTGATATATATATTGAAATATAGAGTTGGGAACGAAATAATTGTTTTTGAAATAAAAATAACTATTTTAAATATTTAATTTTAGTCTACAAGAATTTTGATGCTTTAGACAAAAAAACTATGAATCATAATTTATTTCTCAAATTCGCTATAAAAAACAATATTATCAAAAAAATCATTTAAGGTGATTTTTCGATTTTATATATATATATAAAAAAGCGATAGTATGAATGATTTATTTTTAGACATTGAAAGAAACTTTATTAGCGGAACAAGAAAAAATGGTGATGCAATTAACTGAAGAAAAATTACAATTAGCGTCAGAAAAATCCAAATTGGAAACCAGCGCTAAAATATCCAATTCATACGAAGTCGAACGCGTTAAAATCGAAGCCGAAACGGCAATAAACGAAGCAAAATCTTTATCGGAACGACTAAATCGAGAAAGGACTTTTCTACAACGGGAAAAAATTGAACTAAACGCCCTAAAACAGAATCTAATGGAACGAGAACGAGAGCTGGAAGATAAAGAATCCGAAATGGAGTTTTTGGTACAAGACACACAGAAAAAATTGAAAGAGGACAAGCAGGTTTTGAGCGAAGCGAAACGAATGGAAGCAACTTACAAGGAAAAGTTAAAGGAGTTACAAGCGCAGTGGGTTTTATTATCGAATAGAGAAAAAAAGTTGGCGGAAGATAAAATTTTGTTATCCAGAGAAAGATTAGCTTTGTATACGTCACTGAAGGCTTCTAAAGATTGCGTGTTGTGTAGCGCCGGAGGAGGGGATAGTACCTTGGGAAAAAATCAAATATTAACAGCGTTTGATAACATCAAGGTGATTATACACTCAAAACTTACTTTAATCTTGTTTTTTTTTTTAATTTACGTCACTGGAAAATATTCTTTTTCAGTCTCCTGATCCAACTGCTACAAGAATACGTTTAGAAGCTTTAGATGACGAAGAAAGTGAGGTTAGTAAAGAGGAAAGCGTTAATAAATGATTATAAAAAATGTTAATTTAGATATTTTTGTATTTTTTTAAATAAAAAATTTGAAAGAAGTTTGAATGGACTATAAGTTTGAATTTTGTGCGAAACTCTAGAGGTGGACGCTTATTCCATCTTGGGCTATGAAAAATATTGAGTTATAGTGTGATTTAAAACATTTCAGGCTGAAAAAAAAAACATTTCTTAACTTCAGTTGAGTTCGAATGGATTATAACTTCAATGTTAATATCGAAATTTTTTAAATTGGTTCAAGATTTTTTTAGATTTACTCACCTTCGATATGATCCTCCACTTTATTCCCATATTTATATAAATGAGGATTTAATCGACAAAAGAAAAACACAAAAAAATTATGACAAAACAATTTATTAAAATAGACGCTCAACATAGACTTCAAACGATCCGTTAGAAAATTGCATTTTCATATAAATGGAAAATCGAACACAAATCAATAGAAAAATCAAAAATACTGCCATTTTCCGAGAACGGCATCTTTGATGGCGTCTATATATTGAGCCGGCACCCAATATATCCAATACCGAGACGCTTCTGTAGGACCTAATTGTAAACCCTTGAAAAAAAACCGAAAAAAATTGTATTTAAACAAACACGCTGTATATTAGAAACTCACCATTATGTGATACTGTTCGTAACCCTCGATAGGTTCAGATATCACGCTTTTAATCGACCCCATCGGTAATTTTTCAGTTCTTTCCTTCGTACTAAGCCATAATTGATCACTTTCTAATTTAAACGTTAACCTAACTTTACCTCCATGTTTATTTAACATCCCCGAAAGGGGCACTGGAGGTAAACCCTCCTAAAAAATTATCAAATTTGGTAAAAAAATCGATAATTTCATACGCGATTACGTCGTTTTTTTAAATATTCGTTTTTATTGCGGATTTATGAAAAGTAATACAAAAATAAAAAAAATTAGGAATATTTTAGTTTAGGGTTATAATTGGTAGTGTAAATGCACTTCCCATATAATTGTTAATAAAAAACAATTCGATATCAAAAAGTTATAAAATAAAATATTTCTATCACAAGCTGGCATCACTGCTAAGTCAATGACACTTGGAAGCCATCTTTGATAAAAAAATTTTCTCCCATAGACAAATTCACCTAAAATAGAGGTTTTAATATTGATTCAATTCAGACGGTTTTGAAAAAGAATTTTAATAAATTTTGGATCAAACAAAAAAAAAAAGAATAATTTTCATCAATATTAAAATCGATTAACGAATGATAAAAATAAAAAACGTCTCAATTTATGATTATGCCTCTACGATTTTATATAATCTATGAATAACTGATACACATCGAAATATAGAGATGGGAACAAAATAACTAGTTCTGCAAAAAATTTCGACTACAAGAATTTTACAAACAAATTATAAATCACGTTTTATTTTTCGTAAATCTGCTGTAAAAATAAAGATTTAATAACAAATTCATCAAGATCGTTTTTCTTTAGTACAAAAAACGAAGTAACCGCGAAAGTATGAAATTAACAATGAAAAAAATTACTTTATTTAAATTTCAACCAACCTTAATATTTTTAATACCGGGTAAAACGTCTTCCGGTAATCCTTTATCTAATACCTTACGATGTATTTTCTGTTTACACAGAGGTTCTTTAGACGTTGTAGCTTTATCTAATTCTAAAATATCCTAAACACATTTTTTTTTACAAGAAAATGATGGATATACTCAAATTAACGTCATTTTTACCTGTTTACTAACCGAAGAAACGGCCAAAACATCGTTTAAAGTCGATCCTACAAGCATAACTTTGGAACCTTTCGTTATACCTGAACTAGAAATTGTTTGACTATCCTGTAACATTCCTTTGAACATCAATTTCTGCATCGAATCCGGCACACCTAAACCCTAAATTTTACAAAACGTAAAGAATTAAATGAAAAAACTTACCTAATAAACCTTGTAAATGTTTTTTCAGTTCTAGAATTGTTGTATCCGAAGTAGTTGTGACATCGTATTTTTTTTTATTGTAAATCACTTTAATTTCAACAGATTCTTTCGTACTCGCCTCTTCTACTGAATTATTAGCGCTTATTTCCAGAGAATCCGTATCGGTTTTAAGTATTTTCGATTCTGATGCTTCCATGAGTCGATCATCACTCTCAATTTCTTTGGTCAGATTTTCTTCTGTACTATTATGAAGATTTTGTTCACTGTTTTCACCATCGGCATCTATAATTAATTCAAACATATTTTTCTTACAAAACAATAAGTATTATTAGTAAAAATAATCATTATAGGAAGAAATAAAATGTGTGATTTAAATTTTACTTATTTCACAAATACAATAAAAACTATGACAAAAAAACACTAACCTAAGCATTCCATTTTTAAATATGTAAATTACACCAAGGTTCGAAGAAGAATGTACCTTTTTAATTTAAATAAAAAGTGTTTTTACAAAATAACATTACTTGCACTTCAGCCATCTGACTTTGAAGTTGACGTTTATCAAATCACTTATCAAACACAGAATTCAACACATAGATAAATAAATTGTATTTAATTCTTTTCAAGATAAAACATTGAATAAATTATAATTTAGTGACAAAATAGTATTGAAAATATATATTTCTCTCTTTTCAAAATATTAAAATAAGTTTTTCATTAAATATATGACAATATTTCAATATGTAAATGAAGCTAGACATAGATAAAAAACTTTTTATTACTAGATTCAAAAGTGTTAATAGTTTTACTACAATTACCTCACAATTTTTATCCTTATTATACCTTTTTTCTCTGCAATAAAAAAAATTTCGAAATAATCACGATTTGTCTTGATTTTAGATTTCTTTTTTATAAACATAATTTTAAAACAATATGAAAAAATTGCAGTTTCTTGTAATTTTAAACTGATTAAAATGGAAAAGACACAGGAAATGGAGATAAATCATAACGAGAAACATATAAAAAGGTGTAAAAAGTAAAAAATTAAAAAAAATCATAGACACAGTAACTCTTTACAGTTGAACTTTGTCTATGGTGAAAATAATATTTTTTATTCACTTGTCAAAACTTGACGTATTATTATATTGGTGACACTGGAATTTATTTATAGTATCATCTGTTTATGTATTTGAATGTAACATTTTTCGTAAAAAATGGTCGTAAATACTTACGACAAATTAGCTGAAGATTTACAACGACAAGAACTAGAGGTTATTAATTATATATTTCATGAATTACTAGTATCGAGCAGTTTTTTTTATTTCTAGGCTGTAAATGGTATCGCTCCACCACAAGTTTATCAACAACTTTTAGCGATTTATTTACATCAAAATGATTTGTAAGTTTTTTTTTAATTAAATATGTAATATATTGAATATATTTTTGTTTCAGATGTAACGCAAAGTTTTTATGGAAACGTATACCGAATAGTGTGAAAACTTCGACGCCGGAATTGGCAAATATTTGGGCAGTAGGTAAAAGTATGTGGAAACGAGATTTCCCCGCCATATATCAAGCTTTAAACGTAACCTGGTCCGATACGGTGGCGGATATTATGAAACAAGTCAAAGGTAAGTCATAATCTTGTTGTTTTATATGTTAATTAATTTTTTTCAGAGGTCGTGAGAGCTAGAGCTGTGGATTTGATATCTCAAGCGTATTCTTCTATAACTTTAGATACGGTGTCGGCGATGACGGGTTTACCTCCTGACATCTGTATACCGGCTTGTGCAGAGAAAGGTTGGACATACGAGGCTGATTCAAAGATAATACATCCGGTTAGAAAGCCAGGGGAACATTTAGGACAGACGAGCAGCGAGGATCAACTGTCGAAATTGACGGATTTTGTTTCGTTTCTTGAAAATTAATTATATCTCATTGTTTCTATTTTTTTTTTTAATAAAGTATGTGTGATTAAAAAACTAAGAATTTTGAATAAATATATTTAAAAATTCGTTTCATTCTTTATAAAACTTTTTTAAACACTATGTTTTCGTTTTTGGAATTCCATTGCCAGTTTTTGTTCCACTTTTTCTTTATCAATTTTCACCTAAAAAATATAAAAATGATCATATTATTAAAAAAAAAAAAATTAGAAAGAGTGACCAATAAACGGACTTGTATGATTAGAAAAGCGAGAAGGAGCATTGGTTTACTACTCTCTGTCTCCTTCTACCCGCCTATAAAATCAAAGCTTAATATCCTCCTCCTTTGCTGTTCCTAGCACATAGAGCAGAGAGAGATAGAGAGTGGTATACTGATATTCTTTCTCATTCGCGTCCGCTTGCACAAGCTCCCTCTATGTTTAATATTAACTTTATGGGAAAATTGAAAATCCATTCTTCTTTCTAGTAATTTGGCCTTTGACTATATGAAATGTCTCGGATTGACATATAATAGACAGGCAAAAAAGAAGATTGACACATTAACTCCTTTCGCTATGTTTCGGATCGATATAAAATGGAAGGTTAAAAAAGAAGATTAATAGATTAACTTGAACGTGGAAAAATTAACTTTTTTTTCCACGATGATTCTTTTTAAAAAAAATATACTACATATGAATAATTTGCTAATAATAAGATGCTTTGCATTTTTGATATAAATGCACAAATATGAGCTGAAATTTCAGATAAAATTATTTTAGTATTTAGAAAATGCAAATGAAAAATAATAAAAGCAAAAACAAAAAAAAACTGATACACAATAATTGTCCTATTTTAACAATAAATCTTGCAACATTGTAGACTGATGTCACGTAGCTGCCAACATATAAACGCAATTCTCCCTGTTATATGATTTCAGTTTCACTTTAAATATTTATTCCATATCAAACGGAATTAGTTTTTAATCAACTTGAAATTTGTATTTTATATAATCTAAGTTGCATTTAATATCAGTTTAATCTAAATTCTATACAAAATGAATTCATGAATCTGTCAACTGTCAGCCAATGTTCATAGATCTTAAATCATAATAACGGGTGAATTAACTTAGATTCTGTTCAAAATTGAGAAAAATACTCATCATAATTTTTTTATTTGGTCGAAAATTTCGTTAATAAATGAGATATATCAAGGAGAAGAACGAAATATTACTAACAAACTCCTCAATACTGTTTGAGATTATACCAAAACGAACGATTATTTATTGACATATGAAGTTTGACAAGATATACGTCATAATAATGATTAATTTATGTTGTCTTATTCAAAATTGTATGAAAGTTTTTGTTACTGAATAGAAAATATAAATAATATTTATTATGTTACGTAGATTCTTTGTAAAACTTACCGTATCATTCAGGTTAGTAAATTTATTGTTATTTTCCGGTTTTCCCAAACCGTCAAGATATTTTTGTCGTAAATATAACACAGTATCAATATGAGTTTTATGTTTTATCGCCAAATCCAAAGCTCTAAAATAAAATTGATAAAAAATGATTATTAATAAATATATCAACTAACCTATTCCAATCATAAAGATTAATATTCATATAAATAGCTTGAAATACCATTCCGTTATGTAATAAAGTTGATTCGGCGTCTTGTTGTTTTCCACCTAAAAGAGCCATTTGAGATTTCTGTTCCACCCTGGAGGGCAAATCCTACAATTCAACGTTTTCGTAATAAATGATCAAGACTTTTCCTTAAATTACCTTTATATACTGCAGAAACAAAACTTTATCATAATGATTTATACATGCGAAAGCTTCTTCTGCTATATCAATTGTATTTGAATTCGATTGAACTGCAAGTACGGCAAGACATGCCCATGTTGTTTCATCGTTCGTTGTACGGCATAGATTTAACGCATCAGTCCATCTGTTATCTAAAACGCATCTAAACACGAAAATTTAATTGAGTTTTAACTTTAAAGTTTAATTTTCTCGCACATTTTCATCTCGTAAAACAATCTCGTTTCGTTTTTATTTGCTATACTATACAAACATCTCCTGTAATAATATAAGTTCTACTAAAATAAAATACGTTTACCCTCCAAGAAAAACAAACATGGCAGTTTATTTAATTGCCCTACAACTCAGTTTCCTATTGGTTAAAGTATTGTCAATAATATTTGAAATAAATCAAACAATATATGTTGAAAAACTAACAATTATTGATATTTATTAAATAAATAAGGTAATACAACCCCAAATATAGTGCGTTTTTGTTATCCTATTACTATACTTTTATTATTAATAATAAAATTACTTATTTTAATATTAAATTTGTTTTGCTACTGCAGCGCCATCTATTCATACACGTACAAAGTTACTAAATGGACGCTACCAAACTGTAATAATTAGTTAACTTCATAGATAGAGCCACGTACGTTATTGAGAATTGTATACCGGGTGGGAGAAATAAACTTACTTGTGGAGTAAACTGGGAAACGGTGATATGGGAACGTTAATGAGAGATCCATCTGTCCTTCTAACTGATACGTTATTTCCAACGAAATCATTTATTCTCGGGCTACTACCCAATTCAGGGGAATCGTAATTGAAAGAACATAATTTGAGTAATTTGTTATTGTAGCACGCGGTTGGACAATACCATACAACTAGTCGCGTATCCTGAATTGCCGCCATTATGTTGTCTATGGCATTCCATTGAAACGACTCGATTTTTGTACCTGTTTTGGTTAGAAAAAAAAAAATATCGTCTCTTTAATTTATTCATATCTTTTTTTATATTAAACACATAGTTTTCTATTAGTGTTTCATCGATTTTTGAGAAATTGCTTTGTGAATGGTCAAATTTTCAAATTGTTACTATCAAAAGTTTCCAAGATACAGGGCGTCAAAGTTGACTTTATTGAAAATGTCATCATCTCCTAACCTCGCTTTTTTCTCGTGTAATCATTGAAGTAGAGTTCTATACGATTTTGCATTAGAATCAAGAAAAATTACTTCTCAAACTGTACAAATTTGAAAGTTGTACAACAATTAATATTGAAGATACAGGGTGTTGAAAAAAATATTGTCATCTGTTAATATTACTCATATCTTTGTTTATATTGAAGATACATTTTTTTAATAAAGTTTTATAGATTTTTGAGGAAATGATTCATATATTATCGAAATTTCAAATTGTTACTATGAGTAGTTTTCAAGATACAGGGCGTCAAAGTTGACTTTATTAAAAATTACATCATCTCCTAACCTCACTTTTTTCTCGTGTAATAATTGAAGTAGAGTTCTATACGATTTTGCATTAGAATCAAGAAAAATTACTTTTCAAAGTGTACAAATTTGAAAGTTATAGAACAATTAATATTGAAGATACAGGGTGTTGAAAAAAATATTGTCATCTGTTAAAATTATTCATATCTTTGTTAATATTGAACATACATGTTTTTAATAAAGTTTTATAGATTTTTGAGGAAATGATTCATATATTATCGAAATTTCAAATTGTTACTATGAGTAGTTTTCAAGATACAGGGCGTCAAAGTTAACTTTAATAAAAATGTCGTTATCTCCTAACCTCACTTTTTTCTCGTGTAATAATTGAAGTAGAGTTCTATACGATTTTGCATTAGAATCAAGAAAAATTACTTTTCAAAGTGTACAAATTTGAAAGTTGTACAACAATTAATATTGAAGATACAGGGCGTTGAAAAAAATATTGTCATCTGTTAATATTACTCATATTTTTGTTTATATTGAAGATACATTTTTTTAATAAAGTTCTATAGATTTTTGAGGAAATGATTCATATATTATCGAAATTTCAAATTGTTACTATGAGTAGTTTTCAAGATACAGGGCGTCAAAGTTGACTTTATTGAAAATGTCATCATCTCCTAACTTCGCTTTTTTCTCGTGTAATCATTGAAGTAGAGTTCTATACGATTTTGCATTAGAATCAAGAAAAATTACTTCTCAAACTGTACAAATTTGAAAGTTGTACAACAATTAATATTGAAGATACAGGGTGTTGAAAAAAATATTGTCATCTGTTAATATTACTCATATTTTTGTTTATATTGAAGATACATTTTTTTAATAAAGTTCTATAGATTTTTGAGAAAAAGATTTATATATTATCGAAATTTCAAATTGTTACTATCAAAAGTTTCCAAGATACAGGGCGTCAAAGTTAACTTTAATAAAAATGTCGTCATCTCCTAACCTCACTTTTTTCTCGTGTAATAGTTGAAGTAGAGTTCTATACGATTTTGCATTAGAATCAAGAAAAATTACTTCTCAAACTGTACAAATTTGAAAGTTGTACAACAATTAATATTGAAGATACAGGGTGTTGAAAAAAATATTGTCATCTGTTAATATTACTCATATCTTTGTTTATATTGAAGATACATTTTTTTAATAAAGTTCTATTGATTTTTGAGGAAATGATTCATATATTATCGAAATTTCAAATTGTTACTATGAGTAGTTTTCAAGATACAGGGCGTCAAAGTTGACTTTATTGAAAATGTCATCATCTCCTAACCTCGCTTTTTACTCGTGTAATAATTGAAGTAGAGTTCTATACGATTTTGCATTAGAATCAAGAAAAATTACTTCTCAAACTGTACAAATTTGAAAGTTGTACAACAATTAATATTGAAGATACAGGGTGTTGAAAAAAATATTGTCATCTGTTAAAATTATTCATATCTTTGTTAATATTGAAGATACATTTTTTTAATAAAGTTTTATAGATTTTTGAGAAAAAGATTTATATATTATCGAAATTTCAAATTGTTACTATCAAAAGTTTCCAAGATACAGGGCGTCAAAGTTGACTTTATTAAAAATTACATCATCTCCTAACCTCACTTTTTTCTCGTGTAATAATTGAAGTAGAGTTCTATACGATTTTGCATTAGAATCAAGAAAAATTACTTCTCAAACTGTACAAATTTGAAAGTTGTACAACAATTAATATTGAAGATACAGGGTGTTGAAAAAAATATTGTCATCTGTTAAAATTATTCATATCTTTGTTAATATTGAAGATACATTTTTTTAATAAAGTTTTATAGATTTTTGAGAAAAAGATTTATATACTATCGAAATTTCAAATTGTTACTATGAGTAGTTTTCAAGATACAGGGCGTCAAAGTTGACTTTATTAAAAATATCGTCATCTCCTAACCTCACTTTTTTCTCGTGTAATAATTGAAGTAGAGTTCTATACGATTTTGCATTAGAATCAAGAAAAATTACTTCTCAAACTGTACAAATTTGAAAGTTGTACAACAATTAATATTGAAGATACAGTGTGTTGAAAAAAATATTGTCATCTGTTAAAATTATTCATATCTTTGTTTATATTGAAGATACATTTTTTTAATAAAGTTCTATAGATTTTTGAGGAAATGATTTATATATTATCGAAATTTCAAATTGTTACTATCAAAAGTTTCCAAGATACAGGGCATCAAATTTGACTTTATTGAAAATGTCATCATCTCCTAACCTCACTTTTTTCTCGTGTAATAATTGAAGTAGAGTTCTATACGATTTTGCATTAGAATCAAGAAAAATCACTTCTCAAACTGTACAAATTTGAAAGTTGTACAACAATTAACCTTGAAGATACAGGGCGTTGAAGAAAATATTGTGATCTCTTAATATTACTCATATCTTTGTTTCTATTAGAGATGCAGTTTTTAATTTACGTTATATCAATTTTTGAGGAATTACTTTATAAAATATCAAATTCTCTTTTTTTCTTCATCACTAATTTTCGAGATACAAGGCACTAACTTCACCTATATTTGTTTTACCGGAAAACATAAAATTGCATATACATCAATACAGAAATTCATTGTTTCTATAACTCGAATAATTTTCACACTTTCGTCTCAACTGTTTTCCAACAATTTCCATCCCAAATAAACAAATTTCCCCCTACAACGACATCTGTTGCGCATTCGATTGAACTACCCGTAGTTTCAACTTGCGACGCCATCTATTACTCACCTAACTTATTAAAAGTTTTATTAGTAGACCGCACGTTGACTAAAAACAGATCCCTCTTTTTATCCAAAACAGCCAAATTCCTATTTACACTTTCGCCCCATTGGTCTAAAGATATTTGTATCACGTGAGCGGTATGTCGAACGAGAATCGGTTCTGAAGTAGTTCTGTTACTAGATAAATCAACTACGTAAATATCTGAAACAAAATACAATTAAAATCTCGATTCCATATATACAGAACGTCTCACTTTTTGTATCAGTCGAATCCCTAATGGCCAACGTATCTGAGGATATGGTAACAGTCGCGTTTTTTAATTGATCCGGTTTCATGTTCAGCCATCTCGGCGTCGACGTCAATCTACCTTGATAATTATAAACGCCGACCGTGTTTCTTTCCACCAATAACATGTGTCTAAAACGTTTTTTTTTTCGTTATAACGTAAGAGGGCGCCACTTGGTGAAATATTTACTTTTCGGCCAATAGCAACAAAATGACGGATCCGTCTTTAAGATCGAATATGGCGGGTGTATTCCAGTTATTCGTATTATAAATATAACATTGCGTAGGGGTGGTTAATACCAGATTATCGTATCTTATGGCTATTTGAATCACCCTTTCCGGCAATTCCAATTGTTCGTTAATATCTTCTAAAATATTTTTAACGATAACTAATTTTTTTTCGATAACCGAAGCCGTGTAATTTCGATAAGATATTTCTCTTTCTACCACGTGCGCGAATAGTACTTGACCGTTGGCGCACGCTCCAGCCAATTGTGTACCGTCCGCAGACCACGCCATCTTGTATATGCAACCCGTATTTGGTTTATCCAACGATCTCGACCACTAAAATCATATTTTTATTTTATTTTATTTTATTTTTTTAATATAACTCACTCCCGTATAATCACAAAGTCTCAAAGTATTGTAAGTTCCGACGGCGAAAAGATCTCCTACGGGAGACCAAGCGATTGAGGTTATGTGATTCCCGTGGAATCCGCTCGAGAATATAGGACGTCCTTGACTATCCCAAATACGATATTTACAATCTTCTCCGCCGGTTACGATTAGTTCAGATACGGGACTCCAGGCGATACAAAGAACTATAGCGTCGTGGGCCTTCCACTAGATAAAAAAGAAGACAATTAGGTTAGGTTAAGTAACTAACGACTCGAAGACTAAAAAAGAATCGATTGTTTGTCATCGATTATTGAATTCTGAGACAAAATCGAAAAGTACCTTGATAGGTTTGGTATTTGGAGCCAAATGTTTGATAACCAAAAATTTTCCTTGAGTGTACGCGATGGCTTGTCCATCGGGTGACCAGCAAGCGCCGTAAACTGAATTTTCACTCGAAACAACAGTGCTACGTAACATCCCACTTCTCGACCAGATTTTGATCATACCGTCTTCGCCAGCTTAAAAATGAGACAACGAATGATTGAATGTCGTATTTCAACCTTATAGAACCGTTCCAAATGCGTTTTCATGAACAAAAGATATCTTCAGAGTCGTAGCCAATGAGAGAAACAGTGATTTACCTGTCAACAGTCCAGTACCATCGTTACCCCATTGCCCCACCAATATAGCTCCGATATGAGCTTCAACAGATCGTTCGATACGTCCCCCTTTATTAAGAATGTGAAATCTACCATCTGTTGCTGTCACAAGTATCAAATCTCCCTGTTTATTTAAAGATCCTCCGGTTCTCGGTAAAAATTGTAGATCCGTTGGACAAATTTCGTCGTTGAATTTCGTTATTCTCGTCGATTGGTTCGTCGAAACCGACCAAGATAAGATTTGATAATCGTCTCTGAAATTAAAAAGATACTGTGACCATAAAACTTCTTTAAACACATTCCCTCAATAAAACGATAAACCTTCCACACCGGATTGATCGATTCGTGGCCCAGGAAATGCCAACTCAACCTTGTTATTGCCCTATTGGTGTAGTGGTAGTTTAAACAGTCTTCAGTCTCGTCGAAACGCGCGTCAAACAGTGTAATTGTTAGCTTTGGTGTAGTGGTAGTGTAAACAGTCTTCAATCTCGTCGAAACGCACTTCCGAAACGCACTTCAAACAGTGTTATTGTGAATTTTGATGTAGAGGCTGTGTAAACAGTCTTCAGTCTCGTCGAAACGCGCGTCAAACAGTGTAATTGTGAGTGTTGGTGTACAATTAATACCTGTCTTTGGAAAAAACCAAAACCTTCTACCTGATACTTGTTCCGTACAAGAATCCAAAGTTCAGAGCAGGTTTTTTTACAATTTTTTCGTTTCCGCGTACTTTGATAATGAAATTTTTGATCATGTCTTAAGGCATGCGAGACAAAAAACGTCTTTTGCTATAGCGAGACCTTGGATAACTAACGATATCCGTGTGCCATGTCGCCTAATGTTTTCGCACGTTCATGCCTACGTCGACCGATGGTACGATCTTTGCTCATTGGTTATACACTGTTTGAAGCGCGTTTCGACGAGACTGAAGACTGTTTACACAACCTCTACACCAAAACTCACAATAACACTATTTGAAGCGCGTTTCGACGAGACTGAAGACTGTTTACACAACCTCTACACCAAAACTCACTACTACACTGTTTGAAATGCGATTCGGAAGTGCGTTCCGACGAGAATGAAGACTGTTTACACAACCTCTACACCAAAACTAACAATTACACTGTTTGAAGCGCTTTTCGACGAGAATGAAGACTCTTACAACTTCAATACACTAAAACTCACAATAACACTGTTTAAAGTACGTTTCGGAAGTGCATTTCGACGAGACTGAAGAATGTTTACACCACCACTACATCAACACTCACGATTACACTGTTTGAAGCGCGTTTCGACGAGACTGAAGACTGTTTACACAACCTCAACACCAAAACTCACAATTACACTGTTTGAAGCGCGTTTCGACGAGACTGAAGACTGTTTACACAACCTCTACACCAAAACTCACTACTACACTGTTTGAAATGCGATTCGGAAGTGCGTTTCGACGAGACTAAAGACTGTTTACACCACCACTACACTAAAACTAACAATAACACTGTTTAAAGCGCGTTTCGACGAGAATGAAGACTGTTACACCTTCACTACACTAAAACTCACAATAACACTGTTTAAAGTGCGTTTCGGAAGTACGTTTCGACGAGACTGAAGACTGTTTACACAACCTCAACACCAAAACTCACAATTACACTGTTTGAAGCGCGTTTCGACGAGACTGAAGACTGTTTACACAAGCTCTATACCAAAACTCACAAGTAAATTGTTTGAAGCGCGTTTCGACAACCAAGTTATCGTCTTCAGAGACTGATTTACTAGGAATTTTATGGGTTTGGTACCGGTCAGTCAGGTGTGGACGGTTTATCTATTTAAACAAAACGTCGCATTAATTTTTGTTTATTTATATAAAAAATTGAATCCAATAAGTTTATATTTGACTTTATAAATAATTGAGATATGAGTCCAGCTGTATAATATTTGAAAATATATATATATCGTAATCAATATTACAAGAAATTTATTCAGAAATATATTTCGGTGTTATCAATGTCACGATTACTAAGAACTATGATATTTCATCAGAAATATATTATACAGTGTTTATATTTATAGCAATTTAATGTGCATACAACTATGGTCGATCAAAACGAATATGAAACGTATTTATATATAAAAACATTTTCTATCAGTATATCATTCAAAGTATAAACAAGATGATGTTCAAAGTGATTTATAATTTATTTTGTGTATTGACATTAATACGCGCTTTGGAAGGTTAGTTACAATATTTTAATACATTTTTTTTGCACGATTTTCAGTACTTGGATTATCATAAATCCCAAACTCAAAATATATTTTCAGATTGGAGTTTTTTTTTTCTATAAAACTTTATTCAATACTCCAAAATTGTTGAATACATATTTTAACTAATACAGGGTGTATTCTTAATAAGGAATACCGTGTTGTCGAATAACTAGATAAACCACGACGAAATCATAATAAATATATGATACTGGGATATCATCAGACTAAATCACGTCTCTCAACAGCCTTCTAGAAAGGCAGAGATGGATGAAGACAAACGAAGGCCCGAATAGAAGCGAAATCAGACTATAGCTCGGACTTTTGTGGTTTAAACACCTGGGAAAACCCTGCAACCTGCCTAACGACAACAAAGGGCTCAAACCAAATCGCCTCAGAGGACATCGGGCTTTGGTGGCGTCAAGTGGGGCCTATCTGAATGCCTATGGATGCTCACACCTACGAACCAGGTTCAATATACAATTACTTATGAAGTACGAAATTAGTCCAAGCGATCAACGCCAGAAATGGACGAAATCGAGACTAGAAAATGTTCAGAAGTTAATGGTAACGACGACGACGAAGAAAAACAATCAAAGAGGTTGGAAGAACCAGCATTTAATCCTACTAATCATTCCTGAACATCGTTTCGCTAAAATCTAACTTTGAGCTGGTATTAGATACCAAGAAGTTGGTTACGAAAGCCTTGGCACAAACAACAACAAGCAGAAGGTTGATTCTATTAGATACTTTGTATCTGGGATGGATGAATGATAAGTTTTGGTTTAAATCGATTGATCTGATCAAATTTGATCCCGATTTTAAACTTCGCGCTTGAATCGAATTAATAACGTCGTTTCTACTTAATTCGCGTGACATATTTAGTTGATTTACGACGCGAAATGTTTATCAGAATATTGTTGTTGAAAAACCATCGATTTACACATTTAATTAATCTATATATATAAAAAAATTGATAAACAATTGAAATAACTCATCGTATTAATGAATTTCTTTGCAGATCCTTTCGATTTCGATATAGAAACGTGCGTAAAGATTTTTTATACCAAAGAGAACACGTACAACATCTACTGTCTGACTTATATCGATAACGAGGATTCCTTAGGGATAATAACCGATCACAATGATACGATAACGTTTAAAAAAAATCCGGATTCGACCGATGAAAGTAAAATATGTGCCGTCGTTCGGTCTGTACAAGGCGACGAAAAACATTGTTTGGGTTCGATACGATATAATTGTATGACTATGCACGAAAATCCGAAAACTAGGTTCGTCAAAACGCCCGAAAATATACCTTGCAAGGAGATACCTTTGGAAGAAACTCAGGTTTATTGTATAGGTTTCGGTAATAATGATTTTACTTTGGTTTTTTATTGCGAACCCGTCATATTTTATCTACGAAGGACCGTTCTGTATGTACCAGATAATAAACCGAAACGAATATAGAATAAAGTTAGTAAATAAAAATATTATTAGTTATATTAACTAATCATAAACATTTTATTATGAAATAATTTGCAACATATTGTGAGGGGATTCAATATTCTTGCAAAGACGTTCAAGGTTATACGTAATACAAATTGTTTTTTGTAAATATCTCATTTTCTAATGCCTTTATGATATTTTTGTTCATCGTAAATATTTTAGATAATAAAATTCTCTACAACTTTTGTCTGAAACATTTTTTTATAAATCAAACCGTTTTTGAGATACAAGGATGAAAATTATCCCGACTCAAAACATCAGAATTAATACAAATTGTTTTTCGAAAATATCTCAATTCCCATTGCTTTTATAATATTTTTGTTCATCGTGAATATTTTAGATAATAAGATTCTCTACAACTTTTGTCTGAAACATTTTTTTATAAATCGAACCGTTTTTGAGATACAAGGTTGAAAAGTAACCCGACTCAAAACATCAGAACTAATACAAATTGTTTTTCGGAAATATCTCAATTCCCATTGCTTTTATGATATTTTTGTTAATTACAAATATTGTAGAGAATAAAGTTTTCTACAACTTTTATCTGAAACATTTTTTTATAAATCAAACCGTTTTTGAGATACAAGGATGAAAATTATCCCGACTCAAAACATCAGAATTAATACAAATTGTTTTTCGAAAATATCTCAATTCCCATTGCTTTTATAATATTTTTGTTCATCGTGAATATTTTAGATAATAAGATTCTCTACAACTTTTGTCTGAAACATTTTTTTATAAATCGAACCGTTTTTGAGATACAAGGTTGAAAAGTAACCCGACTCAAAACATCAGAACTAATACAAATTGTTTTTCGGAAATATCTCAATTCCCATTGCTTTTATGATATTTTTGTTAATTACAAATATTGTAGAGAATAAAATTTTCTACAACTTTTATCTGAAACATTTTTTTATAAATCAAACCGTTTTTGAGATACAAGGATGAAAATTATCCCGACTCAAAACATCAGAATTAATACAAATTGTTTTTCGAAAATATCTCAATTCCCATTGCTTTTATAATATTTTTGTTCATCGTGAATATTTTAGATAATAAAATTCTCTACAACTTTTGTCTGAAACATTTTTTTATAAATCAAACCGTTTTTGAGATACAAGGCTGAAAAGTACCCCGACTCAAAACATCAGAACAAATACAAATTGTTTTTCGGAAATATCTCAATTCCCATTGCTTTTATGATATTTTTGTTTCTTTTAAATATTTTAGGAAATAGAATTTTCTACAACTTTTATCTGAAACACTTTTTTATTAATTAAACCGTTTTTGAGATACAAGGCTGAAAAGTATCCCGACTCAAAACATCAGAATTAATACAAATTGTTTTTCGGAAATATCTCAATTCCCATTGCTTTTATGATATTTTTGTTTCTTTTAAATATTTTAGGAAATAGAATTTTCTACAACTTTTATCTGAAACACTTTTTTATTAATCGAACCGTTTTTGAGATACAAGGCTGAAAAGTAACCCGACTCAAAACATCAGAACTAATACAAATTGTTTTTCGGAAATATCTCAATTCCCATTGCTTTTATGATATTTTTGTTTCTTTTAAATATTTTAGGAAATAGAATTTTCTACAACTTTTATCTGAAACATTTTTTTATAAATCAAACCGTTTTTGAGATACAAGGATGAAAATTATCCCGACTCAAAACATCAGAATTAATACAAATTGTTTTTCGAAAATATCTCAATTCCCATTGCTTTTATAATATTTTTGTTCATCGTGAATATTTTAGATAATAAAATTCTCTACAACTTTTGTCTGAAACATTTTTTTATAAATCAAACCGTTTTTGAGATACAAGGCTGAAAAGTACCCCGACTCAAAACATCAGAACTAATACAAATTGTTTTTCGGAAATATCTCAATTCCCATTGCTTTTATGATATTTTTGTTTCATTTAAATATTTTAGGAAATAGAATTTTCTACAACTTTTATCTGAAACACTTTTTTATTAATCGAACCGTTTTTGAGATACAAGGCTGAAAAGTATCCCGACTCAAAACATCAGAATTAATACAAATTGTTTTTCGGAAATATCTCAATTCCCATTGCTTTTATGATATTTTTGTTTCTTTTAAATATTTTAGGAAATAGAATTTTCTACAACTTTTATCTGAAACACTTTTTTATTAATCAAACCGTTTTCGAGATACAAGGTTGAAAAGTATATCGACTCAAAACATCGGAACTAATACAAATGGTTTTTCGAAAATATCTCAATTCCCATTGCTTTTATGATATTTTTGTTAATTATAAATATTGTAGAGAATAAAATTTTCTACAACTTTTATCTGAAACATTTTTTTATAAATCAAACCGTTTTTGAGATACAAGGATGAAAATTATCCCGACTCAAAACATCAGAATTAATACAAATTGTTTTTCGAAAATATCTCAATTCCCATTGCTTTTATAATATTTTTGTTCATCGTGAATATTTTAGATAATAAAATTCTCTACAACTTTTGTCTGAAACATTTTTTTATAAATCAAACCGTTTTTGAGATACAAGGCTGAAAAGTACCCCGACTCAAAACATCAGAACTAATACAAATTGTTTTTCGGAAATATCTCAATTCCCATTGCTTTTATGATATTTTTGTTTCTTTTAAATATTTTAGGAAATAGAATTTTCTACAACTTTTATCTGAAACACTTTTTTATTAATCGAACCGTTTTTGAGATACAAGGCTGAAAAGTATCCCGACTCAAAACATCAGAATTAATACAAATTGTTTTTCGGAAATATCTCAATTCCCATTGCTTTTATGATATTTTTGTTTCTTTTAAATATTTTAGGAAATAGAATTTTCTACAACTTTTATCTGAAACACTTTTTTATTAATCAAACCGTTTTCGAGATACAAGGTTGAAAAGTATATCGACTCAAAACATCGGAACTAATACAAATGGTTTTTCGAAAATATCTCAATTCCCATTGCTTTTATGATATTTTTGTTAATTATAAATATTGTAGAGAATAAAATTTTCTACAACTTTTATCAGAAACATTTTTTTATAAATCAAACCGTTTTTGAGATACAAGGATGAAAATTATCCCGACTCAAAACATCAGAATTAATACAAATTGTTTTTCGAAAATATCTCAATTCCCATTGCTTTTATAATATTTTTGTTCATCGTGAATATTTTAGATAATAAGATTCTCTACAACTTTTGTCTGAAACATTTTTTTATAAATCAAACCGTTTTTGAGATACAAGGATGAAAATTATCCCGACTCAAAACATCAGAATTAATACAAATTGTTTTTCGAAAATATCTCAATTCCCATTGCTTTTATAATATTTTTGTTCATCGTGAATATTTTAGATAATAAGATTCTCTACAACTTTTGTCTGAAATATTTTTTTATAAATCGAACCGTTTTTGAGATACAAGGTTGAAAAGTAACCCGACTCAAAACATCAGAACTAATACAAATTGTTTTTCGGAAATATCTCAATTCCCATTGCTTTTATGATATTTTTGTTAATTATAAATATTGTAGAGAATAAAATTTTCTACAACTTTTATCTGAAACACTTTTTTATTAATCGAACCGTTTTTGAGATACAAGGCTGAAAAGTAACCCGACTCAAAACATCAGAATTAATACAAATTGTTTTTCGGAAATATCTCAATTCCCATTGCTTTTATGATATTTTTGTTTCTTTTAAATATTTTAGGAAATAGAATTTTCTACAACTTTTATCTGAAACACTTTTTTATTAATCAAACCGTTTTCGAGATACAAGGTTGAAAAGTATATCGACTCAAAACATCGGAACTAATACAAATGGTTTTTCGAAAATATCTCAATTCCCATTGCTTTTATGATATTTTTGTTAATTATAAATATTGTAGAGAATAAAATTTTCTACAACTTTTATCTGAAACATTTTTTTATAAATCAAACCGTTTTTGAGATACAAGGATGAAAATTATCCCGACTCAAAACATCAGAATTAATACAAATTGTTTTTCGAAAATATCTCAATTCCCATTGCTTTTATAATATTTTTGTTCATCGTGAATATTTTAGATAATAAGATTCTCTACAACTTTTGTCTGAAATATTTTTTTATAAATCGAACCGTTTTTGAGATACAAGGTTGAAAAGTAACCCGACTCAAAACATCAGAACTAATACAAATTGTTTTTCGGAAATATCTCAATTCCCATTGCTTTTATGATATTTTTGTTAATTATAAATATTTTAGATAATAAGATTCTCTACAACTTTTGTCTGAAACATTTTTTTATAAATCAAACCGTTTTTGAGATACAAGGATGAAAATTATCCCGACTCAAAACATCAGAATTAATACAAATTGTTTTTCGAAAATATCTCAATTCCCATTGCTTTTATAATATTTTTGTTCATCGTGAATATTTTAGATAATAAAATTCTCTACAACTTTTGTCTGAAACATTTTTTTATAAATCAAACCGTTTTTGAGATACAAGGCTGAAAAGTACCCCGACTCAAAACATCAGAACTAATACAAATTGTTTTTCGGAAATATCTCAATTCCCATTGCTTTTATGATATTTTTGTTTCTTTTAAATATTTTAGGAAATAGAATTTTCTACAACTTTTATCTGAAACACTTTTTTATTGATTAAACCGTTTTTGAGATACAAGGCTGAAAAGTATCCCGACTCAAAACATCAGAATTAATACAAATTGTTTTTCGGAAATATCTCAATTCCCATTGCTTTTATGATATTTTTGTTTCTTTTAAATATTTTAGGAAATAGAATTTTCTACAACTTTTATCTGAAACACTTTTTTATTAATCGAACCGTTTTTGAGATACAAGGCTGAAAAGTAACCCGACTCAAAACATCAGAACTAATACAAATTGTTTTTCGGAAATATCTCAATTCCCATTGCTTTTATGATATTTTTGTTCATCATAAATATTGTAGAGAATAAAATTTTCTACAACTTTTATCTGAAACACTTTTTTATTAATCAAACCGTTTTCGAGATACAAGGTTGAAAAGTATATCGACTCAAAACATCGGAACTAATACAAATGGTTTTTCGAAAATATCTCAATTCCCATTGCTTTTAGATTTTTTTGTTAAGTATAAATATTTTAGAGAATAAAATTTTCTACAACTTTTGTCTGAAACACTTTTTTATTAATCAAACCGTTTTTGAGATACAAGGCTGAAAATATCCCGACTCAAAACATCAGAATTAATACAAATTGTTTTTCGGAAATATCTCAATTCCTATTGATATGTCCATCTAATATAAATATTTTAGAGAATTAAATTTTCTATTTTTTATATTTCTAGTTCCGACTATTTAGAAATATATGAGGCATTTGAATTGGAGGGTTCGTTGTATGTCGTATATTTTTGGCCCCCTATCTCAAAAACGCTTTGACATGTAAAAAAATGTATTCAACTAAAAATATAGAGAATTTTATTCTCTATAATATTTATAATAACTATAAATACCATTGGGGTCATAGAACAAGAGATATTTATAAAAAACCATTTTTGCGATCTTTTTTAATTCGTATGAATGGACTATAACTAAATCAGGTAACGAGTGTTATATTCCTCATTTTTATCGACACTCTGTACATTATTACGTATTTCCTTAATATAGGTAAACTATTTTTTTCCTCACATCTAGTAAAATTAATTTTGACATAACTGTATATTTATGTTTAATTCTAATGGTATTATTTTGTATTATTATTTGTTAAAATTACTAATTTATTGTTATTAACAATATATGTATTAAAAAAATTAAATAATAGAACGTGTTTTATTTATAAAATGAGCCGAGAGTAATTCCTACCATTATAATTAATATTTTATAGTTTGGCAACGCTGTAAAATATTTTATAAATAATAGAGATGTTCACATATGTAACGAACAAGATGTTACAGTTACATAGATTGGTATTTTGTAACAAAACGTATCCGTCTTTTCGAGTCTTTTCAATATTTTAATATACAGAGTGTACTAATATAACGAATATATAGGGTGGTTCTCATATTAAATAACGAGATTTTTAAATAAAAATCAAATTATAGTCTTTTAATGTGAGTGAACACTTTTAAGAGGGTAAATTATAATTCTTTTACATACAGGGTGGACATTTATCCTTAAAAAACTTAAGATGGATCGAATTCCATCGAGAAAGTTAGTAAATTATGATTATTATGCATACAGGGTGGACATTTATCATTAAAAAATATAGAATGGATCAAATTTCATCGAAAAGTAAGTAAATTATGATTATTAAGCATACAGGGTGGACATTATTACTTAAAAAACATAAAATATATTGAATTCCATCGAGAAAGTTAGTAAATTATGATTATTATGCATACAGGGCGGACATTAATTAATAAAAAACATAAAATCGATCGAATTTCATCGAAAAGTAAGTAAATTATGATTATTAAGCATACAGGGTGGACATTATTACTTAAAAAACATAAAATATATCGAATTCCATCGAGAAACTTAGTAAATTATGATTATTATGCATACAGGGCGGACATTAATTGATAAAAAACATAAAATCGATCGAATTTCAACGAGAAATTGCTTAAATTATGATTATTAAGCATACAGGGTGGACATTATTACTTAAAAAACAAAATATATCGAATTCCATCGAAAAAGTGAGTAAATATAATTATTTTTTATATAGGGTGGACATTAATTGATAAAAAACATAAAATAGATCTAATTCCATCGAGAAACTGGATAAATTATAATTATTTTGCATACAGGGTGGACATTAGTTGATAAAAATAAAATTTCAACGATCGAGTGTGTAAATTATAACTATTATGCATACAGGGTGGACATTTATCATTAAAAAATATAGAATGGATCAAATTTCATCGAGAAAGTTAGTAAATTATGATTATTATGCATACAGGGTGGACATTTATCATTAAAAAAATATAGAATGGATCAAATTTCATCGAAAAGTGAGTAAATTATGATTATTAAGCATACAGGGTGGACATTATTACTTAAAAAACATAAAATATATCGAATTCCATCGAGAAACTTAGTAAATTATGATTATTATGCATACAAGGCGGACATTAATTGATAAAAAACATAAAATCGATCGAATTTCAACGAGAAATTGCTTAAATTATGATTATTAAGCATACAGGGTGGACATTATTACTTAAAAAACATAAAATATATCGAATTCCATCGAAAAAGTGAGTAAATATAATTGTTTCGTATAAAGGGTGGATATTATTCGTTAAAAAACATAAAATGGATCGAATTTCATTGAAAAGTGAGTAAATTATGATTATTAAGCATACAGGGTGGACATTACACCTTAAAAAACATAAAATAGAACGAATTCCATCGAGAAAGTTTGTGAATTATGATTATTATGCATACAGGGTGGACATTATTCGTTAAAAAACATAAAATGTATCGAATTCCATCGAAAAGTAAGCAAATTATGATTATTAAGCATACAGGGTAGACATTACACCTTAAAAAACATAAAATAGAAAGAATTCCATCGAGAAAGTGAGTAAATATAATTATTTTGTATATAGGGTGGACATTATTTGATAAAAAACATAAAATCGACGGAATTTCAACAAGAGAGTGCTTAAATTATAAATATTATGCATGTAGGGTGGACATTAATTACTTAAAAACATAAAATATATCGAATTCAATCGAGAAAGTTAGTAAATTATGATTATTATGCATACAGGGTGGACATTAATACTTATAAAATATAAAATGTATCGAATTTCACCGAAAAGTGAGTAAATTATGATTATTAAGCATACAGGGTGGACATTATTACTTAAAAAACAAAATATATCGAATTCCATCGAAAAAGTGAGTAAATATAATTATTTTTTATATAGGGTGGACATTAATTGATAAAAAACATAAAATAGATCTAATTCCATCGAGAAACTGGATAAATTATAATTATTTTGCATACAGGGTGGACATTAGTTGATAAAAATAAAATTTCAACGATCGAGTGTGTAAATTATAACTATTATGCATACAGGGTGGACATTTATCATTAAAAAATATAGAATGGATCAAATTTCATCGAGAAAGTTAGTAAATTATGATTATTATGCATACAGGGTGGACATTTATCATTAAAAAAATATAGAATGGATCAAATTTCATCGAAAAGTGAGTAAATTATGATTATTAAGCATACAGGGTGGACATTATTACTTAAAAAACATAAAATATATCGAATTCCATCGAGAAACTTAGTAAATTATGATTATTATGCATACAAGGCGGACATTAATTGATAAAAAACATAAAATCGATCGAATTTCAACGAGAAATTGCTTAAATTATGATTATTAAGCATACAGGGTGGACATTATTACTTAAAAAACATAAAATATATCGAATTCCATCGAAAAAGTGAGTAAATATAATTGTTTCGTATAAAGGGTGGATATTATTCGTTAAAAAACATAAAATGGATCGAATTTCATTGAAAAGTGAGTAAATTATGATTATTAAGCATACAGGGTGGACATTACACCTTAAAAAACATAAAATAGAACGAATTCCATCGAGAAAGTTTGTGAATTATGATTATTATGCATACAGGGTGGACATTATTCGTTAAAAAACATAAAATGTATCGAATTCCATCGAAAAGTAAGCAAATTATGATTATTAAGCATACAGGGTAGACATTACACCTTAAAAAACATAAAATAGAAAGAATTCCATCGAGAAAGTGAGTAAATATAATTATTTTGTATATAGGGTGGACATTATTTGATAAAAAACATAAAATCGACGGAATTTCAACAAGAGAGTGCTTAAATTATAAATATTATGCATGTAGGGTGGACATTAATTACTTAAAAACATAAAATATATCGAATTCAATCGAGAAAGTTAGTAAATTATGATTATTATGCATACAGGGTGGACATTAATACTTATAAAATATAAAATGTATCGAATTTCACCGAAAAGTGAGTAAATTATGATTATTAAGCATACAGGGTGGACATTACACCTTAAAAAACACAAAATAGAACGAATTCCATCGAGAAAGTGAGTGAATTATGATTATTAAGCATACAGGGTGGACATTACACCTTAAAAAACATAAAATAGAACGAATTCCATCGAGAAAGTTTGTGAATTATGATTATTATGCATACAGGGTGGACATTATTCGTTAAAAAACATAAAATGTATCGAATTCCATCGAAAAGTAAGCAAATTATGATTATTAAGCATACAGGGTAGACATTACACCTTAAAAAACATAAAATAGAAAGAATTCCATCGAGAAAGTGAGTAAATATAATTATTTTGTATATAGGGTGGACATTATTTGATAAAAAACATAAAATCGACGGAATTTCAACAAGAGAGTGCTTAAATTATAAATATTATGCATGTAGGGTGGACATTAATTACTTAAAAACATAAAATATATCGAATTCAATCGAGAAAGTTAGTAAATTATGATTATTATGCATACAGGGTGGACATTAATACTTATAAAATATAAAATGTATCGAATTTCACCGAAAAGTGAGTAAATTATGATTATTAAGCATACAGGGTGGACATTACACCTTAAAAAACACAAAATAGAACGAATTCCATCGAGAAAGTGAGTGAATTATGATTATTAAGCATACAGGGTGGACATTACACCTTAAAAAACATAAAATAGAACGAATTCCATCGAGAAAGTTTGTGAATTATGATTATTATGCATACAGGGTGGACATTATTCGTTAAAAAACATAAAATGTATCGAATTCCATCGAAAAGTAAGCAAATTATGATTATTAAGCATACAGGGTAGACATTACACCTTAAAAAACATAAAATAGAAAGAATTCCATCGAGAAAGTGAGTAAATATAATTATTTTGTATATAGGGTGGACATTATTTGATAAAAAACATAAAATCGACGGAATTTCAACAAGAGAGTGCTTAAATTATAAATATTATGCATGTAGGGTGGACATTAATTACTTAAAAACATAAAATATATCGAATTCAATCGAGAAAGTTAGTAAATTATGATTATTATGCATACAGGGTGGACATTAATACTTATAAAATATAAAATGTATCGAATTTCACCGAAAAGTGAGTAAATTATGATTATTAAGCATACAGGGTGGACATTACACCTTAAAAAACATAAAATAGGACGAATTCCATCGAGAAAGTGAGTAAATATAATTATTTTGTGTATAGGGTGGACATTATTACTTAAAAAACATAAAATATATCGAATTCCATCGAAAAAGTGAGTAAATATAATTATTTTTTATATAGGGTGGACATTAATTGATAAAAAACATAAAATAGATCTAATTCCATCGAGAAACTAGATAAATTATAATTATTTTGCATACAGGGTGGACATTAGTTGATAAAAATAAAATTTCAACGATCGAGTGTGTAAATTATAACTATTATGCATACAAGGTGGACATTAATCCTTAAAATGTATAGAATTCAATCGAGAGTGAGTAAATTATGATTATTATGCATACAGGGTGGATATTAATTAATAAAAAACATAAAATACATCGAATTCTATCGAGAAAGTGAGTAAATATAATTATTTTGTATATAGGGTGGACATCAATTGATAAAAAACATAAAATCGATGGAATTTCAACAAGAGAGTGCCTAAATTATAACTATTATGCATACAGGGTGGAGATTAATCCTTATAAACGACACAAAATGAATTCAATTCGATCGAGATGTACATAACTATGTTTTTTAAAAAAAAATAATTAGTTCTAACGAAAAAAAATGACTAAATTCTATCTATTCCGTGTATTTTGAAGACGAAAATTCCTATAAGGGTCGATGAAATGTGTAATTACAATTAAATCCCTATCGTTATACTACGAACAAAACCGTATTTACCCTGCTGAATATACTTCTTGCGTGTTACTCCATCCGATGCACGTGACAGGAGCCTTATGAGAAGGCTTCTCGGCTAAAGTAATTTTGAATCTCATTCTCAAATTATTTATTTCACTTACACAAATACCAATGTTCTTATATAAACATCAGTAAACTTCGAAACGGAGACGTCGACTCGGCTTTATTTGTATTGGAGTTGTCAGGACGACAGGCGAAGTTGAAGTCAACATTTACGATTATACCCGGTGAGAAAAGTTCGTCCAGACACACACATATTGAGTTACGGATTAAAAACTTGTTACTACATGTGAAGCAGAACAGATTTTAGATAAAGTGACGTCAAGTTACTTTTTAGAAGAAAATATTTAAATAAAATCTCGTCCGGAAAGTCTCGTTTCGACTTGAGTCTCGCAGAATGTAGTATGAAGTTTCGTATCGGATCCATTCGAAAATAACTTGATTGTTTCAAATATTTCGTCTCGGAATAATAAATTATCGTTTCTAAATCAAATTTTTTAATTCTATTGTGATGGTTTGAATCCCCGAAAGCGCTAGTTGTGGTCCGGACGGGTCCGTAGTCCCATCTGCGTAATCTTATTTATACGACCGCCAACGAAACCGCCCACCGGAATTGTTTGGCTAAAGAAAATGCTGCCTTCGTCCGCAGACGTATAATACCGGTCTATCTGACAGTTCGGGATTTATTTCGAAACTTACGTCGATATTTATTCTGTTTAAAAATGAGTAAACTATTTAAAATGGATTTAATACGGTCCTGTGTTTGGTTAACCTTCGAAAAAAAAAATTTAGAAACAACTGTCGAGGTAATTGGCTTCGGTACGGGTGTATTTACCATTAAACGGATGTAATTATTTCAATATAAACGTTATTTTTATTTAAAACAATGTAATATTTTGAAAAAAAAAACGTAATTAACAACCTCATATATAGTTATATAAATAAATCAATTATTTGTACCGTAAAAATGTATTGTAACTATTCTTCTTTTTTATTTTTGACATCTAATATTAATTACAGTAACCACCTCAACAAAACGCACCTCAGCTGTCAAATAATTATTTTTATATATATAGAAACGTCAATCGTTTGAATTTTAATATTGATATGTTCCCAGACGTAATGACGTCATTTGATGAATATAGCGATGCATATGGACAGGGACGGGTTAGGTTTTAAAGAAATATAATAATTTCGTTTAAATATATATTTTTAATTACTTATATTTACAACGATGAGAATAATACAAATTATTGATTAAAAATTTTCGAATTCTTCTTTGAATTGATTATTTTCACTGATTTTAAGTGGCTCTTCATCGTAATTATCGAAATTGCTGGTATCGCTGATGGATTTTAGAGCTGGTTTAAACGGTGGTTCCACTTGCCTGTTGTATAGGGCCATAAAGTCGGTATCTTTGAACCAACGGTGGTTTTTTAAATCCTGAGTGCCGTTTTTCAAATTACCGTACCTAGAAAGTGTCATAAAAACTGATCAAGCACCAAAATACCTAGAATTTTTGAGTTTTGTAGGTAAATATGGATAAAAACGAAGTGTCACATTACCGAAAAAAGGTAATATGGGAATAAAAAAGACTCGAATGTGAGTGAGATGGTTACAGGAATTAAAAATGGGAGATCTATCTGCGAGAATACCAAACATGGTAATCCCGAGTTAAAAAAATTTGAAAAGAATAGAAAATACGTGTGAAAGAATACCAAAAATGGTAATCCAAAGCTAAAAAATTTGAAAATGCTAACAAGAGAATTGAGATAATTGGAAACACAACAAAAAAGTTGCAAGGTTTTATTGGAAAATGTGTGAGGATACTAAAAATGGTAATCCAAAATTGAATATGGTAAATTTCGACAAGGGACAAAAAATAATAGGGAAAAATACTCAATAGGTTTCAGTGCAACGTGTGTAAGAATACCAAAAATGGTAATTAGTAGATGAAACTTGAAAAAAATGGTGGAAAAACAAAAAATGGGAAGCTGGAAAATCAATAGAAAAGATATAATCGAGAAAAATAGAAGAGAATTGTACATTTGAGAATAAAAAAATGAAACTTGAACTAAAAAAGTGAAAAGTACGCAATGATATGAAAACGGGTGAGAAATAAAAAACGGTAATCTGGATTAAGACAAGTCCATAGCTGAAGCAAAAAATCGGAAAAAACTACAAATGATATTCTAGAGCTAAAAAAGTTCTAAATGGAAACAAGACACTCGAAAGAATCAAGAAAAATATGAAAAATGTTGAAAGCTTCAGTGGAACGTGTGTAGGATAAAAAAATGGTATTATAGAGCTAAAAAAGTATGTAATGAAAGCAAGAGACTCAAAAAACCAAAAAATATGTGAAAAATATCCTAGGAGTCAGTTGAGCGTATGTGAGAATGTTCAAAATGGTATTCTAATGCTGAAAACTGGCAAATAAAACTAAAAAATGAAAAATATGAATATGAAAATGAAATAATCGAGGAGATAATAAAAATATGTTGTGGATTTAATTGAAACATTTTTCGGAATTCGAAAAATGGTATTCTAGAGCTAAGAACTTCGAAGTGAGAGGTAGAGACTTGAAAAACCAAGAAAAATATGAAAAATGTTGAGTAGAACATTTGTAGGAATGTCGAAAAATGGTATTCTACAAGTAAAACAAAGCGAATTCGAAGCATGAGGCGAAAAATTACCAAAAACATATGAGAAATGTTGTAGGATTGAGTGAAACATCTGTAGAAGTCTCACAAATGGTATTCAAGAGCTAAAATAGTTTGAAGTGGGAGTGAGGAATGCCAAAAAATGGTATTCTGGAGCTAAAAAGTTTAAAGTGAAAGATAGAGACTTGAAGAACCGAAAAAACTATAAAAAATGTTGTGAGCTTGAGTAGAGCGTTTGTAGAAATGTCAAAAAATGGTATTCTACGAGTAAAAAAAGCGAATTCGAAGCATGAGGCGAAAAATTACCAAAAAAATTAGAGAAATGTTGTAGGATTGAGTGAAACATCTGTAGAAGTCTCACAAATGGTATTCAAGAGCTAAGAAAGTTTGAAGTGGGAGTGAGGAATGCCAAAAAATGGTATTCTGGAGCTAAAAAGTTTAAAGTGAAAGGTAGAGACTTGAAGAACCGAAAAAACTATAAAAAATGTTGTGAGCTTGAGTAGAGCGTTTGTAGGAATGTCAAAAAATGGTATTCTACGAGTAAAAAAAGCGAATTCGAAGCATGAGGCGAAAAATTACCAAAAAAATTAGAGAAATGTTGTAGGATTGAGTGAAACATCTGTAGAAGTCTCACAAATGGTATTCAAGAGCTAAGAAAGTTTGAAGTGGGAGTGAGGAATGCCAAAAAATGGTATTCTGGAGCTAAAAAGTTTAAAGTGAAAGATAGAGACTTGAAGAACCGAAAAAACTATAAAAAATGTTGTGAGCTTGAGTAGAGCGTTTGTAGAAATGTCAAAAAATGGTATTCTACGAGTAAAAAAAGCGAATTCGAAGCATGAGACGGAAAATATCGTACAAAATATGAGAAATGTTGTAGGATTGAGTGGAACATGTGAAGTATTGACAAAAATGGTATTCTAGGGCTAAAAAAGTTTGAAATGAGAGTGAGGAATGCCAAAAATGGTATTCTACGAGTAAAACAAAGCGAATTCGAAGCATGAGGTGAAAAATTACCGCAAAAAATATGAGAAACGTTGTACGATTGAGTGAAACATCAGTAGAAGTCTCACAAATGGTATTCAAGAGCTAAAATAGTTTGAAGTGGGAGTGAGGAATGCCAAAAAATGGTATTCTGGAGCTAAAAAGTTTAAAGTGAAAGATAGAGACTTGAAGAACCGAAAAAAGTATAAAAAATGTTGTGAGCTTGAGTAGAACGTTTGTAGGAATGCCAAAAAATGGTAAAACAAAGCGAATTCGAAGCATGAGGCGAAAAATTACCGCAAAAAATATGAGAAATGTTGTACGATTGAGTGAAACATCTGTAGTAGTCTCACAAATGGTATTCTAGAGCTAAAAAAGTTTGAAACGAGAGTGAGAAAAGCCAAAAAATGGTATTCCGGACCTAAGAATCATTGAATTGAAATCAAAGGTGAACAGAATTTGAAAGCAACAACAACAAGAGACTAAAACTAATATAGAAAAACACGCGAAGCGAAAATGGTGGATAGAGGGAGAAGAAGAAAATTAGATTTAGAATTTAAGAGAAAGATACGGAAAATAGTGCGGGTAAAGCAGCGAATTGACGAAGAAATAGACGACACACACGTGCTCAAATCATAACATCGAAAAATGTGACGAAAAAAATTTGATTATTTGATAATTCACCTTCTGCTTAAATCTAGTTGCAACACGTTTTGGACGAGATGTTGTAGATCGTTCGTAAAAGTTCCTGGACATTTGTATTTACAAATAATGATCTTTTCGTATATTTTCATAACGTCCGCCGAAGCGAATGGGGCATAACCAGCGTTCATCTCGAATAATAACACCCCGAACGACCACCAATCCACCGCCTTACTGTAACCCTTACTTAGAATTATTTCCGGCGCTATATACTCCGGAGTACCGCACAACGTCCAAGTACGACCTTTAACAATCTGGAAACGAGAAACAGCGGGGTATAAAGAAACGTCGCTTTTGGGTTATCATCTCTTCAATTCAACCAACCTTACAAAAACCCAAATCGGCTATTTTCAAATAACCCTTATTATCGATGAGAATATTTTCCGGCTTCAAATCCCTGTAAACGATGTCGCAATAATGGAGATATTCCAGGGCTAATAGCACTTGGGCTGCGTAAAATCTGGACAGAGTTTCGCTGAATCTGCGCATCCTGTAATTGTTATAATAATTAAAAATTTCAGGCGCTGTTCGATTCGATACGAAACTTTCTTCTACCTTCTTAAATGTGTAAACATCTCGCCACCGTTGATAAAAGGCATGACGAAATAAACGTAACTGTTGTCTTTGTAACAAGCGTGCATATGAACAATGAAAGGGAAATTTATCGAGGACAACATCTTTTTTTCGAATTGCGTATGTTCTAATTGTTTCAATTTCATTATTTTCACTTTGGAAATGCACTTCATTGCGAAGAAAGCGTCTTTGTCGCCCCCGTTTTTATGCACCAGGTACTAAAACATATGATTCGATATTTAACCTTAAATGTCTGTCATTTGTCAATGCGACGTGCCAAAGTTAGGTTAAGTTAGGTTAGGTTCGGTTATGCGTCTTCTGCGATTGTTTTTTTTTTATTTTTTCGGAAAATTTTGGGCTAGAAACTTACCTAATCGCGAAATCTGTGAAATCTCTCAAAACTGGAAATAGACACAATTTTTGTGAGGTTTTCGAGATCTTTTTATATGAATTCGAAAATGGGGCATGAATTTTTCTTTGATCGTCTCGAAACGTTACTTTTACGTATATAATTTGATTTAATTTCGAAAAAAAATGAGAATTTAGAACAAAATTGGTTATTAAGGAGCTGAACTAGTGACTACACCACTATTTTTACGTACCCCGTATCCCGATAACGACCTATTCGTATAGAGCTAATGACGATTTATCTGAAACTAGCGGCGAAATCGCTGAATTTCGGCTTATATACCATCAGATACCGAAATGGTTATTTCCAGAACACTCCACAAATTTCTAGAACTGTCTAGATCATTCTAAATCGATTCCAATGGTTTTTGACTCAATATAAAACTTTCCAGATCATTCCAGAACTGTCTAGATCATTCTAAATCGATTCCAATGGTTTTTGACCCATTTTAAAACTTTCCAGATCATTCCAGAAATTTCTAGACTCATCTAGAACTCTCTAAATCGATTCCAACAGTTTGAGCTCATTTTAAAACTTTCTAGATTATTCCAGATCTGTCTAGATCATTCTAAATCGATTCCAATGGTTTTTGACTCATTTTAGAACTTTCCAGATCATTCCAGAAATTTCTAGACTCGTCTAGAACTTTCTAAATCGATTCCAACAGTTTGAGCTCAATTTAAAACTTTCTAGATTATTCCAGATCTGTCTAGATCATTCTAAATCGATTCCAATGGTTTTTGACTCATTTTAGAACTTTCCAGATCATTCCAGAAATTTCTAGACTCGTCTAGAACTTTCTAAATCGATTCCAACAGTTTGAGCTCAATTTAAAACTTTCTAGATTATTCCAGATCTGTCTAGATCATTCTAAATCGATTCCAATGGTTTTTGACTCATTTTAGAACTTTCCAGATCATTCCAGAAATTTATAGACTCGTCTAGAACTTTCTAAATCGATTCCAACAGTTTGAGCTCAATTTAAAACTTTCTAGATTATTCCAGATCTGTCTAGATCATTCTAAATCGATTCCAATGGTTTTTGACTCATTTTAGAACTTTCCAGATCATTCCAGAAATTTCTAGACTCGTCTAGAACTTTCTAAATCGATTCCAACAGTTTGCACTCAATTTAAAACTTTCTAGATTATTCCAGATCTGTCTAGATCATTCTAAATCGATTCCAATGGTTTTTGACCCATTTTAGAACTTTCCAGAAAATTTGAGAACTGTCTAGATCATTCTAAATCGATTCCAATGGTTTTTGACCCATTTTAAAACTTTCCAGATCATTCCAGAAATTTCTAGACTCATCTAGAACTCTCTAAATCGATTCCAACAGTTTGAGCTCAATTTAAAACTTTCTAGATTATTCCAGATCTGTCTAGATCATGCTAAATCGATTCCAATGGTTTTTGACCCATTTTAGAACTTTTCAGATCATTCCAGAAATTTCTAGACTCATCTAGAACTTTCTAAATCGATTCGAATAGTTTGAGCTCAATTTAAAACTTTCTAGATTATTCCAGATCTGTCTAGATCATTCTAAATCGATTCCAATGGTTTTTGACTCATTTTAGAACTTTCCAGATCATTCCAGAAATTTCTAGACTCGTCTAGAACTTTCTAAATCGATTCCAACAGTTTGAGCTCAATTTAAAACTTTCTAGATTATTCCAGATCTGTCTAGATCATTCTAAATCGATTCCAATGGTTTTTGACTCATTTTAGAACTTTCCAGATCATTCCAGAAATTTATAGACTCGTCTAGAACTTTCTAAATCGATTCCAACAGTTTGAGCTCAATTTAAAACTTTCTAGATTATTCCAGATCTGTCTAGATCATGCTAAATCGATTCCAATGGTTTTTGACCCATTTTAGAACTTTTCAGATCATTCCAGAAATTTCTAGACTCATCTAGAACTTTCTAAATCGATTCGAACAGTTTGAGCTCAATTTAAAACTTTCTAGATTATTCCAGATCTGTCTAGATCATGCTAAATCGATTCCAATGGTTTTTGACTCATTTTAGAACTTTCCAGATCATTCCAGAAATTTCTAGACTCGTCTAGAACTTTCTAAATCGATTCCAACAGTTTGAGCTCAATTTAAAACTTTCTAGATTATTCCAGATCTGTCTAGATCATTCTAAATCGATTCCAATGGTTTTTGACCCATTTTAAAACTTTCCAGATCATTCCAGAAATTTCTAGACTCATCTAGAACTCTCTAAATCGATTCCAACAGTTTGAGCTCAATTTAAAACTTTCTAGATTATTCCAGATCTGTCTAGATCATGCTAAATCGATTCCAATGGTTTTTGACTCATTTTAGAACTTTCCAGATCATTCCAGAAATTTCTCGACTCGTCTAGAACTTTCTAAATCGATTCCAACAGTTTGAGCTCAATTTAAAACTTTCTAGATCATTCCAGATCTGTCTAGATCATTCTAAATCGATTCCAATGGTTTTTGACCCATTTTAGAACTTTTCAGATCATTCCAGAAATTTATAGACTCATCTAGAACTTTCTAAATCGATTCCAACAGTTTGAGCTCAATTTAAAACTTTCTAGATTATTCCAGAACTGTCTAGATCATTCTAAATCGATTCCAATGGTTTTTGACCCATTTTAGAACTTTCCAGATCATTCCAGAAAATTCTAGAACTGTCTAGATCATTCTAAATCGATTCCAATGGTTTTTGACCCATTTTAAAACTTTCCAGATCATTCCAGAAATTTCTAGAACTGACTAGATCATTCTAAATCGATTCCAATGGTTTTTGACCCATTTTAGAACTTTCCAGATCATTCCAGAAATTTCTAGAACTGACTAGATCATTCTAAATCGATTCCAATGGTTTTTGACCCATTTTAGAACTTTCCAGATCATTCCAGAAAATTCGAGAACTGTCTAGATCATTCTAAATCGATTCCAATGGTTTTTGACCCATTTTAAAACTTTCCAGATCATTCCAGAAATTTCTAGACTCATCTAGAACTTTCTAAATCGATTCCAACAGTTTGAGCTCAATTTAAAACTTTCCAGATCATTCCAGAAAATTCTAGAACTGTCTAGATCATTCCACTTCCACCCACCGCGACCAAACTCCCTTATTATTATCTGGAGACCAAGGGGTGTTTAACACCCTAACGAGAAGTTGTTTGTGGTTGGTGATGATTGAGAAAACCGTGTCTTCACATACTAACAAAGCAATAGAAAAATTTGAAATCTCATTTTCCCTGTTGCGCCCCCCGTATATTCAAACCTACATTTTTTTATTTTCATATATACTAAAATCTCTAAAATTATTGTTCTCTCTTTTCAAAATAATTTTCTATGAAAAATATAAATGAAAATTATGGTACCCCCTCGTATATTGAAATATTCTCTATTTTTCACGCGTCAAAATTCCTTTTTATATAAAAAATTAAAGAAAAAACCTATGATACGTCCCCCGTATATTTAAATCGTCTCTTTATCTCATGTTCCCATTAAAAACATATAGTACGTCCCTTATATACTCAAATCTACTTTTTTAATTTTCTCTATTTCTTATGTATAATTTTTTTCGAAATATTTTTATCTTGTATTAAAAAAAAAACTTGTGGAACGCCCCCCGTAAATACAAATCTTCTTTTTCACGTCTCACCGATTTAAAAAATAAAAATATCGAACAAAATAAAATTAAATAATGAGAAATTGATGAAAATTTATTTCTTACCACGTGCCCAAAAGACCCCGTTCCTAAAGTTTTTATCCTCGTATAATTTTCCAACCCTACGGAATCAGAGCTGGTTTTTTTCTCCCAATTCACATAAAATTCCTCCTTCAATTTTTCCAAAATTTCATTATAAGTCGATTTGTTTTTTCCTTTCTAAAAAATAAATAAATAAATAATCGATACGGATCCGACCCTGTATGATAATTCAAATTCGAACTCACTGATTGCAGAATACAATTTTATTATCGATCTTTCTTACCCTATAGAAATCCTTAAAAAATATCATATTTAGTGGTATATTGTCGATTTGAAAAAATTTGATTTTGAGCCCACTTCGTCGTCCTCGACGACCACCTCTTCAGTAAACTGAATTAACATCTCTACAATATGTTATCGGAAGCTATCGAGTTGATGGACAAGAACAGATTGTGATCAATAACCGACGTCCATTCATTCGAAATGATTTTTAGTTGAATAATCAAATCAAATCTAAATATAGGTAGATACTTAATGCGCATGCGAATTTACACAAATCTACACCCGCGATACTTTTAAAACATTTCATACTTACCGATAGAGCAGACGTCGTTAGAAGTTTATTATCATCCGAAGATTTTTTCATTTCGATTTTTATTAAATCGCTTTGTTCTTAATTTAAATAACGGTTATCAAAACCTCAATGTCATACGTCAATGTTTACATAGAAACAAAAAGTGACGTTTTTTTTATCAATTCACCAAATAGAACTACATGACATATATATATCTATGATACAGAACCCTTCAATGTACTCGTGACAGATTCCGAGCTGCTCCATTCATTAATTCGATATAGTCGGTCGAGAGGGGCGTCAATTCAGACATATTGACAACGTAAAATATTATGCTAATATGTACACACTCGTATATTAAATCATATCGAAATAGGATTCAATACAGAGTGGTGGATATATAAAATTTCAAATTTGAAAGTAAATTCTTACGAAACGATATTAAATTACGGAATTAATTATTAATAATTTATTATTAGTGTTCTGACGCCATCTTTAATTATACCTGCCTAATAAATCTGTATTACAGGAAACTGTAAAATACATGATGTTATTAAACGACATATATAGAGATGGGATTTACAAATTTATTATGAAAAACAGTTATTTTATAACTATAATTTATTTTTTACATGAAATATCTTATAGTATATGATAAAAATATAATAAAGACCTTCCCGTATACCACACATTTAAATTATATTGAATATCGGTTGTCAAAGCAGTCAACGTAAGGGCTGAATTCAATAAACATACTACTTTTCAAAGGACTACGAATAGGTCCTTTGTGGGAAGTTCAATATATGATAACTGAAGGCAGGGACTTGCTTAGAAAAGTATTATAGAAACGGAAAATACGAATTTACTATCTATTTACCAGATTTTTCGATATCTAAACTGTTTATATTTATATTAAACGTGAAAAAAGGACTCGATATACAAGTTTGGTGTGTAGAAAAAAATCACCGAACAAATAATGTTTTCTGTTCAATAAACAAAAGTAACCCTCCCCTAAAATGAAACGTGAAAGCTAATCTTCGATATATACGATGAAAAACAACATAAAATATAACATTGACGTATTTAAACAGAATCCCTTTGATAAACAGCAAATCCATAAAAACCTCTATGCATCTGACAAACAGATAAACCTCCCCAATTTTCCCTCGTTTCTCCCTGCAGGAATAAAGATCTGCGGACTGGGATAAGTTGGAAAATGCATCGAAGAAAACTAAAAATTTAATTCCACGGAAACATTATTAAATTGACGCCGAGGGGTCCTTACGCACTTTTGTCGAGAAGGGACTCGTCACAGGAACGGATTCGAAATGACAATTCTTTATTCTTAATTGTCGAAATCATAATATAAAAGTTTATAGGACTGAAAATTATCTCTTCTGTGACTCGCTTAATAAAATTTTGGCTGAATACTAGTAACGACCGAGACCTCTTTAATAAAAACGAAGAAAATCTGACAGAATGAGTAAGATAATAATCGTAATAACCTTGAATCCATTAATTTTCGAAATAGAGAAGCTTCAAAGATAATTGAATCTTTATATTTTGTAGAATGACAGTTTGTTTTTAGATAATGAAGATTTTAAATCGAATCACGTTTTGTTTCTTTATAAAAGACAATTTCCAAAAACAAATTTCGTTTTATATAAGAGACAAACAATTTTCATAGATAAATAACAGTGTGATTTTGAAGAAGACAGTCTTAAAAGACAATTGACAGTTTATTTTTAAAAAATACAAGTTTCAAAGAAAATTGGATCTGTGTGTTTGTAGAAGGAAGTCTTTGAAAACAAATGATCGTCAAAGTTTGATAAAAACAAGATTTGAAGAAGTTTATCTTTGGGAAAAAAGTGTTTGTGTTTGTAGAAAACAGTCTTTAAAGACAACTGAGAGTTATTTTTTGAAGAAGACAGTCCTAAAAGTGTTTGTGTTTGTAGAAAACAGTCTTTAAAGACAACTGAGTGTTATTTTTTGAAGAAGACAGTCCTACAAGTGTTTGTGTTTGTAGAAAACAGTCTCTAAAGACAATTGAGAGTTATTTTTTGAAGAAGACAGTCCTACAAGTGTTTGTGTTTGTAGAAAACAGTCTCTAAAGACAACTGAGTGTTATTTTTTGAAGAAGACAGTCCTAAAAGTGTTTGTGTTTGTAGAAAACAGTCTCTAAAGACAATTGAGAGTTATTTTTTGAAGAAGACAGTCCTAAAAGTGTTTGTGTTTGTAGAAAACAGTCTCTAAAGACAACTGAGAGTTATTTTTTGAAGAAGACAGTCCTACAAGTGTTTGTGTTTGTAGAAAACAGTCTCTAAACACAACTGAGAGTTATTTTTTGAAGAAGACAGTCCTACAAGTGTTTGTGTTTGTAGAAAACAGTCTCTAAAGACAACTGAGTGTTATTTTTTGTAGAAGACAGTCCTACAAGTGTTTGTATTTGTAGAAAACAGTCTCTAAAGACAACTGAGAGTTATTTTTTGAAGAAGACATTCCTACAAGTGTTTGTGTTTGTAGAAAACAGTCTTTAAAGACAACTGAGAGTTATTTTTTGAAGAAGACAGTCCTACAAGTGTTTGTGTTTGTAGAAAACAGTCTCTAAAGACAATTGAGAGTTATTTTTTGAAGAAGACAGTCCTACAAGTGTTTGTGTTTGTAGAAAACAGTCTTTAAAGACAACTGAGTGTTATTTTTTGAAGAAGACAGTCCTACAAGTGTTTGTGTTTGTAGAAAACAGTCTCTAAAGACAATTGAGAGTTATTTTTTGAAGAAGACAGTCCTACAAGTGTTTGTGTTTGTAGAAAACAGTCTCTAAAGACAACTGAGTGTTATTTTTTGAAGAAGACAGTCCTAAAAGTGTTTGTGTTTGTAGAAAACAGTCTCTAAAGACAATTGAGAGTTATTTTTTGAAGAAGACAGTCCTAAAAGTGTTTGTGTTTGTAGAAAACAGTCTCTAAAGACAACTGAGAGTTATTTTTTGAAGAAGACAGTCCTACAAGTGTTTGTGTTTGTAGAAAACAGTCTCTAAACACAACTGAGAGTTATTTTTTGAAGAAGACAGTCCTACAAGTGTTTGTGTTTGTAGAAAACAGTCTCTAAAGACAACTGAGTGTTATTTTTTGTAGAAGACAGTCCTACAAGTGTTTGTATTTGTAGAAAACAGTCTCTAAAGACAACTGAGAGTTATTTTTTGAAGAAGACATTCCTACAAGTGTTTGTGTTTGTAGAAAACAGTCTTTAAAGACAACTGAGAGTTATTTTTTGAAGAAGACAGTCCTACAAGTGTTTGTGTTTGTAGAAAACAGTCTCTAAACACAACTGAGAGTTATTTTTTGAAGAAGACAGTCCTAAAAGTGTTTGTGTTTGTAGAAAACAGTCTCTAAAGACAATTGAGAGTTATTTTTTGAAGAAGACATTCCTACAAGTGTTTGTGTTTGTAGAAAACAGTCTTTAAAGACAACTGAGAGTTATTTTTTGAAGAAGACAGTCCTACAAGTGTTTGTGTTTGTAGAAAACAGTCTCTAAAGACAACTGAGTGTTATTTTTTGAAGAAGACAGTCCTAAAAGTGTTTGTGTTTGTAGAAAACAGTCTCTAAAGACAACTGAGAGTTATTTTTTGAAGAAGACAGTCCTAAAAGTGTTTGTGTTTGTAGAAAATAGTCTCTAAAGACAACTGAGAGTTCTTTTTTGAAGAAGACAGTCCTAAAAGTGTTTGTGTTTGTAGAAAACAGTCTTTAAAGACAACTGAGAGTTATTTTTTGAAGAAGACATTCCTACAAGTGTTTGTGTTTGTAGAAAACAGTCTTTAAAGACAACTGAGAGTTATTTTTTGAAGAAGACAGTCCTACAAGTGTTTGTGTTTGTAGAAAACAGTCTCTAAAGACAACTGAGTGTTATTTTTTGAAGAAGACAGTCCTAAAAGTGTTTGTGTTTGTAGAAAACAGTCTCTAAAGACAACTGAGAGTTCTTTTTTGAAGAAGACAGTCCTAAAAGTGTTTGTGTTTGTAGAAAACAGTCTTTAAAGACAACTGAGAGTTATTTTTTGAAGAAGACAGTCCTAAAAGTGTTTGTGTTTGTAGAAAATAGTCTTTAAAGACAACTGAGTGTTATTTTTTGCAGAAGACAGTCCTAAAAGTGTTTGTGTTTGTAGAAAACAGTCTCTAAAGACAACTGAGAGTTATTTTTTGAAGAAGACAGTCCTAAAAGTGTTTGTGTCTGTAGAAAACAGTCTTTAAAGACAGCAGCTAGTTCATTTTTGAAGAAGAGAGTACTAAAAACGAATGACTGTGTGTATTTAGGACAGAAAGTTGAATCACATTTTGTTTTTTATGAAAGACAGTTTACAAAAACAAGTAGATTTGTGAGAAAATTTTCAATCTACAAATAAACTAGAATTAAACTATATCATATGAAGTACAATTTTCAATTAAATATATCGATGAAAACAAATTATATGATTTAATTCATATCGAAGTCCATCTCTGTTCATGTAAACCACCCTAGTCGACCGATTTAGCCCTTGTTGCAAAGTTTAATGAATTGTACTGCATTGTTACTTGTAGGAGTGCGATGGGGGTGACAAAAGTGTGGGGTAGGTGGTGTAACACATATATAGATTTTCGGAAACAGCGGTTAAGTGCCATTTTGAGTTTAGAGGGATGTAATGATGTTGTGGGAACTATTTTGATTTATGTACATGCAATTTTAAATGATTATTTTTAGGTTAGGTTTTTATTTATTAAAAAAATGCGTTTTTCGATATATTACAACAAAATGAAAGGTGTAGGGACATGAAATATTGACTTAAAATTATTTTCTATGTATTGAATTTAGGTATGAATCAATTTCTGTTATTTTTGCTTGAATAAATCCCTTTGAATGATCAGTAACGATAAACTTTGAGATGACTTTTTATACGTAAATTAGTTTATTCACGTACTAGCGAAGAATGTAATTATAATTTTGATTGGGACGTTGAGAGTGAATCGCATATTGCATTTGGATATAATGCTAATCCTAGGGGTAATAATTGTCCCCTATTTTCAAAAGCATATCTAACGTAAAACGGCATCGCTGAAACTTACTTACCCGACTCGAATCGGGATTAAATCGAACAAAGCAATTTTCTGGCTTGCCCAAATTATTTAAAGTGATTTGTGAGATACGGAATAATACGTCGAATTTATTCACTAGTGATTTAATTTCCCGTATCGAACGGTTTTAAGGTCCAAACCGCTTTCAAACAATAATGTTAAGGGGTTGAAATTATTATTTCAAAAATATATAAGCAGAGAAAGAAGCCTCACTACGAAGTGAAAATGAGAGGCAAATAAGTTTGAGTTTGTTGGAAACTGTCTTTAAAGACAACTGATAGTTTGTTTTTGACGAAAACAGTCATAAAAGACAAATAACTGTTTGTGTTTGTAGAAAACAGTCTTTAAAGACAACTGAGTTGTAGAAAACAGTCTTTAAAGACAACTGAGTTGTAGAAAATAGTCTTTAAAGACAACTGAGTTGTGGAAAACATTCTTTGAAGACAACTGAGAGTTTGCTTTTGTTGAATACAATCCCAAAAAAGTGTTTGTGTTTGTATAAGACAGTCTTTGAAGACAATTGACAGTCGGTTTTTAAGAAAAATAATTTAAAAGACGAATCAGGTTTTGATTTTCTGTAAAACACAGTCTCTAAACATAATTGACGGTTCGTTTTCCCAGAAGTATGTCTACAAAAATATATGCTGTGTTATTCACGAGAAAAACAGTTTTCAATAGAAAATTGACAGTTTATTTTGAAAAAGTACAAGCTACAAAGTCAATTGACAGTTTATTTTGGAACAGGACAAGCTGCAAAGACAATTGACAGTTTATTTTGGAACAGGACAAGCTACAAAGACAATTGACAGTTTATTTTGGAAAAGGACAAGCTACAAAGAAAATTGACAGTTTATTTTGAAACAGGTCAAGCTACAAACACAATTGATAGTTTATTTTGGAACAGGACAAGCTACAAAGACAATTGACAGTTTATTTTTGAAAAGGACAAGCTACAAAGACAATTGACAGTTTATTTTGGAAAAGGACAAGCTACAAACACAATTGACAGTTTATTTTTGAAAAGGACAAGCTACAAAGACAATTGAGAGTTTATTTTGGAACAGGACAAGCTACAAACACAATTGACAGTTTATTTTGGAACAGGACAAGCTACAAAGACAATTGACAGTTTATTTTGGAAAAGGACAAGCTACAAAGAAAATTGACAGTTTATTTTGAAACAGGTCAAGCTACAAACACAATTGATAGTTTATTTTGGAACAGGACAAGCTACAAAGACAATTGACAGTTTATTTTTGAAAAGGACAAGCTACAAAGACAATTGACAGTTTATTTTGGAAAAGGACAAGCTACAAAGAAAATTGACAGTTTATTTTGGAACAGGACAAGCTACAAAGACAATTGAGAGTTTATTTTGGAACAGGACAAGCTACAAACACAATTGACAGTTTATTTTGGAACAGGACAAGCTACAAAGACAATTAACAGTTTATTTTGGAACAGGACAAGCTACAAAGACAATTGACAGTTTATTTTGGAAAAGGACAAGCTACAAAGACAATTGACAGTTTATTTTGGAAAAGGACAAGCTGCAAAGAAAATTGACAGTTTATTTTGGAACATGACAAGTTACAAAGACAACTGACAGTTTATTTTGGAACAGGACAAGCTACAAAGACAATTGAGAGTTTATTTTGGAACAGGACAAGCTACAAACACAATTGACAGTTTATTTTTGAAAAGGACAAGCTACAAAGACAATTGACAGTTTATTTTGGAAAAGGACAAGCTACAAAGACAACTGATAGTTTATTTTGGAACAGGACAAGCTACAAAGACAATTGACAGTTTATTTTTGAAAAGGACAAGCTACAAAGACAATTGACAGTTTATTTTGGAAAAGGACAAGCTACAAAGAAAATTGACAGTTTATTTTGGAACATGACAAGTTACAAAGACAACTGACAGTTTATTTTGGAACAGGACAAGCTACAAAGACAATTGACAGTTTATTTTGGAACAGGACAAGCTACAAAGACAATTGACAGTTTATTTTTGAAAAGGACAAGCTACAAAGACAATTGACAGTTTATTTTGGAAAAGGACAAGCTACAAAGAAAATTGACAGTTTATTTTGGAACAGGACAAGCTACAAAGACAATTGAGAGTTTATTTTGGAACAGGACAAGCTACAAACACAATTGACAGTTTATTTTGGAACAGGACAAGCTACAAAGACAATTAACAGTTTATTTTGGAACAGGATAAGCTACAAAGACAATTGACAGTTTATTTTGGAAAAGGACAAGCTACAAAGACAATTGACAGTTTATTTTGGAAAAGGACAAGCTGCAAAGAAAATTGACAGTTTATTTTGGAACATGACAAGTTACAAAGACAACTGACAGTTTATTTTGGAACAGGACAAGCTACAAAGACAATTGAGAGTTTATTTTGGAACAGGACAAGCTACAAACACAATTGACAGTTTATTTTTGAAAAGGACAAGCTACAAAGACAATTGACAGTTTATTTTGGAAAAGGACAAGCTACAAAGACAACTGACAGTTTATTTTGGAACAGGACAAGCTACAAAGACAATTGAGAGTTTATTTTGGAACAGGACAAGCTACAAACACAATTGACAGTTTATTTTGGAAAAGGATAAGCTACAAAGAAAATTGACAGTTTATTTTGGAACATGACAAGCTACAAAGACAACTGACAGTTTATTTTGGAATAGGACAAGCTACAAAGACAATTGACAGTTTATTTTTGGAACAGGACAAGCTACAAAGACAATTGACAGTTTATTTTGGAACAGGATAAGCTGCAAAGACAATTGACAGTTTATTTTGGAAAAGGACAAGCTACAAAGACAACTGACAGTTTATTTTGGAATAGGACAAGCTACAAAGACAATTGACAGTTTATTTTGGAACAGGACAAGCTACAAAGACAATTGACAGTTTATTTTTGAAAAAACAAATTTTGAAAAGGTTAATCTTTGAAGAAAACCTACATAAATGACGAATAATTGTCTATTTTTGTAGAAAACAGTCTTTAAAGACAACTGAGAGTTTTTTTTTGAAGAAGACAGTCCTGAAAGACAGATGATTGGTAAAATTGAGATACCAAAAAACAAATTCAAACAAAATTTTCTAAAATTTCAATGTACTTTCGGTATAATTTACAGAAATAAATATAAAATATCAAGTCGATGGACTTTATTCATATGTTTTTTCTCGTATAAACGATCTTTAACTAAATCCCCGAGTTTCTACTTTCTGATAAATTATAATTGACGATGCCCGGGCGTTCCCCTACTTCTTCTATGATAATTTTATCACGAGAAAATGTCGAGTGAACTTTTATCTCTTTATCAAGCAAGATGTTGATGGATTATTCGATTATGTATTTGTTTTAGAGTTTCTTTGAGATGATCAATCAATATTTAGTCAACGATCCATCAATTTACACCTTCGTTTCAAATTCCAACTTAAAACAAAGTTTAACAAATAACTTTTTGTAAATTTCGAAAATTTCTACGCAAACATCAGTGATTTTAATACGAAGATGGCCTCGCAAGTACAAGGACCGACCTAGAGATGGCGGTAGTTTCAAGTTCGAACAACCCACTTTGTTTAACAGCCATTAATAGTGAACTTTTTCGGTTTATTTGTAAATATATTAGAAGCTTTGTCGGGTTAGATACTTCTGGCACCATCCTCCTATTAACTAGCGACCAATCATCATTTCTTTATAAATAAAACGAAAGATAACTTCAAAGAATTACGTTCGTTAGAAAAATTTATAATTTTAGGCACGTTCCAAGCTTTTCAAAAGCTCTAACCTCGATAAAATTGAGCAAACTCAAACTATCTATTCATCAAAATACTTTATTCGTTAGAATCGACCAGACAACTGTGTACGCAGAATCAAAGCGACGTTGCCAAATAACATAATAACGAAAACTTTTTCTACGAGTCATCAATTCGGTTTTTAAAGACATTTCTTTAGCTTAAGGACAAAAAATTACCATTAGAAGTTAGATCAGAAGATAAAAAATTGTTTGGGAAACAGTTTGTAGTCTATTTTGCAGTCGTATTTGTCGAAATCAATCGAAAATTGGTGGTTGACAGCAAGCCTGGACTGGATTTCAATCTCTAAAGACTTTCTCGAATGTTGATTTTGCGTACAGAACTTCAAAAGTCATTAGCTTGATGTAGCAGTGTTTGTACAAGGTTTTAAGTTGAAACGACATTTTGGAACCCATAATCACATGAAAGGCAGTGGTTTGGGGTACTAGAACTAGTCTGGATCCCACGAGGAACTGGAGATATAAAATAATGCCCAACAGATGCATTAGAAGTGATTCTGAATCTTCAAATTCTCCAAAAAAGTATAAATATGAAGCGTGGTATTTTGAAATGGAAGATTTTCATCTTAAATATTGAAAAATTCACCTCGTAGAATAGATCCAGCTCCTGAACTATATAAACTCGACCAGAACCTTTCGTGGTTGTTTTAACGTTGAAGAGATATTCGATTGAAACGATTCCACCCTGTATATTAGGAGATTTTAATGAAGTTCGATGGTAATACTCGAGATTTTTTTGTTTTTCGCTCGAATAAATTTAACGCCGATTTCTCACCTCAACGAGGTTACTTTCGAATCGTTATAAAATCCAAAATTTGATTTCTTATACTTGAAGTTTCAAATGCGAGATTTATATCTAGTCGAAAACTTTTCTTAACTCGGATTTATTATTCAGAACTTGAAATATAAAGTAACTTTATCGGAGTTTTTAATAATTTCATTCGTTCCGATAAAAAACTATACGGGGTGCAGTAATCAATTACTATTAATACGAAAAGTTGCCTTTACTTTTCGCATAACACCGGTAATCGTGAAATTTTCCTCAATTATAGATCAAAAGCAGAAGCAGAATAAGGGGGAGGTCACGTGCCACACGCAAGACAGTGATTAGTTTTATTTAGAAATTTCGTTGCAGCCCTCCTTTAACCTAACCGTAAATATCCTACTACCCTCTTTGTTTTAATGTCCTCCCCGTTATTTCGAGTGGAGAAATTACCAATAGTATTAGGAAAATATATAGAAAACGCTAACAATTAGAAATAAACGTTTGAAGGGCTTCAACGCCCTTTATCTTGAATACGAAATTTTTTTGAACGAATATTTTCCAGTTTTCTATCTTATAAAATGGATCAACTTGTTTTTAAACACCCTGTATATATTCTAAATATGAGAATCAACTGTTACTTATTCCATACTACTCTATATACGAGGGGGAATCGAAATAATTGTTTCAAACACGTAAAATTTATATTCAATAAATCCATATACAATTATAAATTAATTAAACTTAATTACCAACCCTCGTATTCTTTCGAGCGTTACAATATTATGATTTTAGTTTTCCTTTCATCAATTTTTTTCTATTAATTCCGTTTCTTTGCTATTTAATTCACTTGCTGTATCAATTTCCTTTGTTTTCTTCTTTCCTGCGTTATTTGTTGTTGTTGTTTACCTCTTCTTCTTTTTTTTTAATTTCTAGTTGTGTCAAATTGATTATTAGATTTTGCGGTGTTATTTAAACATCTCTTAACTTCTATATCTTATCCATTCTTAGTTTTTATCTTACATATCTACTATTGTCATTTTATTTTGTAGCTTTTTGTTCAATAAATTATTATATTGTTAGTTGACGCCATGTTTTGAATGTCATATGTCAAATTTTTACTAATAGATCATATAATACTCCTAAATTGACAGCGGAAATTGTTCCGATTAAAGATCACAGAATTATAACGATTTCTCTATGGTCCGAGGTTTTAGCTCGGTTCTACGCATTCTCAAGCATGCGCAGTATATATAAAGTGAATCGAACGAGAGAAAAAATGAATATTATTGTACATTTAAGAGTATTACATGACAGATAGATGATAGATTAGCAGAAAAACTGTTTTTATTAATATTTATTAATTTTATTCCTACAGAAATCTAGATAAATAGAAATTCAACAACGACGCCATCTACGAATCAATTTTTGATATTATATTATAGAGTTTTACCAAAATTTGAATTAAACTCATTATATTTTCGAATATTTTTCATTATGAATAGAAACTTTTAATTTAAGAGCGATAATTTTAATCAACGAACGTCTCGTTGAATTTTTTTTATAAACGTCGTCGTCTCACGTAAACCACCCTATTATTTATGACGTTCCAGGTATTTCCATTAAAATATTTCGGTGTACCGGTCGAGAATGAGAAGCCAGTGTCTCAAGCAGCAGTAAATTATCATTTTATTATACGAGGGCGGTGCAAATATGATCGAGATAAGCGTTTATATGTTTTGAAGGTTATGTGTTAGCGAACGCACTTTTTAATCGCGTGTTATAACCACGAGTGAACGTCAAATGTCAAAAATAATCATAGACTACAAAAGAAATGATTTTAACGTCAAATACGTTAATATAAACATCGTTTTCTATGATAATTTTAACAAAACTGAAGAAAATAACTATTGAGGTTCTAAATTATCATTAATACTGTCAATATATTTTTTGTTTAACGTGGTAGAAGTACAGGACGGTTCAAATATGATCGAAATAAGCGTTTGTATGTTTTGAAGGTTATGTGTTAGTGAACGCACTTTTTAATCGCGTGTCATAACCACGAGTGAACGTCAAATGTCAAAAATAATCATAGACTGTAATAGAAATGATTTTAACGTCAAATACGTTAATATAAACATAGTTTTCTATGATAATTTTAACAAAACTGAAAAAACAACGATTGAGGTTCTAAATTATCATTAATACTGTCAATATATTTTTTATTTAACGTAGTAGAAGTTCAGGGCGGTTCAAATATGATCGAGATAAGCGTTTATATGTTTTGAAGGTTATGTGTTAACGAACGCACTTTTTAATCGCGTGTTATAACCACGAGTGAACGTCAAATGTCAAAAATAATCATAGACTGTAATAGAAATGATTTTAACGTCAAATACGTTAATATAAACATCGTTTTCTATGATAATTTTAACAAAACTGAAAAAACAACGATTGAGGTTCTAAATTATCATTAATACTGTCAATATATTTTTTGTTTAACGTGGTAGAAGTACAGGACGGTTCAAATATGATCGAAATAAGCGTTTGTATGTTTTGAAGGTTATGTGTTAGTGAACGCACTTTTTAATCGCGTGTCATAACCACGAGTGAACGTCAAATGTCAAAAATAATCATAGACTGTAATAGAAATGATTTTAACGTCAAATACGTTAATATAAACATAGTTTTCTATGATAATTTTAACAAAACTGAAAAAACAACGATTGAGGTTCTAAATTATCATTAATACTGTCAATATATTTTTTATTTAACGTAGTAGAAGTTCAGGGCGGTTCAAATATGATCGAGATAAGCGTTTATATGTTTTGAAGGTTATGTGTTAGCGAACGCACTTTTTAATCGCGTGTTATAACCACGAGTGAACGTCAAATGTCAAAAATAATCATAGACTGTAATAGAAATGATTTTAACGTCAAATACGTTAATATAAACATCGTTTTCTATGATAATTTTAACAAAACTGAAGAAAATAACTATTGAGGTTCTAAATTATCATTAATACTGTCAATATATTTTTTGTTTAACGTGGTAGAAGTACAGGACGGTTCAAATATGATCGAAATAAGCGTTCGTATGTTTTGAAGGTTATGTGTTAGCGAACGCACTTTTTAATCGCTTGTTATAAGCACGAGTGTACGTCAAATGTCAAAAATAATCATAGACTACAAGAGAAATGATTTTAACGTCAAATACGTTAATATAAACATAGTTTTCTATGATAATTTTAACAAAACTGAAAAAACAACGATTGAGGTTCTAAATTATCATTAATACTGTCAATATATTTTTTATTTAACGTAGTAGAAGTTCAGGGCGGTTCAAATATGATCGAGATAAGCGTTTATATGTTTTGAAGGTTATGTGTTAACGAACGCACTTTTTAATCGCGTGTTATAACCACGAGTGAACGTCAAATGTCAAAAATAATCATAGACTGTAATAGAAATGATTTTAACGTCAAATACGTTAATATAAACATCGTTTTCTATGATAATTTTAACAAAACTGAAAAAACAACGATTGAGGTTCTAAATTATCATTAATACTGTCAATATATTTTTTGTTTAACGTGGTAGAAGTACAGGACGGTTCAAATATGATCGAAATAAGCGTTTGTATGTTTTGAAGGTTATGTGTTAGTGAACGCACTTTTTAATCGCGTGTCATAACCACGAGTGAACGTCAAATGTCAAAAATAATCATAGACTGTAATAGAAATGATTTTAACGTCAAATACGTTAATATAAACATAGTTTTCTATGATAATTTTAACAAAACTGAAAAAACAACGATTGAGGTTCTAAATTATCATTAATACTGTCAATATATTTTTTATTTAACGTAGTAGAAGTTCAGGGCGGTTCAAATATGATCGAGATAAGCGTTTATATGTTTTGAAGGTTATGTGTTAGCGAACGCACTTTTTAATCGCGTGTTATAACCACGAGTGAACGTCAAATGTCAAAAATAATCATAGACTGTAATAGAAATGATTTTAACGTCAAATACGTTAATATAAACATCGTTTTCTATGATAATTTTAACAAAACTGAAGAAAATAACTATTGAGGTTCTAAATTATCATTAATACTGTCAATATATTTTTTGTTTAACGTGGTAGAAGTACAGGACGGTTCAAATATGATCGAAATAAGCGTTCGTATGTTTTGAAGGTTATGTGTTAGCGAACGCACTTTTTAATCGCTTGTTATAAGCACGAGTGTACGTCAAATGTCAAAAATAATCATAGACTACAAGAGAAATGATTTTAATGTCAAATACGTTAATATAAACATCGTTTTCTATGATAATTTTAACAAAACTGAAAAAACAACGATTGAGGTTCTAAATTATCATTAATACTGTCAATATATTTTTTATTTAACGTAGTAGAAGTTCAGGGCGGTTCAAATATGATCGAGATAAGCGTTTATATGTTTTGAAGGTTATGTGTTAGCGAACGCACTTTTTAATCGCGTGTTATAACCACGAGTGAACGTCAAATGTCAAAAATAATCATAGACTACAAGAGAAATGATTTTAATGTCAAATACGTTAATATAAACATCGTTTTCTATGATAATTTTAACAAAACTGAAAAAACAACGATTGAGGTTCTAAATTATCATTAATACTGTCAATATATTTTTTATTTAACGTAGTAGAAGTTCAGGGCGGTTCAAATATGATCGAGATAAGCGTTTATATGTTTTGAAGGTTATGTGTTAGCGAACGCACTTTTTAATCGCGTGTTATAACCACGAGTGAACGTCAAATGTCAAAAATAATCATAGACTACAAGAGAAATGATTTTAATGTCAAATACGTTAATATAAACATCGTTTTCTATGATAATTTTAACAAAACTGAAAAAACAACGATTGAGGTTCTAAATTATCATTAATACTGTCAATATATTTTTTATTTAACGTAGTAGAAGTTCAGGGCGGTTCAAATATGATCGAGATAAGCGTTTATATGTTTTGAAGGTTATGTGTTAGCGAACGCACTTTTTAATCGCGTGTTATAACCACGAGTGAACGTCAAATGTCAAAAATAATCATAGACTGTAATAGAAATGATTTTAACGTCAAATACGTTAATATAAACATCGTTTTCTATGATAATTTTAACAAAACTGAAGAAAATAACTATTGAGGTTCTAAATTATCATTAATACTGTCAATATATTTTTTGTTTAACGTGGTAGAAGTACAGGACGGTTCAAATATGATCGAAATAAGCGTTCGTATGTTTTGAAGGTTATGTGTTAGCGAACGCACTTTTTAATCGCTTGTTATAAGCACGAGTGTACGTCAAATGTCAAAAATAATCATAGACTACAAGAGAAATGATTTTAATGTCAAATACGTTAATATAAACATCGTTTTCTATGATAATTTTAACAAAACTGAAAAAACAACGATTGAGGTTCTAAATTATCATTAATACTGTCAATATATTTTTTATTTAACGTAGTAGAAGTTCAGGGCGGTTCAAATATGATCGAGATAAGCGTTTATATGTTTTGAAGGTTATGTGTTAGCGAACGCACTTTTTAATCGCGTGTTATAACCACGAGTGAACGTCAAATGTCAAAAATAATCATAGACTACAAGAGAAATGATTTTAATGTCAAATACGTTAATATAAACATCGTTTTCTATGATAATTTTAACAAAACTGAAAAAACAACGATTGAGGTTCTAAATTATCATTAATACTGTCAATATATTTTTTATTTAACGTAGTAGAAGTTCAGGGCGGTTCAAATATGATCGAGATAAGCGTTTATATGTTTTGAAGGTTATGTGTTAGCGAACGCACTTTTTAATCGCGTGTTATAACCACGAGTGAACGTCAAATGTCAAAAATAATCATAGACTACAAGAGAAATGATTTTAATGTCAAATACGTTAATATAAACATCGTTTTCTATGATAATTTTAACAAAACTGAAAAAACAACGATTGAGGTTCTAAATTATCATTAATACTGTCAATATATTTTTTGTTTAACGTGGTAGAAGTACAGGACGGTTCAAATATGATCGAGATAAGCGTTTGTATGTTTTGAAGGTTATGTGTTAGCGAACGCACTTTTTAATCGCGTGTTATAACCACGAGTGAACGTCAAATGTCAAAAATAATCATAGACTGTAATAGAAATGATTTTAACGTCAAATACGTTAATATAAACATCGTTTTCTATGATAATTTTAACAAAACTGAAGAAAATAACGATTGAGGTTCTAAATTATCATTAATACTGTCAATATATTTTTTGTTTAACGTGGTAGAAGTACAGGACGGTTCAAATATGATCGAGATAAGCGTTTATATGTTTTGAAGGTTATGTGTTAGCGAACGCACTTTTTAATTGCTTGTTATAAGCACGAGTGTACGTCAAATGTCAAAAATAATCATAGACTGTAATAGAAATGATTTTAATGTCAAATACGTTAATATAAACATCGTTTTCTATGATAATTTTAACAAAACTGAAGAAAATAACTATTGAGGTTCTAAATTATCATTAATACTGTCAATATATTTTTTGTTTAACGTGGTAGAAGTACAGGACGGTTCAAATATGATCGAAATAAGCGTTTGTATGTTTTGAAGGTTATGTGTTAGCGAACGCACTTTTTAATCGCGTGTTATAACCACGAGTGAACGTCAAATGTCAAAAATAATCATAGACTACAAGAGAAATGATTTTAATGTCAAATACGTTAATATAAACATCGTTTTCTATGATAATTTTAACAAAACTGAAAAAACAACGATTGAGGTTCTAAATTATCATTAATACTGTCAATATATTTTTTGTTTAACGTGGTAGAAGTACAGGACGGTTCAAATATGATCGAGATAAGCGTTTGTATGTTTTGAAGGTTATGTGTTAGCGAACGCACTTTTTAATCGCGTGTTATAACCACGAGTGAACGTCAAATGTCAAAAATAATCATAGACTGTAATAGAAATGATTTTAACGTCAAATACGTTAATATAAACATCGTTTTCTATGATAATTTTAACAAAACTGAAGAAAATAACGATTGAGGTTCTAAATTATCATTAATACTGTCAATATATTTTTTGTTTAACGTGGTAGAAGTACAGGACGGTTCAAATATGATCGAGATAAGCGTTTATATGTTTTGAAGGTTATGTGTTAGCGAACGCACTTTTTAATCGCGTGTTATAACCACCAGTGAACGTCAAATGTCAAAAATAATCATAGACTGTAATAGAAATGATTTTAACGTCAAATACGTTAATATAAACATCGTTTTCTATGATAATTTTAACAAAACTGAAGAAAATAACGATTGAGGTTCTAAATTATCATTAATACTGTCAATATATTTTTTGTTTAACGTGGTAGAAGTACAGGACGGTTCAAATATGATCGAGATAAGCGTTTATATGTTTTGAAGGTTATGTGTTAGCGAACGCACTTTTTAATCGCGTGTTATAACCACGAGTGAACGTCAAATGTCAAAAATAATCATAGACTGTAATAGAAATGATTTTAACGTCAAATACGTTAATATAAACATCGTTTTCTATGATAATTTTAACAAAACTGAAGAAAATAACTATTGAGGTTCTAAATTATCATTAATACTGTCAATATATTTTTTGTTTAACGTGGTAGAAGTACAGGACGGTTCAAATATGATCGAGATAAGCGTTTGTATGTTTTGAAGGTTATGTGTTAGCGAACGCACTTTTTAATCGCGTGTTATAACCACGAGTGAACGTCAAATGTCAAAAATAATCATAGACTGTAATAGAAATGATTTTAACGTCAAATACGTTAATATAAACATCGTTTTCTATGATAATTTTAACAAAACTGAAGAAAATAACGATTGAGGTTCTAAATTATCATTAATACTGTCAATATATTTTTTGTTTAACGTGGTAGAAGTACAGGACGGTTCAAATATGATCGAGATAAGCGTTTATATGTTTTGAAGGTTATGTGTTAGCGAACGCACTTTTTAATCGCGTGTTATAACCACCAGTGAACGTCAAATGTCAAAAATAATCATAGACTGTAATAGAAATGATTTTAACGTCAAATACGTTAATATAAACATCGTTTTCTATGATAATTTTAACAAAACTGAAGAAAATAACTATTGAGGTTCTAAATTATCATTTTTACTGTCAATATATTTTTTATTTAACGCGGTAGAAGCTCTAGATTTCAAAATATATATAAATATCATTAGTTATGAGGTATTTCTTGCACATTTAGCGAAGTGGTGAGTAAGACAGTGAAATTACAACTGTCAAAATAAGAATTACATATTTAATTGTCTTTTGAAAACTACCCTTAGTATATTTAGTAAAACAATCACGTTATGTTCTCGTAGAAAGGTCAATAATGTGTCATAAGACATCTCATGAAAAATTGTGTGACTTTCATCTTGTCGTCGCTAGTGGATTCCGCGAGGAAAACGAAAAAAAAAAACCGTCTGAAAAGTACAGACAGGAGTTGCCTCCGGTGGCATGTTCATGCGTGTCGCTTGGTTGCTACTGCGTGTCTTGCATTATCCTTTCCAAAGGACTCGTTCTCTCAAAAAATATCTGCACGAACGCTGGATGTTTTCGTACGTGATGAGCATTAGATACGATCAAGATTTTTAATTGAACGACAAAAAAAAATCAGTCGTAGGTTTTAATTTAATGAATGTAGATGTCGCTTTACCATAAAATTATATATTTGACAGTTTGTTTATGGAAATATGACGTTTTATCATAAATTTTATGTAAAAATGTTGTTTGAGAATATTTTTACACGATTTAATTTGAAATTTATGTCATCTATGACTAATATACCCGCTTTTCATCATGTTCCCATCGTCGTGGAACAATCTGGTAGAGGAGAAAGAGCTTTCGATATATATTCTAGGTAAGTGGGTTTTTAAAAATATGATACCATCTCAGAATTTCATCAAGACGCATGGATTTGCATACAATCAAGTTTTATTCATCCCCAGATTCAAAATCTACCCTATGTCAATGCGAAAATTATTATATAGAAAAATAACTAACCCTTATTATAAAAATTCGATAAATTGGGGAGAGTACGATTTCCGTTGCACCGCGATTCAACAAATTTCGCTTAAATAAGCCAAAATAAATCGAAAATGAAGTATGATGTTTTTTGGTATCTCGCTTCGTTTTCGAGATATCGATACTTAAAGTTATAATCAAACGATAGTTCAAAATTCGATAAATTGGGGAGAGTACGATTTCCGCGGCGAAGTGATTCAACATATTTCGCTTAATTAAGCCAAAATAAATCGAAGATGAGGAGTAAAATTTTCTGATATCTCGCTTGGTTTTCGAGATATGGATACTTAAAGTCATAATCAAACGGTAGTTCAAAATTCGATAAATTGGGAAGAGTACGATTTCCGTGGCGAAATGATTCAACAAATTTCGCTTAAACAAGCCAAAATAAATCGAAAATGAAGAATGAAATTTTTTGATATCTCGCTTCGTTTTCGAGATATGGATTCTTAAAGTCATAATCAAACGGTAGTTCAAAATTCGATAAATTGGGGAGAGTACGATTTCCGTGGCGAAGTGATTCAACAAATTTCGCTTTATTAAGCCAAAATAAATCGAGAATGAAGAATGAAATTTTTTGATATCTCGCTTCGTTTTCGAGATATCGATAGTTAAAGTTATAATCAAACGATAGTTCAAAATTCGATAATTTGGGGAGAGTACGATTTCCGTGGCGAAGTGATTCAACATATTTCGCTTAATTAAGCCAAAATAAATCGAAAATGAGGAATGAAATTTTTTGATATCTCGCTTCGTTTTCGAGATATCGATAGTTAAAGTTATAATCAAACGATAGTTCAAAATTCGATAATTTGGGGGGAGTACGATTTCCGTGGCGAAGTGATTCAACAAATTTCGCTTAATTAAGCCAAAATAAATCGAAAATGAGGAATGAAATTTTTTGATATCTCGCTTCGTTTTCGAGATATCGATACTTAAAGTCATAATCAAACGGTAGTTCAAAATTCGATAAATTGGGAAGAGTACGATTTCCGTGGCGACGTGATTCAACAAATTTCGCTTAAACAAGCCAAAATAAATCGAAATTGAGGAATGAAATTTTTTGATATCTCGCTTCGTTTTCGAGATATCGATACTTAAAGTCATAATCAAACGGTAGTTCAAAATTCGATAAATTGGGAAGAGTACGATTTCCGTGGCGAAGTAATTCAACACATTTCGCTTAATTAAGCCAAAATAAATCGAAAATAAAGAGTGAAATTTTCTGATATCTCGCTTGGTTTTCGAGATATGGATACTTAAAGTCATAATCAAACGGTAGTTCAAAATTCGATAAATTGGGGAGAGTACGATTTCCGTGGCGAAGTAATTCAACACATTTCGCTTAATTAAGCCAAAATAAATCGAAAATGAGAAATGAAATTTTCTGATATCTCGCTTGGTTTTCGAGATATCGATACTTAAAGTCATAATCAAACGGTAGTTCAAAATTCGATAAATTGGGAAGAGTACGATTTCCGTGGCGAAGTGATTCAACAAATTTCGCTTAATTAAGCCAAAATAAATCGAAAATGAAGAATGAAATTTTTTGATATCTCGCTTCGTTTTCGAGATATCGATAGATATTTATAAAATAAAATAAAATAATTAATGATATTTTGAAGATTTAATTAGTAATTTAATGTAAAAATATCCAAAAATTAGTTTCAAAAGTTATTTATTTTTGTTTGTTCTATAATTAAAAAAACCAGACTACTGTAATATCGCTCCGAATTTATCTGTCCCCAATCTTCCCTCTCCAAATTCACCCGTTCCTCACGGACTGTGGCTTTTGGGCAGAAAATCATCACGAACTTTTTAGATTAGGTAAGGTTACGATTAGATTAGGTTAGGTTACGATTAGATTAGGTTACGATTAGATTAGGTTAGGTTAGGTTAGGTTAGGTTAGGTTATGTTAGGTTACGATTAGATTAGGTTAGGTTAGGTTAGGTTAGGTTAGGTTAGGTTAGGTTAGGTTAGGTTATGTTAGGTTAGGTTAGGTTAGGTTAGGTTAGGTTATGTTAGGTTACGATTAGATTAGGTTAGGTTAGGTTAGGATTAGATTAGGTTGGGTTAGGCTAGGATTAGGTTAATTTCATCGATTAATTTAATAGTTTCTAAATAATTTTCACTTCAGATTACTAAAAGAACGCATAATATGTTTAATGGGACCGATAAATGATATAAGCAGCTCGTTGATAATAGCCCAACTTCTATTTCTTCAAGCGGAATCTTCTTCAAAACCAATACACATGTATATAAACTCCCCGGGTGGAGTTATTACTTCCGGTTTGGGTATTTATGATACCATGCAATACATTCTTCCACCGATAGCTACTTGGTGTGTAGGTCAAGCTTGTAGTATGGCGTCTCTATTATTAGCGGCTGGTAAGTGTCGTTTTTCTTTAATAGAAAAGCCACTCTGTATATTTAGACATCCTCAAATTCAAATGGAAACGTTTTTGAACAGTTAAAACATCGAATTAATGCGGTATCGATTGCGAAATCAACTACTACACTACTACACTACTTCACTACTACACTACTACACTACTACACTTCTATTAAACATTTTATTAAGAATAATGGAAGTGCATTGGGATTTTTCGTGTAAACCTTGTATAATATTGGTGTTTTGATTGTAATATAGGTACGAAAGGTATGAGGACGTCGTTGCCTAACGCTAGAATCATGATACATCAACCTTCGGGTGGTGTTGTGGGTCAAGCTACCGATATTAAGATCCAAGCTGAAGAAATATTGAAATTGAAAAAACAAATAAATTGTCTTTACGAAAAACATACTGGGATGCCTTTGGAAAAAGTGGAAGCTAGTTTGGAAAGGGATAATTTTATGACGCCTTCAGAAGCTTTATCTTTCGGTTTAATAGATAAAGTTTTAACTAAACCTCTACACAAAGATGGGATTGTGGAAACGAAAACTATATTGGATAGTTTTGTCGATATTCCTAAAACTGATACCACCGATAAAACTGAACCAAAATCACTTTAATATAAATATTTGTCGATTTTATTATATATTATATCATAAAGAAAGAAAAAAATAAACTTTATTACTGTTTAAATATTTAATTAGGATATAAATAATAATGGAATTCATTTCAAAACTTCTCGGACCACGTAATTATCTAACTGCACCATAAAATGCACGTGTTGTTCAGCCAAAATGCAGGGATTTACATGAAAATGCGGATTTCTATTAAGAAACTTTGTTAATCTGATTACCTAAGTTAGAAACGTATATTCCTTGATTAAATTTCAAATGTTCAAAAAAAAAAAAACATTTACGGTTATGTAAATTATTTATTATCGTACGCCATTTTGGCCACATTTTTCAATTGCGCCGACATGGAGGGTCCCGTTTCCGATACCAAATTATGGAAATGACCATCGGGAGTTTGTAGAAGTTTATGGGGATGGTCGAATTCTACTATATTACCGTAACTCATCACCAGAACTTTATCGGAATCCATGATGGTGTTCAATCTGTGCGCGATGGTAAGAACCGTACAGTTCTTGAATCTTTTACGTATGGTTAGTTGGATAAGCGCGTCCGTTCTGCAATAGATAAACCAAACAAATATTTATGTATATTATAATTTTAGTGAAAATAGAAAAAAACACAACAGAATTGTTGAAAGGGACCGTCGTTTCTGTGTTTGTTTAGAATTATGACGTTTCAAAAAGATTTCAAGGCTATTTGGGAATTTGGAATGAGGTGAGATCAAGTTCGGACTCAAATAGTAGATCGAAACATGCTCTGGGTCTAAAAATATATTGAGATGTGAAGGTGGATCAAGTTTCAGGTCTAAAAGTGACTCTTCGAAGTCAAAAACTGCAATTGGATCTAATCTAGGTCATGTTTAAGGTCTTATAGTAGTTCAAAATGAAATCAAAGGTCTAAAAGTAGGTTAAGAAGTGAAAGTAGATCAAGTTTTAGGTCTAAAAGTGTCTCTTCGAGGTCAAAAACTGTATCTAGATCTAATAGAAAGTTTAGTTAAATATTGTTCTAGTTTATAAGTTTAAAAGTAAACCTAGATCATGTTCAAGGTCTAATAGTAGTTCAAAATGAAATCAAAGGTCTAAAAGTAGGTTATAGAAGTGAAAGTAGATCAAGTTTTAGGTCTAAAAGTGTCTCTTCGAGATCAAAAACTGTATCTAGATCTAATAGAAAGTCTAGTTAAACTTTGTTCTAGTTTATAAGTTTAAAAGTAAACCTAGATCATGTTCAAGGTCTAATAATAGTTCAAAATGAAATTATAGGTCCGAAAGTAGGTTATAGAAGTGAAAGTAGATCAAGTTTTAGGTCTAAAAGTGCCTCTTCGAGGTCAAAAACTGTATCTAGATCTAATAGAAAGTCTAGTTAAATTTTGTTCTAGTTTATAAGTTTGAAAGTAAACCTAGATCATGTTCAAGGTCTAATAATGGTTCAAAATGAAATTATAGGTCCGAAAGTAGGTTATAGAAGTGAAAGTAGATCAAGTTTTAGGTCTAAAAGTGTCTTTTCGAGGTCAAAAACTGTATCTAGATCTAATAGAAAGTCTAGTTAAATTTTGTTCTAGTTTATAAGTTTGAAAGTAAACCTAGATCATGTTCAAGGTCTAATAATGGTTCAAAATGAAATTATAGGTCCGAAAGTAGGTTATAGAAGTGAAAGTAGATCAAGTTTTAGGTCTAAAAGTGTCTTTTCGAGGTCAAAAACTGTATCTATATCTAATAGAAAGTCTAGTTAAACTTTGTTCTAGTTTATAAGTTTAAAAGTAAACCTAGATCATGTTTAAGGTCTAATAGTAGTTCAAAATAAAATTATAGGTCTAAAAGTAGGTTATAGAAGTGAAAGTAGATCAAGTTTCAGGTCTAAAAGTGTCTCTTCGAGATCAAAAACTGTATCAATATCTAATAGAAAGTCTAGTTAAATTTTGTTCTAGTTTATAAGTTTAAAAGTAAACCTAGATCATGTTCAAGCTCTAATAGTAGTTCAAAATAAAATTATAGGTCTAAAAGTAGGTTATAGAAGTGAAAGTAGATCAAGTTTCAGGTCTAAAAGTGTCTCTTCGAGATCAAAAACTGTATCAATATCTAATAGAAAGTCTAGTTAAACTTTGTTCTAGTTTATAAGTTTAAAAGTAAACCTAGATCATGTTTAAGGTCTAATAGTAGTTCAAAATAAAATTATAGGTCTAAAAGTAGGTTATAGAAGTGAAAGTAGATCAAGTTTCAGGTCTAAAAGTGTCTCTTCGAGATCAAAAACTGTATCAATATCTAATAGAAAGTCTAGTTAAATTTTGTTCTAGTTTATAAGTTTAAAAGTAAACCTAGATCATGTTTAAGGTCTAATAATAGTTCAAAATGAAATTATAGGTCTGAAAGTAGGTTATAGAAGTGAAGATAGATCAAGTTTTAGGTCTAAAAGTGCCTCTTCGAGGTCAAAAACTGTATCTATATCTAATAGAAAGTCTAGTTAAACTTTGTTCTAGTTTATAAGTTTAAAAGTAAACCTAGATCATGTTTAAGGTCTAATGGTAGTTCAAAATGAAATCAAAGGTCTAAAAGTAGGTTATAGAAGTGAAAGTAGATCAAGTTTTAGGTCTAAAAGTGTCTCTTCGAGATCAAAAACTGTATCTAGATCTAATAGAAAGTCTATTTAAACTTTGTTCTAGTTTATAAGTTTAAAAGTAAACCTAGATCATGTTCAAGGTCTAATAGTAGTTCAAAATGAGATCAAAGGTCTAAAAGTAGGTTATAAAAGTGAAAGTAGATCAAGTTTTAAGTCTAAAAGTGTCTCTTCGAGATCAAAAACTGTATCTATATCTAATAGAAAGTCTAGTTAAATTTTGTTCTAGTTTATAAGTTTAAAAGTAAACCTAGATCATGTTCAAGGTCTAATAGTAGTTCAAAATGAAATTATAGGTCTAAAAGTAGGTTATAGAAGTGAAAGTAGATCAAGTTTTAGGTCTAAAAGTGCCTCTTCGAGGTCAAAAACTGTATCTATATCTAATAGAAAGTCTAGTTAAACTTAGTTCTAGTTTATAAGTTTAAAAGTAAACCTAGATCATGTTCAAGGTCTAATAGTAGTTCAAAATGAAATCAAAGGTCTAAAAGTAGGTTATAGAAGTGAAAGTAGATGAAGTTTCAGGTCTAAAAATGTCTCTTACAGGTCAAAAACTGTATCTAGATCTAATAGAGAATCTAGTTCATATCAAGAATTGATTTCAGACCTAAAAGTACACCAAAATCAGTTCCAAGTTTAAATATTCATCAAGACCATGTCCAACGTTTGAAAGTAGATAAATTTTACGTTCTAAAGGTCTAGATCTAGATAAAGGAGTGGTTCTAGATAATCCATCACGTTGTAGACCAAATAATCAATCGAAATCATGTTTTGAAGCTAAAATAGATCGATGCTGTATTCTAAAAAGCTGTAGGTCTAACTAGATTTGAAACAAAATCAATTTAAGACAATCGAGAACTCTTAAACATCCTCAATCAAACTTGGTCTAATCAGAGCAGTTATTTACACCATTTCTGACATTTTTTTTGCACCTAATGTAGTTCCTTACATACTTGAAGCTATTTTAGAAATGAATTTTCTGATGCAGTTCTTAACGGATTTTTTATCTTTATAATTGGACCAATTTCACTGATATAATCCCCGTATACGATTCAAAATCTTCTTACCTATGATCCACGTTAGCAGTAGCTTCGTCCAGTATTAAAATTTTATTATTTTTCAAAATAGCCCTTGCTAAACATAACAATTGTCTTTGGCCCAAACTGAAATTGCTACCGCCTTCCGCCACCTTGAAATCCAACGAATTTACTACGTCTTTCATTTCTACCTGGAAAAACAACGTAATCTAAGTGATGTTGTACCAATAATTTCGACTTATTTACCTGCTCTAACACGTCCCAAATTTGTCTATCATCATATTCACCCAACGGATCTAAATTGTATCTCAAACTTTCCGAAAACAGAACCGGTTCTTGGGGGATTATGGAAATTCTTTTCCTCAAATCGGTCAGGCCTAATTTAGTGGTATCAACCCCATCGATAAATATGCTTCCTTCTATAGTAGTTAATCGGAATAGAGCTGCCGTTAGGGACGATTTACCAGCACCAGTTCTACCAACTATACCAATCTAGAATTCAAACCATTATCGTTGATATAACGAACGGAATGTTGATGGAGAATTACCTTTTCACCTGGCATCGCGAAGAAATTCAAATTATTCAGAACGGGAGGTTCATTTTCCACATACTTCAACGACAGATTTCGAAACTCGATTCGACCTCTTCTGGGCCAATTTTCTTTAGGACTTTTACCTAATAACACAAACAACTTCGACGAAATTTCGTTTACTGATGTAGTAACTCACCTTTTGGACTTTCGAAAGGACCTTCTTGGTCTAATTTGGTGTATTGGAGTATCCTTTCCACGCTTGTCATTTGATTGATAACCTCCGCGGTCTGTCTCATACCATATTGTAACATACCGGTTAGCGCCATGCATTGGGATATGGCTAGACCGGCTAAACTACCGTTAACATTAGAATCTATAAAATGAAAATCTTCCTCGGTGAATTCTGTTCTTTTGTATAGGTAGTTAAAGTATACTTACAAACATCCAAAATGACTAATCCATAGGTTACTACGGCTAGAAATACGATTGCTATCAGATCCAACCACAAACCGAAACAGTTTATGCAAGCTATTGTTAAGTACCATGCGGAAGTGTGGACATCCTGTATAATAAAGCGAAGAAAACAATAAAATGAGATCTAGAGATGAAGATGAATTGGAAATAGAGAAATTGGTTTACTCATAAAAGCAAATTCATTTTATATCTATCGGAAATTTTTCAGTTTACGTATCTGTGAGGTAAAGCAGATTATGAGTGTTCTAGAAATGATAGAGAATGAGCTATAGAGCTCTTATAATGATTTAAAAACTGAGAAATCAAATTGGAATGTTACTTTACTAAAAAAGACAGAAATTCAATCGATATCTATCGGAAATCTCCAAACTGATTTATATCCGAAGAAAAGTAGATTATGAGTGTTCTAGAAATGATAGAGAATGAGCTATAGAGCTCTTATAATGATTTAAAAACTGAGAAATCAAATTGGAATGTTACTTTACTAAAAAAGACAGAAATTCAATCGATATCTATCGGAAATCTCCAAACTGATTTATATACGAGGAAAAGTAGATTATGAGTGTTCTACAGATGATATAGAATGAGCTATAGAGCTCTTATAATGATTTAAAAACTGAGAAATCAAATTGGAATGTTACTTTACTAAAAAAGACAGAAATTCAATCGATATCTATCGGAAATCTCCAAACTGACTTATATACGAGGAAAAGTAGATTATGAGTGTTCTAGAAATGATATAGAATGAGCTATAGAGCTCTTATAATGATTTAAAAACTGAGAAATCAAATTGGAATGTTACTTTACTAAAAAAGACAGAAATTCAATCGATATCTATCGGAAATCTCCAAACTGACTTATATACGAGGAAAAGTAGATTATGAGTGTTCTAGAAATGATATAGAATGAGCTATAGAGCTCTTATAATGATTTAAAAACCGAGAAACCAAATTAGAATGTTACTTTACTAAAAAAGAACGAAATTCAATCGATATCTATCGGAAATCTCCAAACTGATTTATATCCGAAGAAAAGTAGATTATGAGTAATCTAGAAATGATATAGAATGAGCTATAGAGCTCTTATAATGATTTAAAAACTGAGAAATCAAATTGGAATGTTACTTTACTAAAAAAGACAGAAATTCAATCGATATCTATCGGAAATCTCCAAACTGATTTATATACGAGGAAAAGTAGATTATGAGTGTTCTAGAAATGATATAGAATGAGCTATAGAGCTCTTATAATGATTTAAAAACTGAGAAATCAAATTGGAATGTTACTTTACTAAAAAAGACAGAAATTCAATCGATATCTATCGGAAATCTCCAAACTGATTTATATCCGAAGAAAAGTAGATTATGAGTAATCTAGAAATGATATAGAATGAGCTATAGAGCTCTTATAATGATTTAAAAACCGAGAAACCAAATTGGAATGTTACTTTACTAAAAAAGACAGAAATTCAATCGATATCTATCGGAAATCTCCAAACTGATTTATATCCGAAGAAAAGTAGATTATGAGTAATCTAGAAATGATATAGAATGAGCTATAGAGCTCTTATAATGATTTAAAAACTGAGAAATCAAATTGGAATGTTACTTTACTAAAAAAGACAGAAATTCAATCGATATCTATCGGAAATCTCCAAACTGACTTATATACGAGGAAAAGTAGATTATGAGTGTTCTAGAAATGATATAGAATGAGCTATAGAGCTCTTATAATGATTTAAAAACTGAGAAATCAAATTGGAATGTTACTTTACTAAAAAAGACAGAAATTCAATCGATATCTATCGGAAATCTCCAAACTGATTTATATCCGAAGAAAAGTAGATTATGAGTAATCTAGAAATGATATAGAATGAGCTATAGAGCTCTTATAATGATTTAAAAACTGAGAAATCAAATTGGAATGTTACTTTACTAAAAAAGACAAAAATTCAATCGATATCTATCGGAAATCTCCAAACTGATTTATATACGAGGAAAAGTAGATTATGAGTAATCTAGAAATGATATAGAATGAGCTATAGAGCTCTTATAATGATTTAAAAACCGAGAAACCAAATTAGAATGTTACTTTACTAAAAAAGAACGAAATTCAATCGATATCTATCGGAAATCTCCAAACTGATTTATATCCGAAGAAAAGTAGATTATGAGTAATCTAGAAATGATATAGAATGAGCTATAGAGCTCTTATAATGATTTAAAAACCGAGAAACCAAATTAGAATGTTACTTTACTAAAAAAGAACGAAATTCAATCGATATCTATCGGAAATCTCCAAGTTGATTTATATCCGAAGAAAAGTAGATTATGAGTAATCTAGAAATGATATAGAATGAGCTATAGAGCTCTTATAATGATTTAAAAACTGAGAAATCAAATTGGAATGTTACTTTACTAAAAAAGACAGAAATTCAATCGATATCTATCGGAAATCTCCAAACTGATTTATATACGAGGAAAAGTAGATTATGAGTGTTCTAGAAATGATATAGAATGAGCTATAGAGCTCTTATAATGATTTAAAAACTGAGAAATCAAATTGGAATGTTACTTTACTAAAAAAGACAGAAATTCAATCGATATCTATCGGAAATCTCCAAACTGATTTATATCCGAAGAAAAGTAGATTATGAGTAATCTAGAAATGATATAGAATGAGCTATAGAGCTCTTATAATGATTTAAAAACTGAGAAATCAAATTGGAATGTTACTTTACTAAAAAAGACAAAAATTCAATCGATATCTATCGGAAATTTCCAAACTGATTTATATCCGAAGAAAAGTAGATTATGAGTGTTCTAGAAATGATATAGAATGAGCTATAGAGCTCTTATAATGATTTAAAAACTGAGAAATCAAATTGGAATGTTACTTTACTAAAAAAGACAGAAATTCAATCGATATCTATCGGAAATCTCCAAACTGATTTATATACGAGGAAAAGTAGATTATGGGTGTTCTAGAAATGATATAGAATGAGCTATAGAGCTCTTATAATGATTTAAAAACTGAGAAATCAAATTGGAATGTTACTTTACTAAAAAAGACAGAAATTCAATCGATATCTATCGGAAATCTCCAAACTGATTTATATCCGAAGAAAAGTAGATTATGAGTGTTCTAGAAATGATATAGAATGAGCTATAGAGCTCTTATAATGATTTAAAAACTGAGAAATCAAATTGGAATGTTACTTTACTAAAAAAGACAAAAATTCAATCGATATCTATCGGAAATTTCCAAACTGATTTATATACGAGGAAAAGTAGATTATGAGTGTTCTAGAGATGATAGAGAATGAGCTATAGAGCTCTTAAAATGAGTTAAAAAGGTTTTGAGTGCTCTAAATATGCTGATAAATGAGCTAGGAGCTTCTAAAATGAGTTGAAAAATGAGAAATAATATTTAGATTCAACAGAAAGCTTATAGAAGTGGAAATATGAAAAGTTCAGGACATGGTTTTTCATACATATTTATATCGAATACCTGATGATGATCGAATTCTTCTCTAAGCATTTCCTCAGCTTTGCAAGCTCTTATCGTAGCCATTCCGTTCAAAGTGGAATTCACATGAGAAAAAACAGGAGATTTCGCTGAAAAATACAGAAAAAAAATGGGAATTTTCCATTAAAACGTATCGATTTCAACTTATTTACCTATTCCTTCGACGTGTTTCAAAACTTTAGCCGTCAAAATATACCACGAATTGAATTTTATGAATACTATACCCAAAATAACTATAGCAATAATCATAACAGGACTCGAAACTGCTATATTCACCAATATACCAGCCACTAATAAAAGCAACTGCAACAAACAACATAACCTCAATATTCACCTCCTATAAATATTTTTCTTAGTGTAAGGACAAATCTTACCGCCACTGCGTCATGTAGAGCCCTCGGTAGGACTTCGTCTATAGCTCCCATATCCTTTGAAAACCTATTTAGTATCCTGCCGCTCGGATTCGTATCGAAAAACCTCATCGGAGCTTTCAATAACGAATTAAACATCTCGGAATGTAAATTCATCGAAGACATCATACAAGCTTTGAAAAACAAAAAAGTCCGGCTCATAATGAATATTATCGACGATATTATCAGGGCCGTATACAGATAAATAGCGCTGGTTGTTTTAATCAAGAACTGTAGCTTCCCGTGGACCAAAACCGAATCGTATATCCCCTTGGAATCGTATCTGTACAAAGGGGGCGGCGTTTGATCCGTATTAAAACCTCCCGTGATGTTCAGATAATACGGTTCGATCGCTTTTTCGTTTGGCGGGCCTAGTACCACGAAAGAACCAGGTAAATGACGCATTTGCTCTTCGTTAGACCTTAAAATATATCAAATCACATCTAAGGGGTGGAAATTTATCATTTAAACGTTTAGTTTTCTTACCAATAAGTAACCCATTGATCTGTGGTGGTGGTTAATCCTTGCGATACAATCAACAATAAAAATAGAGATATCAAAACGCAGCTATTACGAACGGATAGTATATAATTTTTGAAGGGTTTGGCGTTTGGATCATTACCGGATTCTTCATCGTCGAATTGGTTATTTTCCGCCACGTCGAAGCAGTCGGATAAATCACTCTAAAATTGGAAGTTAGGCGTTAAAATCTTTCGAAAGATTTGTCCTGGCATAGAAAATGATTCGAGGGAGTTGAATCTGTCAAAATGGGGTCTACGACGAAGCTAAAACTGTTCTGGTACATGTTGGTTGTACATGGGATCTTCCATCTAAGATACTCCACTGGATATTTACCAAATTGGTTAAACTTCCATTCAATTCGTACGACGACAACCAGGACCTTCGAAATTCTACTAGATCTTCCATCTGGTTGATTATTTTCGTGAGCAGTGACTAAGAGAGTGAAACCACCGGGTCTGCTATACTAAATAACGACTCAAGGACAAAACACCAAAAAAATTCCGACCACAAAGTCCTCCAGGAATAAAAAATGACTCTAGGGAGTTGAATCTGTCAAAATGGGGTCCACGACGAAGCTAAAACTGTTCTGGTACATGTTGGTTGTATACATGGGATCTTCCATTCAAGATACTCCACTGGATATTTACCAAATTGGTTAAACTTCCATTCAATTCCTACGACGACAACCAGGACCTTCGAAATTCTACTAGATCCTCCATCTGGTTTATTATTTTCGTGAGCAGTGACTAAGAGGGTGAAACCACCGGGTCTGCTATACTGAATAACGACTCAAGGACAAAACACCAAAAAAACTCCGACCACAAAGTCCTCCAGGAATAAAAAATGACTCTAGGGAGTTAAATCTATCAAACTGGGGTCCACGACGAAGCTAAAACTGTTCTGGTACATGTTGGTTATACATGGGGTCTTCCATCTAAGATACTCCACTGGATATTTACCACGTTGGTTAAATTTCCATTCAATTCCTACGACGACAACCAGGACCTTCGAAATTCTACTAGATCTTCCATCTGGTTGATTATTTTCGTGAGCAGTGACTAAGAGAGTGAAACCACCGGGTCTGCTATACTAAATAACGACTCAAGGACAAAACACCAAAAAAATTCCGACCACAAAGTCCTCCAGGAATAAAAAATGACTCTAGGGAGTTAAATCTGTCAAAATGGGATCTACGACGAAGCTAAAACTGTTCTGGTACATGTTGGTTGTACATGGGATCTTCCATCTAAGATACTCCACTGGATATTTACCAAATTGGTTAAACTTCCATTCAATTCCTACGACGACAACCAGGACCTTCGAAATTCTACTAGATCCTCCATCTGGTTTATTATTTTCGTGAGCAGTGACTAAGAGAGTGAAACCACCGGGTCTGCTATACTAAATAACGACTCAAGGACAAAACACCAAAAAAATTCCGACCACAAAGTCCTCCAGGAATAAAAAATGACTCTAGGGAGTTGAATCTGTCAAAATGGGGTCCACGACGAAGCTAAAACTGTTCTGGTACATGTTGGTTGTATACATGGGATCTTCCATTCAAGATACTCCACTGGATATTTACCAAATTGGTTAAACTTCCATTCAATTCCTACGACGACAACCAGGACCTTCGAAATTCTACTAGATCCTCCATCTGGTTTATTATTTTCGTGAGCAGTGACTAAGAGGGTGAAACCACCGGGTCTGCTATACTGAATAACGACTCAAGGACAAAACACCAAAAAAACTCCGACCACAAAGTCCTCCAGGAATAAAAAATGATTCGAGGGAGTTAAATCTATCAAAATGGGGTCCACGACGAAGCTAAAACTGTTCTGGTACATGTTGGTTGTACATGGGATCTTCCATTTAAGATACTCCACAGGATATTTACCAAATTGGTTAAATTTCCATTCAAATCCTACGACGACAACCAGAACCTTTGAAATTCTACTAGATCCTCCATCTGGTTGATTATTTTCGTGAGCAGTGACTAAGAGGGTGAAACCACCGGGTCTGCTATACTAAATAACGATTCCAGGACAAAAAACTAAAAAAACTTCGACCACAAAGTCCTCCAGGAATAAAAAATGATTCTAGGGAGTTAAATCTGTCAAAATGGGGTCTACGACGAAGCTAAAACTGTTCTGGTACATGTTGGTTGTACATGGGATCTTCCATCTAAGATACTCCACTGGATATTTAACAAATTGGTTAAATTTCCATTCAATTCCTACGACGACAACCAGAACCTTTGAAATTCTACTAGATCCTCCATCTGGTTGATTATTTTCGTGAGCAGTGACTAAGAGGGTGAAACCACCGGGTCTGCTATACTAAATAACGATTCCAGGACAAAACTCTAAAAAAACTTCGACCACAAAGTCCTCCAGGAATAAAAAATGATTCTAGGGAGTTAAATCTGTCAAAATGGGGTCTACGACGAAGCTAAAACTGTTCTGGTACATGTTGGTTGTACATGGGATCTTCCATCTAAGATACTCCACTGGATATTTACCAAATTGGTTAAATTTCCATTCAATTCCTACGACGACAACCAGAACCTTTGAAATTCTACTAGATCCTCCATCTGGTTGATTATTTTCGTGAGCAGTGACTAAGAGGGTGAAACCACCGGGTCTGCTATACTGAATAACGATTCCAGGACAAAACACTAAAAAAACTTCGACCACAAAGTCCTCCAGGAATAAAAAATGATTCTACGGAGTTAAATCTGTCAAAATGGGGTCTACGACGAAGCTAAAACTGTTCTGGTACATGTTGGTTGTACATGGGATCTTCCATCTAAGATACTCCACTGGATATTTACCAAATTGGTTAAACTTCCATTCAATTCCTACGACGACAACCAGGACCTTCGAAATCCTACTAGATCTTCCATCTGGTTTATTATTTTCGTGAGCAGTGACTAAGAGGGTGAAACCACCGGGTCTGCTATACTAAATAACGATTCCAGGACAAAACACTAAAAAAACTTCGACCACAAAGTCCTCCAGGAATAAAAAATGATTCTAGGGAGTTAAATCTGTCAAAATGGGGTCTACGACGAAACTAAAACTGTTCTGGTACATGTTGGTTGTACATGGGATCTTCCATCTAAGATACTCCACTGGATATTTACCAAATTGGTTAAACTTCCATTCAATTCCTACGACGACAACCAGGACCTTCGAAATTCTACTAGATCTTCCATCTGGTTGATTATTTTCGTGAGCAGTGACTAAGAGGGTGAAACCACCGGGTCTGCTATACTAAATAACGATTCCAGGACAAAACACTAAAAAAACTTCGACCACAAAGTCCTCCAGGAATAAAAAATGATTCTAGGGAGTTAAATCTGTCAAAATGGGGTCTACGACGAAGCTAAAACTGTTCTGGTACTTGTTGGTTGTATACATGGGATCTTCCATTCAAGATACTCCACTGGATATTTACCAAATTGGTTAAACTTCCATTCAATTCCTACGACGACAACCAGGACCTTCGAAATTCTACTAGATGCTCCATCTGGTTTATTATTTTCGTGAGCAGTGACTAAGAGGGTGAAACCACCGGGTCTGCTATACTAAATAACGATTCCAGGACAAAACACTAAAAAAACTTCGACCACAAAGTCCTCCAGGAATAAAAAATGATTCTAGGGAGTTAAATCTGTCAAAATGGGGTCTACGACGAAGCTAAAACTGTTCTGGTACATGTTGGTTGTACATGGGATCTTCCATCTAAGATACTCCACTGGATATTTACCAAATTGGTTAAACTTCCATTCAATTCCTACGACGACAACCAGGACCTTCGAAATCCTACTAGATCTTCCATCTGGTTTATTATTTTCGTGAGCAGTGACTAAGAGGGTGAAACCACCGGGTCTGCTATACTAAATAACGATTCCAGGACAAAACACCAAAAAAACTTCGACCACAAAGTCCTCCAGGAATAAAAAATGATTCTAGGGAGTTAAATCTGTCAAAATGGGGTCCACGACGAAGCTAAAACTGTTCTGGTACTTGTTGGTTGTATACATGGGATCTTCCATTCAAGATACTCCACTGGATATTTACCAAATTGGTTAAACTTCCATTCAATTCCTACGACGACAACCAGGACCTTCAAAATTCTACTAGATCCTTCATCTGGTTGATTATTTTCGTGAGCAGTGACTAAGAGGGTGAAACCACCGGGTCTGCTATACTAAATAACGACTCCAGGACAAAACACCAAAAAAACTTCGACCACAAAGTCCTCCAGGAATGAAAAATGATTCTAGGGAGTTAAATCTGTCAAAATGGGGTCCACGACGAAGCTAAAACTGTTCTGGTACATGTTGGTTGTACATGGGATGTTCCATCTAAGATACTCCACTGGATATTTACCAAATTGGTTAAATTTCCATTCAATTCCTACGACGACAACCAGAACCTTTGAAATTCTACTAGATCCTCCATCTGGTTGATTATTTTCGTGAGCAGTGACTAAGAGGGTGAAACCACCGGGTCTGCTATACTAAATAACGATTCCGGGACAAAACAACTTTATATCGATTGATAATTAAGTAGATTTGAATATTTACCCACGACATTGACATTCCGGTGAGATCTGTATGTGACGAATCGGATTTTTTCCTCATCGACACCGTTGTGGAATGCCTTCTACTAATATCAGATACTTCGCTTTCCGAATCGATGATATAATCTTGTTTGAGATCGGTTTCATCGGCGGAAACTAAAAGTTTCGCAAATTCCGTCGTGTTTTCCAGAAGTTCGTCGAAACTACCTTGAGCTTCGATTACACCCTGTAAATTCACAATTACCGTTACAACAAATTCGATTATCTCATTTAAATACTCACATTATTAACGACGACTATTAAATCGGCTTTCTTCAAATATTGCAATTGATGTGTAACTAAAATTCTCGTTTTTTGTTGCAAATAATGATGTATACATTGATCGAATAATTGTTTACCGACTTGGGTATCGACGGCCGATAAAGGATCGTCTAATAAATAAATATCCGCTTGTCTATAAACAGCTCTGGCTAGGTTAATCCTTGCTCTTTGTCCTCCGCTCAAAGACACTCCTTTTTCTCCAACAATAGTCCTGTCGCCGTGGGGAAACTGCTCGAAATCCTTCTCCAAAGCGCACACTTTAACAATTTTCTTGTATCTCTTTCTTTCGTATCTTTGACCGAACAGTATATTATTACGAACAGTCGATTGAAACAACCACGGTTCTTGAGAACTGTACGATACGTCTCCTCCTATTTGAATCCTACCGCATTTCGTAGGTAATTCTCCAAGCAGAAGCTAACAATTAAAAAATTAATACCGTTACTATCGTAAATAATTGAAACGTCACTTGATAAACCGTGCGATTAACCAGGAAAAGTCACAGGGGGTTATATCTGGACTATACGGTGGATGAGGAAGCTACTCGAAGTGTAAAACGCCCTTTTGGGGATAATTAATGAACGATATTTAATGCGAATCTCGAACAATTGGAGTAGTAAACCTTCCGAGTTGATGGTTATGGTTTCGGACCTAGTTCACCGACTGCAGTCCACTCGGATGATGATGGTTTTGATTCAAGAGTGAAGTATCGATGTCGTCTGACACGTTTATGGTCTCAGCCATCTCACGCGTGGGTTTTTGAGGGTTTTTTCGATGCGTTACCATCTCGATTGGACGACCAGAACCAGAACGACCACGTTTGAACCGAACAAACCGATGGAAAATTGTCTTTTTTTCGATGGATCGCACGATTTATCTAATAATGTTGTATCTACCTGTAAAATGGAGCTTTTCCCCGCACCGACCGGTCCGACGATTGCGCAAAGCGTACCAGATCTGACATTTATATTAATATCTCTTAAAGTATTTCCCGTATCCGTCCAAGAAGCGTAAACGTTGGATAGTACGACACCGTTAGTGTCCGCATCTTCTGTAACGTCTTCTGCGCGTTCTTCCATGAGTAAAAATTCTTGTAAACGTTTTATCGATATCCAAGATTCGGCGCCGATGCTTACCGCTAATGGATAACCGTACCCCATCACAACTCTGAGTACGTTGTAGGTTTGAGCGACCGTGAATACTTTTTCGGCCGATATGTAATTTCCTGGAAAGTAAACGGGTATATCAAAATGGTATGGGTGTGATATGGTGTGATTCGTGTTTACCGAGGCAAATATAACAAACGAGAGTGAAATAAACGGCTAGTTTGTCGACGAATAATGTACAACCACTGTACACCCCTCGTAGATACGATGCCGAAGTGACGACTTTCATTTCGACGGCTCTAACGACTCTAATTAGTTTTTCGAACGCGTTTTCCCAAGCGTACATTTTGATCACTTGTATTCCGGATATTATTTCGCTCATTAATTTGACTCTGTTATCAGTTTTTTTGGAAATGCTTGTTCGCAATCTTCCCACGTATTTCGTTAAGAAACCTGAAGAGGAAAAAATTTTTTTTTTTGACGGTCGTATTAGTCGGATATTGATGATATATCGAACCTTGTATGGGGATTGTTAATAATACCATGGAGACGATTCCCACTAATGATGATACGCCGACTTGATTCCAGACGATCAGAAGCAGTACTATGAGTTGGAAGGGCATCACCCATACGGTATGGAGAGTCGGTAAGACTAAATCGAAACGATTCACGTCATTCGATAGTAGATTGACGATTTTACCAGCTGCTGTTTGACCCAAAGCTTTTTGATTCAATCTTGTTATCTGAAATAACAATCATTTAATCGCACGAGCACAAGCTAACAAAAAAGAAAGACATTCTAAGTCATTCTAAGTGATTCTAAGTGATTCTACGTGATTCTACGTGATTCTACGTGATTCTACGTGATTCTACGTGATTCTACGTGATTCTACGTGATTCTACGTGATTCTACGTGATTCTACGTGATTCTACGTGATTCTACGTGATTCTACGTGATTCTACGTGATTCTACGTGATTCTACGTGATTCTACGTGATTCTACGCGATCCTAAGTGATTCTAAGCGATTCTAAGTCATTCTAAGTCATTCTAAGCCGTTGTAAGACATTCTAAGTAATTCTAAGTGATTCTAAGTGATTCTACGTGATTCTACGTGATTCTACGTGATTCTACGTGATTCTACGTGATTCTACGTGATTCTACGTGATTCTACGTGATTCTACGTGATTCTACGTGATTCTACGTGATTCTACGCGATCCTAAGTGATTCTAAGCGATTCTAAGTCATTCTAAGTCATTCTAAGCCGTTGTAAGACATTCTAAGTAATTCTAAGTGATTCTAAGTGATTCTACGTGATTCTACGTGATTCTACGTGATTCTACGTGATTCTACGTGATTCTACGTGATTCTACGTGATTCTACGTGATTCTACGTGATTCTACGTGATTCTACGCGATCCTAAGTGATTCTAAGCGATTCTAAGTCATTCTAAGTCATTCTAAGTCATTCTAAGCCGTTGTAAGTCATTCTAAGTGATTCTAAGTGATTCTACGTGATTCTACGTGATTCTACGTGATTCTACGCGATCCTAAGTGATTCTAAGCGATTCTAAGTCATTCTAAGTCATTCTAAGTCATTCTAAGTCATTCTAAGTCATTCTAAACCGTTGTAAGACATTCTAAGTAATTCTAAGTGATTCTAAGTGATTCTACGTGATTCTACGTGATTCTACGTGATTCTACGTGATTCTACGTGATTCTACGTGATTCTACGTGATTCTACGTGATTCTACGTGATTCTACGTGATTCTACGTGATTCTACGTGATTCTACGCGATCCTAAGTGATTCTAAGTGATTCTAAGCGATTCTAAGTCATTCTAAGTCATTCTAAGTCATTCTAAGCCGTTGTAAGACATTCTAAGTAATTCTAAGTGATTGTAAATGATTCTAAATGATTCTAAATGATTCTAAATGATTCTAAATGATTCTAAATGATTCTAAATGATTCTAAATGATTCTAAATGATTCTAAATGATTCTAAATGATTCTAAATGATTCTAAATGATTCTAAATGATTCTAAATGATTCTAAATGATTCTAAATGATTCTAAATGATTCTAAATGATTCTAAATGATTCTAAATGATTCTAAATGATTCTAAATGATTCTAAATGATTCTAAATGATTCTAAATGATTCTAAATGATTCTAAATGATTCTAAATGATTCTAAATGATTCTAAATGATTCTAAATGATTCTAAATGATTCTAAATGATTCTAAATGATTCTAAATGATTCTAAATGATTCTAAATGATTCTAAATGATTCTAAATGATTCTAAATGATTCTAAATGATTCTAAATGATTCTAAATGATTCTAAATGATTCTAAATGATTCTAAATGATTCTAAATGATTCTAAATGATTCTAAATGATTCTAAATGATTCTAAATGATTCTAAATGATTCTAAATGATTCTAAATGATTCTAAATGATTCTAAATGATTCTAAATGATTCTAAATGATTCTAAATGATTCTAAATGATTCTAAATGATTCTAAATGATTCTAAATGATTCTAAATGATTCTAAATGATTCTAAATGATTCTAAATGATTCTAAATGATTCTAAATGATTCTAAATGATTCTAAATGATTCTAAATGATTCTAAATGATTCTAAATGATTCTAAATGATTCTAAGTCATTCTAAGTCATTCTAAGTCATTCTAAGTCATTCTAAGTCATTCTAAGTCATTCTAAGTCATTCTAAGTCATTCTAAGTCATTCTAAGTCATTCTAAGTCATTCTAAGTCATTCTAAGTCATTCTAAGTCATTCTAAGTCATTCTAAGTCATTCTAAGTCATTCTAAGTCATTCTAAGTCATTCTAAGTCATTCTAAGTCATTCTAAGTCATTCTAAGTCATTATAAGTCATTCTAAGTCATTCTTAGTCATTCTAAGTCGTTGTAAGACATTCTAAGTAATTCTAAGTGATTGTAAATGATTCTAAATGATTCTAAATGATTCCAAATGATTCTAAACGATTCTAAATAATTCTAAATGATTCTAAGTGATTCTAAATGATTCTAAATGATTCTAAACGATTCTAAACGATTCTAAACGATTCTAAATAATTCTAAATGATTCTAAGTGATTCTAAATGATTGATTTCATTAATATTTGTCATTAAATCCATCAACCACGATATTCTTGATAATTTTTGGGATAGTTTTACTAAATTCGTTTGGATTATTTTACATTTTGAGGTATCGTTGTTTTACACACTGTATATTTTATAATTGGTTAAATCAAGGATGTAATTGATTATTTTCTCTATAGATACATCCTTTAGGACTATCAATCTAGAATATGAACTTTATATTTCTTATAATTTGTGCGCCGTAATTTTTTTTTTTAATTTATATATTTTCTAAGCTGAATTTTTTAATTCTCATTTTGATGTTTTGCTTTTTTGACGCCCTGTATCTCATAATAGATTCTTTAAATGTCTGCTATGATTATTTTTTCTTATAGATACATCCTTTTTGTCTGAACATTCAAAATATCAGCTCAATATCTGTCATTCTCTAAACAATGTGAATTTTTTTATCAACCTATATTTTCCTAGTGACATTTTGAAAATTGTTACATCGTCTTATTATTTCTCTAATATCTATCGAATCCAAAAACCAAAAGTTTTATCGTTGTTATTTCTAGTTTTCAGAGGAAATTCTCTACAATTGGTGAAATTTTCAAATTCTAAGCACTATAGGGGGCTAATATACAGGGGAGTCAAAGTTGACTTTTATTTTTCAACGCTCATTTTGATGTTTAGCTTTTTTGACGCCCTGTATCTCATGATAGATTCTTTTAAAGACGTTACTGATTAGATTTCTTGTAGATACACCTTTTTTGTATAAAAATTTCGAATATAAGCTCAATATCTATAATTCTCTAAACAATTTAAAGTTTATATTTTCCTAGTGACATTTTGAGCATTTTAATTTTTCACTAATATCTATCGAATCCTGCAACCAAAAGTTTTTTCGTTATAATTTCTAGTTTTCAGAAGAAATTCTCTTCAATTGGTGAAATTTTTTAATTCCAAGCACCGTAATTCCGTAATATACAGGGTGATAAAGTTGACTTTTATTTTTTATTTCCCATTTTGATGTTTAGCATTTTTGACGCTCTGTATCTCATAATAGATAACTTTCAACGACGTTACTGACTATTCACTTCGTAGTTACATCTTTTTTGTCTAATAATTCGGAATATAAGCTCAGTATCTCTTATTTTCTGTACATTGTGATTTTTTAAAATAAATTCCTATTTTCCAAATAACATTTTTAAGAACGTGACACAATCTTATCATTCCACTTATATCTTCCAAACTCCAGAACTTATAGTTTTATTCTTATAATATCTGGATTCTACGAAAAATTCTCTACAAAATGTGAAATTTACAAATTTCCAATACGACAATTTTCGAATATACAAGGTTTCAAAGTTAACTTTTCAATTTATCACCTAAAAGTCTTGAATGGTTAAAGAATCACTTATATTTTTATGTAACTAACTAGAATTTTTTACCTTTCTGTAAATTAAGGACGACGTCGATGTCCTGATCCTCATTCCTATCGCCTGCATGGCAAAATTTGTGTGATGTATACAAAAAACACTAACAATCGAAACTAGAATTAAGCCAGTACTATATAGATACATATTCACGTTTCTAGTTGGTGATTTTTCTTTATTGAACAATATTATTAATTGCGCTAAAAATATCGGTTTCAATGATCTAAAATTAAATTGAAAATCAAGTAAAATAATGGACGAAAACATCGATAAACTTACATTAGTATGACGTTAGCGTAAAACCAAAGGATTCCGTACAAAAGAAACTCACAACTGAATAGTTTCATCAACGGTTTCAATAAACTCGGTTTGCACTTTTTCTCTTTCGCTCTGCATAGTTCATTTTCCCAATATTCTTCAAGATTATCAGCTAAATCCTCTGATTTATCCTTGTCTAATATTTGACATAAATCTTTTATGCTCAAACTATGGTTGATACCACGTTTTATTATTGGTAAGAGCCATCTAAAAAATCAAATTTAATTGAACGATTAATCATAGAGGGGAAATGCCCGAGAAGCAGATCTCTAACTAGATGCTAGACCAAACGAAGCCCATAATAAATACGAGACTAAGCACCATAGTTTTCTTATATACAGGATGTTGAAGTTCACTTTTATTTCTTAATACTCATTTTGAAATTTAGCTTTTTTGACGCCCTGTATCTCGTAATAGATTGTTTTGATATCTGTAATGATTATTTTTTCTTGCAGATACATCCTTTTGTATGGAAATTCTGAATATGAGCTCGATATCTCTCTTTCTCTAAACAATATGAATTTTTTTATCAACCTATATTTTCCTAGTGATATTTTGAAAATCACGACATCGTCTTATTATTTCACCAATATCTATCGAATCCTTCGACTAAAAGTATTGTCATTATAATTTCCAGTTTTTAGAAGAAATTCTCTTCAATTAGTGGAATTTTCAAATTTTGAACACTATAGTTTCCTAATATACAGGGGGGTCAAAGTTGACTTTGATTTTTCAATTCTCATTTTGATTTTAAGCTTTTTTGACGCCCTGTATCTCGTAATAGATTGTTTTGATATCTGTAATGATTATTTTTTCTTGCAGATACATCCTTTTTGTATGGAAATTCTGAATATGAGCTCGATATCTCTCTTTCTCTAAACAATATGAATTTTTTTATCAACCTATATTTTCCTAGTGATATTTTGAAAATCACGACATCGTCTTATTATTTCACCAATATCTATCGAATCCTTCGACTAAAAGTATTGTCATTATAATTTCCAGTTTTTAGTCGAAATTCTCTTCAATTAGTGGAATTTTCAAATTTTGAACACTATAGTTTCCTAATATACAGGGGGGTCAAAGTTGACTTTGATTTTTCAATTCTCATTTTGATTTTAAGCTTTTTTGACGCCCTGTATCTCGTAATAGATTGTTTTGATATCTGTAATGATTATTTTTTCTTGCAGATACATCCTTTTTGTATGGAAATTCTGAATATGAGCTCGATATCTCTCTTTCTCTAAACAATATGAATTTTTTTATCAACCTATATTTTCCTAGTGATATTTTGAAAATCACGACATCGTCTTATTATTTCACCAATATCTATCGAATCCTTCGACTAAAAGTATTGTCATTATAATTTCCAGTTTTTAGAAGAAATTCTCTTCAATTAGTGGAATTTTCAAATTTTGAACACTATAGTTTCCTAATATACAGGGGGGTCAAAGTTGACTTTGATTTTTCAATTCTCATTTTGATTTTAAGCTTTTTTGACGCCCTGTATCTCGTAATAGATTGTTTTGATATCTGTAATGATTATTTTTTCTTGCAGATACATCCTTTTTGTATGGAAATTCTGAATATGAGCTCGATATCTCTCTTTCTCTAAACAATATGAATTTTTTTATCAACCTATATTTTCCTAGTGATATTTTGAAAATCACGACATCGTCTTATTATTTCACCAATATCTATCGAATCCTTCGACTAAAAGTATTGTCATTATAATTTCCAGTTTTTAGTCGAAATTCTCTTCAATTAGTGGAATTTTCAAATTTTGAACACTATAGTTTCCTAATATACAGGGGGGTCAAAGTTGACTTTGATTTTTCAATTCTCATTTTGATTTTAAGCTTTTTTGACGCCCTGTATCTCGTAATAGATTGTTTTGATATCTGTAATGATTATTTTTTCTTGCAGATACATCCTTTTTGTATGGAAATTCTGAATATGAGCTCGATATCTCTCTTTCTCTAAACAATATGAATTTTTTTATCAACCTATATTTTCCTAGTGATATTTTGAAAATCACGACATCGTCTTATTATTTCACCAATATCTATCGAATCCTTCGACTAAAAGTATTGTCATTATAATTTCCAGTTTTTAGAAGAAATTCTCTTCAATTAGTGGAATTTTCAAATTTTGAACACTATAGTTTCCTAATATACAGGGGGGTCAAAGTTGACTTTGATTTTTCAATTCTCATTTTGATTTTAAGCTTTTTTGACGCCCTGTATCTCGTAATAGATTGTTTTGATATCTGTAATGATTATTTTTTCTTGCAGATACATCCTTTTTGTATGGAAATTCTGAATATGAGCTCGATATCTCTCTTTCTCTAAACAATATGAATTTTTTTATCAACCTATATTTTCCTAGTGATATTTTGAAAATCACGACATCGTCTTATTATTTCACCAATATCTATCGAATCCTTCGACTAAAAGTATTGTCATTATAATTTCCAGTTTTTAGTCGAAATTCTCTTCAATTAGTGGAATTTTCAAATTTTGAACACTATAGTTTCCTAATATACAGGGGGGTCAAAGTTGATTTTGATTTTTTAATTCTCATTCTGAAACTCAGCTTTTTTGATGACCTGTATCTCATAACAGACTCTTTTAATATCTCTAATGATTAATTTTCTTGTAGATACATCCTTTTTGTTGAATATTCCAGAATATGAGCTCAATATCTTCCATTCTTAAAGTAATGTGAATTTTTTTATAAACCTATACGTTCCTAGTAACATTTTGAAAATCATGACATAGTCTTATTATTACACCAATATCTATCGAATCCTTTAACCAAAAGTTTTATCATTATAAGTTTCAATTTTAAGACAAAATTCTCTTCAATTAGTGGAATTTTCAAATTTTGAACACTATAGTTTCCTAATATACAGGGGGGTCAAAGTTGACTTTGATTTTTCAATTCTCATTTTGATTTTAAGCTTTTTTGACGCCCTGTATCTCACAATAGATTTCTCTAATGACGTTACTGATTATTTTTCTTGTAGATACATCCTTTTTGTTCAATATTCCAGAATATGAGCTCAATATCTCTCATTCTCTAAACAATATGAATTTTTTTATCAACCTATATTTTCCTAGTAAATTTTGAAAATCACGACATCGTCTTATTATTTCACCAATATCTATCGAATCCTTCGACTAAAAGTATTGTCATTATAATTTCCAGTTTTTAGACGAAATTCTCTTCAATTAGTGGAATTTTCAAATTTTGAACACTATAGTTTCCTAATATACAGGGGGGTCAAAGTTGACTTTGATTTTTCAATTCTCATTTTGATTTTAAGCTTTTTTGACGCCCTGTATCTCACAATAGATTTCTCTAATGACGTTACTGATTATTTTTCTTGTAGATACATCCTTTTTGTTCAATATTCCAGAATATGAGCTCAATATCTCTCATTCTCTAAACAATATGAATTTTTTTATCAACCTATATTTTCCTAGTAAATTTTGAAAATCACGACATCGTCTTATTATTTCACCAATATCTATCGAATCCTTCGACTAAAAGTATTGTCATTATAATTTCCAGTTTTTAGACGAAATTCTCTTCAATTAGTGGAATTTTCAAATTTTGAACACTATAGTTTCCTAATATACAGGGGGGTCAAAGTTGACTTTGATTTTTCAATTCTCATTTTGATTTTAAGCTTTTTTGACGCCCTGTATCTCACAATAGATTTCTCTAATGACGTTACTGATTATTTTTCTTGTAGATACATCCTTTTTGTTCAATATTCCAGAATATGAGCTCAATATCTTTTATTATCTAAGCAATGTGAATTTTTTTTTAACCTATATTTTCTTAGTGACTTTTTGAAAATCATGACATCGTTTTATTATTTCACCAATATCTATCGAATCCTTCAACTAAAAGTTTTATCATTATAATTTCCATTTTTTAGAAGAAATTTTCTCCAAATGGTGAAATTTTCAGATTGTAACCACCATAGTTTCCCAATATACCGAGGGGTCAAAGTTGACTTTGATTTTTCAATTCTCATTTTGATGTTTAGCTTTTTTGACGCCCTGTATCTCATAACAGATTCCTTTTATATCTGTAATAAATATGAGATTGCATCGAAGGATTACACAGGATAAGCAAGCATGAAAAAATGGAGGTTAATGGAAAGATGAGGCGAAGAATTCGTTGTGGGATGAAATAAATGAAAATTTGATGCACGAAACCATCCATGTCAAGTGTAAACTTGATTTTAAAACACGGCGGAGGCTCGTGGATGGTTCGGGGATGTTTTGGAGGAGACTATGAAAAAAGAAGACTATAAAAAATGTACCTACTAGCTAACTACGATCCCAAGCATTCCTCAAAGCCGTACAAATAGTATTTGGAATATTTAGTTAATTTATCTTACCCGAAAAATAAAATCGACAAAGCGTTTGCTTTGCTTTTAGGGTTTTCTCCTTCTAAAGTGAAACCTATATCCATATTTTGACGTAATCACCAACATTTATGAGGAAAATTGTCGAATTTTCATCGGGTTCTACTTAAAAATGATTTTTAAATGAAATTCCATCGTGTATAAAGAAAAATAAATCACTAGAAAATTATTAGAAAACGTGCAAATCGTTGTACGAAACTTATCAGAAACGCCTACTCAATCAAGTTGTATCAGCGGTGATCAAAATGTTGTTTTCCAATCGGAAACCACAGAACCACGCAACAACACAACCACCAGGAATAATTGTACCAAAAAAGGGTTTAAAAAACAGGGGGAAATCAAAATATTCGATACATCGAATAAAACTAGAAGTTTAATTCTTCATTTCATAGTTTTGTTTCTGTTTTCAATCGATTGTTTTAGAAGCAACGTTCAAACTACACCTAATAACGATTAAAATGAAAGGAAACGGAAATATTTTGGAATTGAATTATTTCTAGATTAGATATACAATCTTTGAAGGTCGTCTAGAAATCGAAATTAGTTTATTAATATTCCTTATTTATGAGAAATATTGTATTTGAACCTCTAATCAGGTTCTAGTTTTTGGATTCCGCGGCGTCAGTTTCCAATAGAGCCCAAAGCTTTTACTCCATTGGAGTTTGGTGTAAAATAAAAATTAGTTTCGTTATAAATATAAACTTTGAGGTTAGGAAATGTGTTTTGCAAGCAATATCTTGTTCATTCCTTCCAATATTCAGGCGCTAAACGATTCGATTTGATAGTTTTATCCAATTTCTCGTTAAATTGAAAAAAAAAACTTCGTCTGAGTGTTATAAATTGTTACCAGAGACCTATAGGGATAATTATATAACTCGTTGTTTATTTATTCCGGAAACAGTGACCAAAATCAACCAAATTGTGCGTCCAGATCATCGAATAAACAATCCGATGATTACCGAAGCTGCAAACTCCGATTAGAATGATTTTAAACGAGGTATAACACATTTGACTACTGACCTAAAGCTTCAACGGGTCCGAGCAGACCCGATTTGAGTCGATGAAAGCTTGGATCGATGGAAAAAACGTATGGAAAAGTGTGTGGCTAGAGGAGGGGGCTATGTTAAAAGGAAGCATTCGATTACAGAATAAAAAACCATTTTTCGTAACCAGTTTCGTTATAACCAATTTCAAATTCTAAAGGTCAGTTCGTATGATGCAAAAACGCATTATTTTCATCAAAAACATACCTTGAGCTGATTTTTTAATACACTCGATCGATTTGGCGCATACAAGTTGCAATTTTAGACGGAAATTAGTTTGTAATTTGCCGATATTACGTTTTATTTCGTTTAGGAATTTTCTTCATCCAATTCTCCAACTAAAACGTCCATCGGACTTTAAAAATAAAAGTAGCAGTTTATATAATCATTGCCAGTGATGCACTGACCATTTTTTTCTTGTTTATTTCTTATAATTTTGTTATTTTCATTTTCAAACTGCTCTTAAAACATTAAATAAACTTTGAGGTTAGGAAATGTGTTTTGCACGCAATATCTTGTTCATTCCATCCAATATTCAGGCGCTAAACGATTCGATTTGATAGTTTTATCCAATTTCTCGTTAAATTGAAAAAAAAACTCCGTCTGAGTGCTATAAATTGTTACCAGAGTCCTTCGGGGGTTATTCTCTATCTCCTTGTTTATTTATTCCGGAAACAGTGACCAAAATCAACCAAATTGTGCGTCCAGATCATCGAATAAACAATCCGATGATTACCAAAGCTGCAAACTCCGATTAGAATGATTTTAAACGAGGTATAACACATTTGACTACTGACCTAAAGCTTCAACGGGTCCGAGCAGACCCGATTTGAGTCGATGGAAGCTTGGATCGATGGAAAAAACGTATGGAAAAGTGTGTGGCTAAAAGAGGGGGTTATATTAAAAGAAAGCATTCGAATACAGAATAAAAAACCATTTTTCGTAACCAGTTTCGTTATTTAATAGCCAGATCGTAAAGAAATTCTTCTGTCTAAAGGTATTTGATTATATAATAATTTTTCGGTATTGAAAATGATGGAATTTTGTGGTTGTACAAATTATGAACCTCCCAGTGAATGCGTACCAAAAGAGCGGGAAATTTAAAACTTTTACATCTTAAAAACCAATTTTCTCAGTTATGATTATACTAAATTTGTAAAAAAAATCCCTTCCAACAAAGTGACAAACAACCCTCTTCGTTATTTAAAAGTTTTCGAGGGGGCGCTAATAGTTACATACTGTAAATTGCAATTTAAGAATAAAAATCGATCTAATTCAGTTTCTTTTCCATATAATAATATTGGAATATAATAAATTCCATTATATTCCAATAAATAAGCGTCTCAACGTGGAATTACTACACCAACACTCATAATGAGTCTTTGAAGTGTCTGAAAACGATAATTTTGGTGTAAACAGTGTTCAGTCTCGTCGAAACGCGCGTCAAACAGTGTAATTTTGAGTTTTGGTGTAGTTGTGGTGCAATCAGTGTATTCAGTAGGGACTATTAGTCAAAAAACTTCTTAATGAAGATCATTTTAATAATTAAGAAACGATTTAAAATGAAAATATTACAAAATGTATTAAATTTGAATCGGAACGTATTAGAATTATGGAAAAATAATTGTTTGAATTGTATAACGAAATTTTCTTTTCGATAACGTCTATTAACTTATTGTTATCAGTTTGTTGATATGTTTATATTTTTTTTATACAGTAATTTTTGTTAAAAAATTTTATCTCACGTGTTTCCTGTTATTTCTAAATTCAAATCGCAGGAATTCGATAATTCACTTTGCATGTGTATGCAAATTAAATATTCGCAATCTATTTCCTTAATATTTGTTTTAAAACGTACTTGAAGTAAGTACTTCAAAGTGAGTGATACAAAATATTTAATCCAAAAAGGTATTTTTTCCCAATTTTTGAAAATTTTTTTTTTTTTAACTAAATAAATCCAGCTAAAAGGTACAAAATTCAATGAAAAATCTTATAAAACTTGTTAGAAATATTACTAATTACAATATTTGATTAAAAATACAATTAGAAAGACTTTTTGTTTGAATAAAATGAAAAAAATTAAAAATTTACGATGTATTTTTGAGGTTATTATTAATTTAATTCAAGTGATTTTATTTAAACTAAAAAATATTTCTTTAAGTCAAAAAGAAGGCCAAACAAAGGCCATAGAGATGGCCTTGGGATGTAATGATGATTCCCAACTCTAACCAGGATTGAACTTGATAGTTTTTGAATTTAATCAACTCTGCAAATTTTTTTTTAATCGCACTGTCGAAAATTTCCTTCGAAATCTGATTTTCTACTGAAAATTTTAGGTTATGTGAATCGTAGATTAATCAATTGTATGAATATGTATTTGAACGAGATTTTTCCAAAAATTTCAGAAATTTTCGAGAATGGTGTCGAAGGAGACGGTGAAATGTTGGTTATCGAAAATCTTCGAATCGATAAATTTCGAAAAATACGAAATCAAAATAAAAACGAACGACAAAGCCAGCGGTTACATGAGTTCAATAATTTTCGTAACTATACAAAACGGTTCGTCTTCTACAATTGATTTAGTAATAAAAAAAAGTAGCGACGTTAAATCGATCAGAGAAACCGTCGAGGTACGAAAATTTTTCTTCAGAGAAATTTTCATGTACGAAACGATTTTCCCAATTTTCGCGAAACTCGAAAAAGGTAAAATCGTCGACGAAAAATTCGATTCGTACCCGAAATATTTGAATAGTTTAATATTGGACGATACGGAAATTATCCTGATGGAAAACCTCGCGAAATCAGGCTACAAAATGTGGAATAGAAAAATCAACATGGACATGAATCATTGCAAGATTGTTTTAAAGGCGTACGCCAAATTGCATTCGTTATCTTTTGCCCTTAAAGATCAAAATAGAACGGTTTATAATAGTGTGACATCTAACGTGGAAGATCTTTTGAAGAATTGGATCTCATTTCCAAGTTTGAAAGATTACATAAATGGTCATAAAGACGCTGTTTTGAAAACTCTGCAAGACCACGGAGATTCCCTACTATCAGAATTTTACAAAGAAGAATTAGATGATATTTATAATGTCACTAAACGTATTTTAAACATCAATGAAGACCAAGTCGTCTTTACACATGATGATAATTGGAATAACAACTACCTCTTCAAATATAAGGTTTGTTTTATTTACTTATTTCGTTTTTGTAAACATCCTTCGATCTAAAATCGATTTTGTCATCTTCTAAATCATCCCCCATCAAGATCAACGACAACCAGAAATCATTTGGTGTCGAACAAAGACTGTAAATCAATTTTGACGGTTTTAAACAGTCTACTACCTCCTCAAATACGAGATTTTGTCTTATTTATACTTATTTCGTTTTTGTAAACTTCCTTCGATTTGGAATCGAGTTTATCATCTTCTAAATCATCACCCATCAAGATCAACGACAACCAGAAATCATTTGGTGTCGAACAAAGACTGTAAATCAATTTTGACGGTTCTAAACAATCTACTACCTCCTCAAATACGAGGTTTTGTCTTATTTATACTTATTTCGTTTTTGTAAACTTCCTTCGATTAGGAATCGAGTTTATCATCTTCTAAATCATCCCCCATCAAGATCAACGACAACCAGAAATCATTTGGTGTCGAACAAAGACTGTAAATCAATTTTGACGGTTCTAAACAGTCTACTACCTCCTCAAATACGAGGTTTTGTCTTATTCATACTTATTTCGTTTTTGTAAACTTCCTTCGATTTGGAATCGAGTTTATCATCTTTTAAATCATTCCCCATCAAGATCAACGACAACCAGAAATCATTTGGTGTCGAACAAAGACTGTAAATCAATTTTGACGGTTCTAAACAGTCTACTACCTCCTCAAATACGAGGTTTTGTCTTATTCATACTTATTTCGTTTTTGTAAACTTCCTTCGATTTGGAATCGAGTTTATCATCTTTTAAATCATTCCCCATCAAGATCAACGACAACCAGAAATCATTTGGTGTCGAACAAAGACTGTAAATCAATTTTGACGGTTCTAAACAGTCTACTACCTCCTCAAATACGAGGTTTTGTCTTATTCATACTTATTTCGTTTTTGTAAACTTCCTTCGATTTGGAATCGAGTTTATCATCTTTTAAATCATTCCCCATCAAGATCAACGACAACCAGAAATCATTTGGTGTCGAACAAAGACTGTAAATCAATTTTGACGGTTCTAAACAGTCTACTACCTCCTCAAATACGAGGTTTTGTCTTATTCATACTTATTTCGTTTTTGTAAACTTCCTTCGATTTGGAATCGAGTTTATCATCTTTTAAATCATCCCCCATCAAGATCAACGACAACCAGAAATCATTTGGTGTCGAACAAAGACTGTAAATCAATTTTGACGGTTCTAAACAGTCTACTACCTCCTCAAATACGAGGTTTTGTCTTATTTATACTTATTTCGTTTTTGTAAACTTCCTTCCATCTAGAATCGATTTTATCATCTTCTAAATCATCCCCCATCAAGATCAACGACAACCAGAAATCATTTGGTGTCGAACAAAGACTGTAAATCAATTTTGACGGTTCTAAACAGTCTTCGTTTGAACTAATGAGTGAAAATCTTGATTCTGGGATTCAGTTCTTCCTGATGTACCATTCAGAATTGATCTTGGTTCTAATAGAACCATGCAACAGGATCTGATGGATATCGGCTCTGCAGTATCTCCATCCGGTGGAATACAAACAAAGTTCAAGAGAAAGATTTGTAGAAACCAGCAGTGGGTTTTGAGGAAAATCGTTGTTTCTAAAGGTCTATTTATAAAATGGAATGAGATGCATTCAAAAACAAAAACCAAGCAACTTTTCTACAGTAAAAAGTTGTCAGATTTATTAAATCCCTACTTAAAAAACCTTCTGTCTTAAGTTATTACGATTATCTACAAAAACTGAATTTTTTTTTCAATTTCTACAACTTTCTATTCATATTTATGTTTTCCCCTACGAAAATATTAACAAAATAAAATTATAGCGTCGAAAGGTTTTGAGGTTATGTGTGTTTTAAACGTCATGTGTCTGTCAGTCAAGTTTTCTTCTCGTTGTCTGTCTCTGTTAGTCTAATTCTTGTAATATCTTTCATCTCGTTTATTATATTGAATGTTTTTCAATCTTTATTCGTATTTTAGGTGATTCAAGATGATATTTTATCACCAAAAATCGAAACTAGTTGATTTATATACTTCTGTTGATTTAAATCACAATTACAAACAACTCAAATAGTTTTCGTTCTGTCAAATATTATTATGACAGATTTGACATATTCATATCAGTGTTGCCATATCTTAAAACTTAATTTTCAACTCTATTAGTGCGTGTAAAGTTTCCTCAAGATTCTTGAGATTTTTTTGTTTAAAAAATACAACAGTACGTCAAAAAAATATTGGAGATTATGTTAATTTTAGAATTTCGTAAGTATTTTTATATTTTAATTCGAATTTCGCGCTCTAGAAAGAGAGTCTCGAGAGGTTATGTTGGTAACGCCGATCGAGACAGATGTAAACACGATAAAAAATTTTATTTTGAATTCATTCTGGTCATCCGAGAAAGAAGTTTACAAACGATAAGTTTAAATTGATTTAAATTCCGTTTTCAGGATTCTTGCGATCACCCTATAGCTGTTTCGATAATCGATTGGCAGATGTCGTCTCTCCGATCACCAATTTTCGACGTTTCCAAATTTTTATACAGCGTCTGTTCTAAAAAAGAATTAGATCGACTCGAAGATCTTCTACGTTATTATTATTCTTGTTTCGCCGAACATCTTACTAATCTCGGAAGTTGTCCGGAAAATTTATTCAGTTTTTCAGATTTTCAACGACATTGGAAGACGTTTTCTTTGTTCGGGATTATTGGTAGTACTATGGTGATGAAAATAACGCTTTTGGACGAAGACGAAGCCCCTTCGATAAACGAATTGGAAAACGGCAAAAATTTCAACGAGGTGTTCAACGTTTCCATGTCTGCTGATGAATTGTACTATAGGAGAGTTAGAGACGTCGTTTCGGCGTATTTTGAGATGACAATGAACCCGAATTTCCTAAAATGAATATTCAAACTTGTACAATATAAATTAATGTAATTAATTCCCAATAAACCGAATTTTTTGCTTGATACGTCATAATTAGTTGGAAAGCACCTCTCCTAAAATGAAAAACAACTTATTTTTGACGAAAAAATCCACATTTCCAGTTATCTTCAAAGGAAAAATGCTAATTATAACCTCAAAATAAATCTTCAAACTTTTCACCAGAGTATATCACCAAATCCTTATTTCCTATTAATAATTTTCTCGATCCTTCTGTATTTTTTTCACCAGCTTCTTCAAAAGCATCTGAAGATGTTTTCTAAGGAAATTATTACTGTAGATCCTGGAAATTACGACTCTTAGATCCTGGAAACCACTTCTACATCTGCGTCAATACTTTTTGAAAGTTTAGAGACTGTATTAAAACGTTTTGACACAGATCTTCGAAAATCTGATTATATAGCAGTTTCTAGACGATTTAATTGAGCTAGAACCAAAGTTTTTGATGAGGAAAAGTCTTTTTTCATAGCATAGACCAGAGTACTACCTGGTCTCATTGGCCATAACCTCCGTGGCTTTATGGTCAATACTAAAGTTGCTTTGTACTGGTTCTTGATCTGATCTAGAGATGGCGGAAGTTGCTTGACGATTTAATTGAGCTAGAACCAAAGTTTTTGATGAGGAAAAGTCTTTTTTCATAGCATAGACCAGAGTACTACCTGGTCTCATTGGCCATAACCTCCGTGGCTCTATGGTCAATACTAAAGTTGCTTTGTACTGGTTCTTGATCTGATCTAGAGATGGCGGAAGTTGCTTGACGATTTAATTGAGCTAGAACCAAAGTTTTTGATGAGGAAAAGTCTTTTTTCATAGCATAGACCAGAGTACTACCTGGTCTCATTGGCCATAACCTCCGTGGCTCTATGGTCAATACTAAAGTTGCTTTGTACTGGTTCTTGATCTGATCTAGAGATGGCGGAAGTTGCTTGACGATTTAATTGAGCTAGAACCAAAGTTTTTGATGAGGAAAAGTCTTTTTTCATAGCATAGACCAGAGTACTACCTGGTCTCATTGGCCATAACCTCCGTGGCTCTATGGTCAATACTAAAGTTGCTTTGTACTGGTTCTTGATCTGATCTAGAGATGGCGGAAGTTGCTTGACGATTTAATTGAGCTAGAACCAAAGTTTTTGATGAGGAAAAGTCTTTTTTCATAGCATAGACCAGAGTACTACCTGGTCTCATTGGCCATAACCTCCGTGGCTTTATGGTCAATACTAAAGTTGCTTTGTACTGGTTCTTGATCTGATCTAGAGATGGCGGAAGTTGCTTGACGATTTAATTGAGCTAGAACCAAAGTTTTTGATGAGGAAAAGTCTTTTTTCATAGCATAGACCAGAGTACTACCTGGTCTCATTGGCCATAACCTCCGTGGCTCTATGGTCAATACTAAAGTTGCTTTGTACTGGTTCTTGATCTGATCTAGAGATGGCGGAAGTTGCTTGACGATTTAATTGAGCTAGAACCAAAGTTTTTGATGAGGAAAAGTCTTTTTTCATAGCATAGACCAGAGTACTACCTGGTCTCATTGGCCATAACCTCCGTGGCTCTATGGTCAATACTAAAGTTGCTTTGTACTGGTTCTTGATCTGATCTAGAGATGGCGGAAGTTGCTTGACGATTTAATTGAGCTAGAACCAAAGTTTTTGATGAGGAAAAGTCTTTTTTCATAGCATAGACCAGAGTACTACCTGGTCTCATTGGCCATAACCTCCGTGGCTCTATGGTCAATACTAAAGTTGCTTTGTACTGGTTCTTGATCTGATCTAGAGATGGCGGAAGTTGCTTGACGATTTAATTGAGCTAGAACCAAAGTTTTTGATGAGGAAAAGTCTTTTTTCATAGCATAGACCAGAGTACTACCTGGTCTCATTGGCCATAACCTCCGTGGCTCTATGGTCAATACTAAAGTTGCTTTGTACTGGTTCTTGATCTGATCTAGAGATGGCGGAAGTTGCTAGACGATTTATTTGAGCGAGAACCAAAGTTTTTGATGAGGAAAAGTCTTTTTCCATAGCATAGACCAGAGTACTACCTGGTCTCATTGACCATAACCTCCGTGGCTCTATGGTCAATACTAAAGTTGCTTTGTACTGGTTCTTGATCTGATCTAGAGATGGCGGAAGTTGCTTGACGATTTAATTGAGCTAGAACCAAAGTTTTTGATGAGGAAAAGTCTTTTTTCATAGCATAGACCAGAGTACTACCTGGTCTCATTGGCCATAACCTCCGTGGCTCTATGGTCAATACTAAAGTTGCTTTGTACTGGTTCTTGGCCTGATCTAGAGATGGCGGAAGTTGCTTGACGATTTAATTGAGCTAGAACCAAAGTTTTTGATGAGGAAAAGTCTTTTTTCATAGCATAGACCAGAGTACTACCTGGTCTCATTGGCCATAACCTCCGTGGCTCTATGGTCAATACTAAAGTTGCTTTGTACTGGTTCTTGGCCTGATCTAGAGATGGCGGAAGTTGCTTGACGATTTAATTGAGCTAGAACCAAAGTTTTTGATGAGGAAAAGTCTTTTTTCATAGCATAGACCAGAGTACTACCTGGTCTCATTGGCCATAACCTCCGTGGCTCTATGGTCAATACTAAAGTTGCTTTGTATTGGTTCTTGACCTGATCTAGAGATGGCGGAAGTTGCTTGACGATTTAATTGAGCTAGAACCAAAGTTTTTGATGAGGAAAAGTCTTTTTTCATAGCATAGACCAGAGTACTATCTGGTCTCATTGGCCATAACCTCCGTGGCTCTATGGTCAATACTAAAGTTGCTTTGTACTGGTTCTTGGTCTGATCTAGAGATGGCGGTAGTCGCTTGAAAGATCCCGGTTCGAAGTCTTCAAATTCTTTAGTATTTAGCAGCCATCAATAACTTTTTCAGTGAATTTGTTAACATCGTTAAGTTCTATATCGTTCTATTTGTAAGAAAGGTCATCGCGTCCGTTTCCATGGAATTATTTCCATTGATTATATCGAAAAAGATGGAACCATCCACGAGGAATATTATTCAAACTTATTGCAAAGTTTTGGGGAAAAATTCGAGTAAAAACGGCCGTATTTAGGTATGAAGAAAGTGTTGTTTTATCAAAATTTGATCGCTGGGTTAAACCTAACCTCAAAACGTTTATTAAGGAAGTTCCGGAAATCAAAACAAGCGCGAATTTTAAATTAAAACATCGATTTTGAAGTAACTAAACACGTTAAGTCCAATATTTTGGATGTAAAACCCGTGGGGTTTGTCTTTAAGTTGTCCAACCAAGAAAATCGAAGCTGGGATTGCGATTTTTGTCACCTCCTGGGAGTTAATAAGATAAAAAGTACTGAAAACTTCTAAAACATTTGTTGACGTTGATAAATTAAGACAATTTTGATTCAAATATGTTATAAACGAATTTCTGCTTTATTTGTGTATACTTTTCTAACGAATTTCCGTCTAGTCCGAACATTTTAAAGTAAATATGTGAAACGATTACATAAACAAAGCTGGAAGCTTGAAAGAAATGTATATTTGCTGAAGGTTTTTAGAGAAAATTCGAAATGGTCAGTTTGGAAACGTTAAGCTTTTCACAAAAAATGACAAACAGTTTTTTTCGGTTCTAAATCAACACGAACGTCATTTGAAATCAACATAATCTAAAAAAGAAATCGAAAAAAGTATAAATACAACAACAAACTGCTAATACAGTTATTTTTCGAAATACGACGGTTTTTTCAAATATCTAAAAACGATTTCCGAATGAATCTGTTCTAGAAATTGAGTTACAAAGGAAAAAATAATTTAATCGGCATGTTATTTTGTTAGAAACACATTTTTTTCAATCATATTCAATCGATTAAACCATTTTTTCAACCTATCAGATTCAACTTCATACATTCGCAACATCTCGGAATTGATAGTTGAATCATCAGGAATATCACAAGATTTTATGATATTATGACATACCCCTGTATATTTAAATCGAGTATCAAGTATTTTGACATATTTTTAAGTATATTTTATTAATTTATCTCAATTTCAAAACCTTTTTAACCGCTGTATTTATAGACAAGTTCAAGATGGTGATTTAGTAAATTTTTTATTTTTACAAGCCTGTATACATTTTCTACAGGTCTCGGGGTTCAGGATTTACGAGAGACACTCACGAACATCCGCCATTTCGTGCTAACATCGCCATTTCGTTTAGGATTGAGCTTAGTCGGACTATGATTCGTTGAGTGGCCCGCGCGGTCGCTGGACCTAACACCCAGTGATTTTTTCGTGTGAAATAACCGCGATTGAAGTAGTTTAGAAACTGTTTATTTAGAATTTTGATATAACGTTTGATTACACACGATTTCATCTAAAATAAAAAGGGAATTCGTGCCTCAAAAGGAACTAAAGTTTTACGCAACTCTAATCACGAGAGCCGTTTTTTTTATACGTTTGTGCGGCTCAAAGCGTGGAGCGGCACGCCGAAATAACTGACCCGAATACTAATCACGGCCATGGTGATCATTTAATTAGAGCCGAATGGAGTAATTGTGCTATGAGCGAGCCGTGGAAACAATCGGCGATTTTTCTAGTTGATGATACTTCAAGAGCTCAAAAAGGGCGTTGTTGTTAATGCCCGTTCCGTTAACCGCAGAATTTTATGACGTGTAAATTTATTTTTTTTTTCTGGTACACGCCTATTCCACTCCGATAAGTTTTTTCTAACAGCTACGCATTATAAACCAATCAGATACTTGTCTGGAAACATTTTCTTCAACTACGACGATGTACTTTTCCTTTTTCAAAATAGTCGACGCTATTATCTTGTCTGCAGATGGAACGATCTATGTCTTTGTCTTCTTTGGAACTGATTCCCAAACGCGGCACCCATCTTGCCCAATTACCAGCTTTTTCACGTCCAAATTTTCAATTTTTGAAATGCCTACTAAGTTTTTGTAGTCGTCACCTCGTTTGGTCGATAACCGCGATGCTGGTCCTTGCAGGTCGTAAAGACTCGTTGGATATTTCCCACTGGAAACCTTCCATTTTGCCAATTTTCAGTATTTATTTATATTTATATTTATTTTTCAATGAGTTATCAATCAGCGCGTTTATAAAGCCGAAAAGGTGACTCGGATGAAGACAGATTCTTGAAACGAGTTGCGTGGAACATACCAGAAGGCAAATGGAACGGATATAGTCCGAGAAAACGTAAATCCTTTCTAAAATAATGCAAAAAGAAAGATGAAAAACTGGAAAGGACGTGGAACCATGAATTTTACAGGTTTTTCGATGAGTTAGCAATCAGCGCGTTTATAAAGCCGAAAAAGTGACTCGGAAGAAGACAGATTCTTGAAACGAGTTGCGTGGAACATACCAGAAGGCAAATGGAACGGATATAGTCCGAGAAAACAACGATATTTTCTGAGAGAACTCGAGAGGCTATAAAAACTAAAATTTTTTGCTCAAAGTACTTTGATTCACGTTTCCACGTGTATTAACATTTCTAAATGTATTTTTCATAGAAAAAAAAGTTTTTTTATAACAAAAAAACTATTTCGTTCGATATATTCAATGCAACGACTACATATTCGACGATCATATAAATATAACAAACCGTTCCCGAGGGATTACAAGTTTGAATAATACAATTTTGGGTAGATTAAATTCGTCGGGACAAATTCGGTTTAATATTAATTTTAGTGTGTTCGAGCAAAAGCTATAAATATGACAAAATTATGCGAAATGAGCGACGATAATGTTCAAACGAACAATGCTACAGAATTATGGGAATTTGAAATATTCCAGTCTGACACAAAAGTAGAAGTTTACCCAAGAGAGATCTCTATTAAATATTTACAAATTCGAATTTGATTCCGATGATTTACGTAAAATAGACACAGACTTCATCAAAACTCCCACTTCTACATTGTGGTAATAAAAAATCGTCAAATTTTCAAATTATACTTGAAAAAACAAATGAAAAATGTTATTGTTTACAAAACTATGGGACTTCTGGACGTAGTAACGAGATTATAACGAAATAACAAAAAATATTTATTGTTTTAACATTAAATGTACTTTTACCAAAAAATTACTGGAGCCGGTCCTGTCCTGTTGTAATAGAATTCTAAAATTCGGCGTGACACGTATAATATACCCGCAATTCGTTAGTACGATCTTCTAGAGTACCTTTTAGTCTCGAATTTGTATTCCATTTATCTAATTCATCAATTTTTTGTGATATAAGATTTGAGGGATTTAGCTTTCGATGTAAATCAAAATCTTCCTGTCAATATTGAACGAAAAATCGTTTTTTAAAGTCTATTTTAGTAGAAATATCTTTCTTAATTTCAAATATTGACTAGATCAAGGGCTAGTTTTTGAATAGATAAATTCCTGGATCTAATACGTGCAATTTTAAATCTTTCTACTAGTTTAATCTCCTTTCCAGACTCGATTGTACATTCCAACATTCAGTTCCGTCACTTTTAGGTCTGAACTAACTAATAAAATAATATGAAAACTCGATTATTTTCTATTTCGTTCTGTTTACTACGACTACTTATTATAAACTAACTAAACTGCGTTGAACCAACTCGTTTATATATCCAAACGAATTTCACAAAAATTCTAGGAAACCTTGAACGAATTCCGGGTGTATACAACGTGCCGCGCATTCGCCGAATTTTAGATTTTCTCTATAAGCGAACAGGACCGGCTCCAGGACGCAAAACACGGGTTTTTTAGCGACATAATTTGATTTATGAGATTAGTATTTCATTTTTAGTCACAAATAAGTAAAATTTTCTCGGCGTCAGATGTACTTTGGTCCATTAGGGGTCCACGGGAGACTCGACGAGTCGCTTATTCCCTTTTGGAAAAACAAAGAGCGATAAATTTGAAATTTTAACTCATATTTCCTAGCGGCAGTCAATAATTTTGTTAATTTGTAGTATATTTTGAAAGCAGAAATGAGTTTCGGGTGTTCATTTTCAATAGAAACGTACTACTAGCAATTATAGGCTTGTTAAGGATTATTTCACATAAAAATATCCTTATAAAAGTCCTGATTATTAGTAAGTTTCTAAGGATTATGATTAATCTAAATCTCACTATTTTTTTCTTGATAAATCGTCTTGGTCTTAGATCTGGTTTGGTTTTTCATTTCATTGTTTCAAAAGCTCTTTAATATACCCTAGTAGCCATTTTATTTTATTATCTAGAGGCTAGGGCTTGTTGTGAACAATTCCTTGAAAAGGAATTTAAATATAACTACTTTAAATCAAAAATCAAGTTCCTCCTTTTTATACTGAGATCAATTACCAAAGAACTGACTTCCTCCACCTCCTTAACGGTCTATTATGCCCTTATTGAGTCGTATCTACCCTTTTGGGATACAAAAAACATCTGTTAGATATTTACTCGGTCTAAACACCACGGATTTCATTTTAATACTCAAAATTCTGACTCTATCTTCTCTATTCATCTCTAAATTTGCGTAATTCGTAAGCACGATTCTCCAATTAGGTCCACGTTCGGAATTAGTTGAGGGCTCAATAGTTTACAATACAAAAAAATGCACAATCATTTGCTAATTGAAAATCAAATAGATATTTGTACTCCCAGCTAGTTTGGACGTGGATTTTAGACACTTAAAGACACGTTTTAGGAAAATTCTTATCCAAATACTCCCAAGTAATGTCTGATCTAGTTGTATGCGGTAGCTTCGAAGCTATAAATCTACCGGAGGGATCATTGTTATATCGTGAACGAGGAATCTAGTGAATTCGTGGTTTTTTGTTAATTTGACTGGCCTATTTTCTCCCCGGGGAGATTCTCCAAACGGGTCGCGAATTGCAAGATATGTGCGCAGTGATTTATTTGTCTAATTGTAAAGTTAAGGCGAGGGAACAGAAGTAATAAATTTTAATAGAAAATTCAATCAATACAAGATATTAATAGTAATTCAATTGGGATTCGAGTAGATTTAAGACATTTCCCACACATTGAGATATTTTAAATGAATTTTCAATTATTTTATTTACCTAAGCAAGTTTTCTCCAAGCTCTAATTGTTTTTTTTTTCGTTTTATTCGAGTTGTATGCGGTAATTCAACAACAAAAAAAGATTGTGAATCAGTAAAAGTGTATTTTTCATAGTTAAAACAGTTTTCCACTACCCGTTATTCGTGATTTATATTTTTTCACCTCTCGAGTATACATATTTGAAAATTAAACACCACCCTGTATCATATTTAGGGTGTTATTACGATAAATATTTAGCCGAATTTTTTTTTGGAAAATTGGCGAATTCGCCGATGATTTTAATACGAACGCATCCACCAAAATTTGAATTTAATACGTTCTAGACGTTTAAAGACGCCATGTTGTTTATATTTCATCATTATGTGATGTTGAAAGGTATTTACCTCAACCAATATGAACAAATGAATTAGATACTACTTCGTTTTCAATAGAAATAGTACAGTTTAAACGAGACTTTACGAAATGGGAAGTTCAACAACTTAGTGGTCGATGAAATGAGGTTATGTTGAAGAAAATCCACTGGATCATCGTTTAATCAAAGTGTGTTAGCTAGCAGACACTTTTTTAATTATACATGGAACGTGGGTCCGTCATTTGACACATGACACAATCAAAACAATGGACTGAAAAGTTGACAAATATTGTTTCGTCTGCGGGCAAGGTCATGGCGTCAGTTTCTTTGGGATAATTCCCGTCGATTATTTCAAATTCAAACGGCGTGTATTATATAAGGTTTGAGCGGAAAAATCAAGTAAAAACGACCGCGATTAGTTCTAGAGGAAATTACGTTGGAAAATAAACAAAATTTTCGTGTTTTCTTTATCGGGTTAGATACTTTTAGGACGATTCTCGTAGATATTCATCCCCTTTTATTTTATCTAAATTACATACCTCCAAAGTTTATCCAAGATAAAAGTGACCCTCGAAGAAAAACGTTCAATTTTCGTGATCGCGACGACCGGAAACGTTTCGGACGAATTTTGAAAATGTTTCGTCGCAGTTTAAAGAATAATTTGATTGGAAAAGTGTCTCCGGCGGCGCCTATGTGTTTCGGAAGGTGCGCAAGTGGCACGTGTTTGTAGTTTAGGGTTGACACGGAGCACCTGTACACTTGTGTGTTTCGGCGGGGATTAGGAAACGAAACGTTTCTCTTATACAAAGGGGATGACTCATCATCTCCTGGGTAAAGGTAATGTTCGCATCTGGAACGGTCCGGGGCAGTTTAATTGAATTGTTTTTACGGTAGTTTTTCTTTCTATATCGCATGCTACACCGAAATTATACAGGGTTATTAGAAATATCGAATATTTAACGTGTTATTCATTTTATATGAAAATAGAAGATAACAAATTAAAATATATTTCTAAAGAATTGAATTTTGAGGTTAAATAACGGAAAAAAAGTCATTGGGATCCTGATCTGGTTCGAAAATAATTCAAACTCCTCGAAACAATCTCGTAGTTTCTAGTTTTCGATAAAATTGTTTTACTTTTACGTAGAAATTTTATTTTTCTAATGGGAATATATTCTAGAGGTGAAAACAACGCCCTCTATAAAATTTTTTCACATTAAATTAATCAAACATCTGTCAATACGTCATGTAACTGACACATGAATGACGCAGTCGTTGTCAAATCCATATGACGTTTATCAGTAGTACCAACTGACATCTATTTATGCAAAGTTATTTTCAAAGCAATTCGTGTGTTAATTTATGATAAACAAATACTGTACAAGCTAAATAATGGTTTGAAAGGTGTTATTTGGACTTTGCTCTATTGAATAAAACCAATTGTTGTTGAATTTAAACGTGGTCGTACGGGCATCGATGATAGTGAACGATCTGATCATCAAATTGAAGTGATTCCTTCAGAAAACATCAAAAAAGTCCACAGATTTACAGTCGATTAAAATCAACGACGTTTCGATGATTCAGAGCGGTTTTTGGACATGTTTAGATATAATAAACCAGATTTTTGGTTTGTTATGTAACCATAGATAAAACATGAATTTATCACTTCGCTATGGAATCAAAACGATAATCGTTTGAGTGGATTGCAGGCGATGAACCTCGTCAGAAGCTTCCGAAAGCACGACAGTCAACTTGGAAGGTTATGGCTTCAAGTTTTCGGTATTCTAATGAAATATTGTTAATCGACTATAATCGAAAAGGAGAAATAATCAATAACGAATACTATATAGAGTTATTGATTACAAAAATCGAGAAAAAACCATCTTCTTTTATCGATGCAAATGAAAAGCATCACAAGTCTGAACTAACCAATAGAATAATATAAAAACTCGATTATTTTCTATTTCGTTCTGTTTACTACGACTACTTATTATAAACTAACTAAACTGCGTTAAACCAACTCGTTTATATATCCAAACGAATTTCACAAAAATTCTAGAAAATAGAAAAGAAACCTCGAACGAATTCCGGGTGTATACAACGTGCCGCGCATTCGCCGAATTTTAGATTTTCGCTATAGGCGAACAGGACCGGCTCCAGGACGCATAACACGGGTTTTTTAGCGACATAATTTGATTTATGAGATTAGTATTTCATTTGTAGTCACAAATAAGTGAAAGCATCACAGACTACAAAATTTGGATTGGAAATAATCACTTTTATTGAGGTTTATTGAGGCCTAGAAGGCTATTCACGATGACAACTATTACATCGTCCATTTCGTTTATTTCGATATTCGACAAAATGGCGGTTCATCTTACATAAACCAGTGTTCCCAATCGTAATGTTTAAACAACAAATAAATGTTTAAAAAATATTGACTAGATCAAGGGCTAGTCTTTGAATAGATAAATTCCTGGATCTAATACGTGCAATTTTAAATATTTCTACTAGTTTAATCTCCTTTCCGGACGCGATTGTACATTCCAACATTCAGTTCCGTCACTTTCAGGTCACTAGTCTGAACTAACCAACAAAATAATATGAAAACTCGATTATTTTCTATTTCGTTCTGTTTACTACGACTACTTATTATAAACTAACTAAACTGCGTTAAACCAACTCGTTTATATATCCAAACGAATTTCATAAAAATTCTAGAAAATAGAAAAGAAACCTCGAACGAATTCCGGGTGTATAAAACGTGCCGCGCATTCGCCGAATTTTAGATTTTCACTATAAGCGAACAGGATCGGCTCCAGGACGTAAAACACGGGTTTTTTAGCGACATAATTTGATTTATGAGATTAGTATTTCATTTTTAGTCACAAATAAGTGAAATTTTCTCGGCGTCAGATGTACTTTGGAAGCATCACAAACTACAAAATTTGGATTGAAAATAATCACTTTTATTGAGGTTTATTGAGGCCTAGAAGGCTATTCACGATGACAACTATTACATCGTCCATTTCGTTTATTTCGATATTCGACAAAATGGCGGTTCATCTTACATAAACCAGTGTTCCCAATCGTAATGTTTAAACAACAAAAAAATGTTTAAAAAATATTCTCGCTCGGTAAAATCGAATGATAGTTCAACCCAATTTACTTGTTTTTAAGGGTTGCGTTTTAAAACTTGTCCAGGTTTTCATAATCTTTGATATTTGATTCGATTTTTTAGAGAAAAATTTTTTCGTCTCGGCATTTCCGTATCCGATGTAATGGTTTGTACAAAGCCTCATTTTGTTTTGCACCTGAATATAGGTCATGACAAATTGACGTTTGTTAGGGACAAACAAAAGGACACGATGACAAAAGAAATGTAAACGATGAAAAAGGGCTCGGTTTTAAATTCATTACACGCATCAGAAGCGGAGTATTACAAAAAAGGGCGATTATAGCAATCATAAAAATTTATACATTCCAGGTATATCGTCGAAGTTAATTAAAAATAACTAGATAATACATAACAACGGATTTCAGTAATGATTTGTATACATTAAGTCTTTTTATTGATTTTCTTCTTTATTTTGTACAACGAATTATGGATCTATCCACATGAACTTGAATCTAAGCAACATTCGACTGTAAAAATCTTTCAAATCGAAAAAAAATTATTTGTTGTTGTTGTTTATATCATTTAAGTAACAACCCCCGTATACTGAACGATATTTTGAACTATCTAATCGAAGATTTCTTTATTTTCTACTTCATTTCCTTTTTTTTTTTTGTCCTTTAGTGCTCTTTAACTTATGGTATAGATCCTTGAAGGATTTTTCTCATAAATACGTTAATTTTCATCTTTTCTTGTAGTCCTGGTACTTATACCGAAATATATAGACGTCATTATGAACAATGAAGATGTTTCTGATTGCCAGTGATAAATCATCAGGATTCAACCCTCCATCTTTCTAACTTCTCGACTGAATATGGAAGAATCTTCCAGTAATAAATGATGTTGACGTATCGGGGATGATATTTTTTATGAGAATTTATAGTGATACGTATAGTGATTTAAAAGCCGCATCCCCAATTCGAAATAATACGATATAATATGGAATACAATAAAAATATTTGGGATCTCACCTGTTCAAATAGTTTTTTTTTTTGTTAAAAGTGACATTCATTTGACAAAGGATGTTTCGATGAATTACAGCTACTGATAGTCGAACACCCCGTTTTTAAATGAAGGGTGAGAGTTATTTTTTACAGTGGTTGTTACCACCTACTGAGTTTTTAAGTACAGCTGCAAGATTTAGTACTTTTTTCACTTTATATCTCTCAATTATATACATAAAATGACAAAAATTTCGTACGAAAATTGAATATTATTTACAAAAAACAAAATATTATCATTTTTTATAAATTAATTCACAAATTACGAGATTTTGTAGTTTTAAATTTTGTATTTGTAACAATTTTAGTACAGCTGCAAAATTTTATATTTTTTTAATTTATATCTATCAATTATACACATAAAATGACAGGAATTTCGTACGAAAATTAAATAATATTTACAAAAAACAAAATTTTATCATTTTTTATAAATTAATCCACTAATTAGGAGATTTTGTAGTTCTAAATTTTGTATTTGTAACGATTTTAGTACAGCTGCAAAATTTTATATTTTTTTAATTTATATCTATCAATTATACACATAAAATGACAAAAATTTCGTACGAAAATTAAATATTATTTGAGAAAAACGAAATATTATTATTTTTTATAAATTTATTCACTAATTAAGAGATTTTGTAGTTTTAAATTTTGTATTTGTAACAATTTTAGTACAGCTGCAAGATTTTATATTTTTTTAATTTATATCTATCAATTATACACATAAAATGACAGGAATTTCGTACGAAAATTAAATAATATTTACAAAAAACAAAATTTTATCATTTTTTATAAATTAATTCACAAATTACGAGATTTTGTAGTTTTAAATTTTGTATTTGTAACGATTTTAGTACAGCTGCAAGGTTATATATTTTTTTTAATTTATATCTATCAATTATATACCAAAAATGACAGGAATTTCGTACGAAAATTAAATAATATTTACAAAAAACAAAATATTATCATTTTTTATAAATTAATTCACAAATTACGAGATTTTGTAGTTTTAAATTTTGTATTTGTAACGATTTTAGTACAGCTGCAAGGTTATATATTTTTTTTAATTTATATCTATCAATTATATACCAAAAATGACAGGAATTTTGTACGAAAATTAAATAATATTTACAAAAAACGGAATTTTATCATTTTTTATAAATTAATTCACTAATTCCGAGATTTTGTAGTTTTAAATTTTGTATTTGTAACAATTTTAGTACAGCTGCATGATTTTATATATTTTTTCAATTTAAATCTATCAATTATATACCTAAAATGACAGGAATTTCGTACGAAAATTGAATAATATTTACAAAAAACGAAATTTTATCATTTTTTATAAATTAATTCACTAATTACGAGATTTTGTATTTTTAAATTTTGTATTTGTAACGAATTTAGTACAGCTGCAAGATTTTATATTTTTTTTACTTCATATCTATCAATTATATACATAAAATGACAGAAATTTCGTACGAAAATTAAATAATATTTACAAAAAACGAAATTTTATCATTTTTTAAAAATTAATTCACTAATTACGAGATTTTGAAGTTTTAAATTTTGTATTTGTAATAATTTTAGTACAGCTGCAAGATTTTATATTTTTTTTAATTTATATCTATCAATTATACACATAAAATGACGGAAATTTCGTACGAAAATTAAATAATATTTACAAAAAACGAAATTTTATCATTTTTTATAAATTAATTCACTAATTCCGAGATTTTGTATTTTTAAATTTTGTATTTGTTACGATTTTAGTACAGCTGCAAGATTTTATATTTTTTTTACTTCATATCTATCAATTATATACATAAAATGACGGAAATTTCGTACGAAAATTAAATAATATTTACAAAAAACGAAATTTTATCATTTTTTATAAATTAATTCACTAATTCCGAGATTTTGTATTTTTAAATTTTGTATTTGTAACAATTTTAGTACAGCTGCAAGATTTTATATTTTTTTAATTTATATCTATCAATTATACACATAAAATGACAGGAATTTCGTACGAAAATTAAATAATATTCACAAAAAACGAAATTTTATCATTTTTTATAAATTAATCCACTAATTAGGAGATTTTGTAGTTCTAAATTTTGTATTTGTAACGATTTTAGTACAGCTGCATGATTTTATATATTTTTTTAATTTATATCTATCAATTATACACATAAAATGACGGAAATTTCGTACGAAAATTGAATATTATTCACAAAAAACAAGATATTATCATTTTTTATAAATTAATTCACTAATTCCGAGATTTTGTAGTTTTAAATTTTGTATTTGTAACAATTTTAGTACAGCTGCAAGATTTTATATTTTTTTAATTTATATCTATCAATTATACACATAAAATGACAGGAATTTCGTACGAAAATTAAATAATATTTACGAAAAACAAAATTTTATCATTTTTTATAAATTAATCCACTAATTAGGAGATTTTGTAGTTCTAAATTTTGTATTTGTAACGATTTTAGTACAGCTGCATGATTTTATATATTTTTTTAATTTATATCTATCAATTATACACATAAAATGACGGAAATTTCGTACGAAAATTGAATATTATTCACAAAAAACAAGATATTATCATTTTTTATAAATTAATTCACTAATTCCGAGATTTTGTAGTTTTAAATTTTGTATTTGTAACAATTTTAGTACAGCTGCAAGATTTTATATTTTTTTAATTTATATCTATCAATTATACACATAAAATGACAGGAATTTCGTACGAAAATTAAATAATATTTACGAAAAACAAAATTTTATCATTTTTTATAAATTAATCCACTAATTAGGAGATTTTGTAGTTCTAAATTTTGTATTTGTAACGATTTTAGTACAGCTGCATGATTTTATATATTTTTTTAATTTATATCTATCAATTATACACATAAAATGACGGAAATTTCGTACGAAAATTGAATATTATTCACAAAAAACAAGATATTATCATTTTTTATAAATTAATTCACTAATTCCGAGATTTTGTAGTTTTAAATTTTGTATTTGTAACAATTTTAGTACAGCTGCAAGATTTTATATTTTTTTAATTTATATCTATCAATTATACACATAAAATGACAAAAATTTCGTACGAAAATTAAATATTATTTACAAAAAACGAAATTTTATCATTTTTATAAATTAATTCACTAATTACGAGATTTTGTAGTTTTAAATTTTGTATTTGTAACAATTTTAGTACAGCTGCAAGATTTTATATTTTTTTTAATTTATATCTATCAATTATACACATAAAATGACAGGATTTTGGAACGAAAATTGAATATTATTCACAAAAAACAAGATATTATTATTTTTTATAAATTAATTCACTAATTCCGAGATTTTGTATTTTTAAATTTTGAATTTGTAACGATTTTAGTACAGCTGCATGATTTTATATATTTTTTTAATTTATATCTATCAATTATACACATAAAATGACAAAAATTTCGTACGAAAATTAAATAATATTTACAAAAAACAGAATTTTATCATTTTTTATAAATTAATTCACTAATTACGAGATTTTGTAGTTCTAAATTTTGTATTTGTAACGATTTTAGTACAGCTGCAAAATTTTATATTTTTTTAATTTATATCTATCAATTATACACATAAAATGACAGGAATTTCGTACGAAAATTAAATAATATTTACAAAAAACGAAATTTTATCATTTTTATAAATTAATTCACTAATTACAAGATTTTGTATTTTTAAATTTTGTATTTGTAACGATTGAAGTACATGCATGTCGAAATTAAGTGGGAGCATTTCTATGTAGCCTTTTTTTGAGAAAGAATCGCAGTCGACTAGGACAATTGCACCATTTAGGGCCATTAAGGGATTTAAACTCAATCGAATTGAGTCTTTCCGCACCCCAGTGACTACTGTAGCTTATTTATACCGGCAAGGCGTACCTGGAGCTACATCCATCTAATAAAATTCAAGAAATCAAGTTTCGTGATAGACTTGTTCAAGTCTAGTTAAAATACTTCAATATACAGGGTGATTTCGTGATAAATAACAAATTAAATTAATCAATTTTACTTATCATTCATCAAATCGATTGGATTAATCTAATTTTTTATTAATTAATCAAACGACTAATTGATTAAGGGTATTTATAATATTTTCCGCTGCGATAATTCAATTACTATTGAAACCAACGTTGCCACGTTTAAAAAACTGTCCTGTATTTATGAATTTTTCTGATATTGCAAACAGTTGATGATTTATATCACGAAAAATCTTCTAATTGGTCTATATCAGCCACCATTTTTCCATAAAAGTCGAAATGAAAAAAATTAAAAAGAAATTCAATATTTCGAATAAGTATTCCGTCGTTTTTCAATAGAGAAAACAACTACTTTCCTGGCTAAAACCTCGAGGAATATTGTATTACAACTCCACGCGATATTAACATCCCCATTCGCAGTTACAAGCAGGAGTTTGCAACCCCTGACCAGTTTCGACGTTATTACGTCTCATCAGAGCAGTTTAATTTAAATATGTAGAAAAATATGTGTTCAAAAATGAAATATAATCAATATATCCTCCAGCGTGTAATTTTTTTTATAATTGTCACTTTTATTAAAAAAAAAAATGATTCAATAATTGTAAAATGCTTTCTATTCATTTAAAAAAATCGATTATTCTTTCATATATTTATTATGAATTGCGAAAAGAATCGATTATTCACAATTTGATCTCTCGAGAACCGGTCGATGTTAGTCCTGTTACTGATAGTTCGTAAACTGATACATAGGTGGCGGTATTAGTATTAAATCCACACAATTATGAATTGATGATTGTTTGGAGCTATTGAATTGAATGTAAAAATTAACTAGTCGGTATTTTTTTATACGTGCATTGTTCTGAAGCGTTCGAAGGTCGAAAAAAGTTGTACAGTTAAATCTAAGATTCGATTACAACGAAAAAATCGACCCTTCGTTCTTTATTACGGGATATTATACCATTATTCAGTATTATCTGAAAGGATATTTCTTTTTTCCAAAAAAAAAAAAGATGTTTCTACAAATCCAGAAGTTCAATTCATCAATAAACCTTTTAACTGGAAAACAAACATCTTTTCAATATAACTAATGGATGTATTGAGGGTGTATACTTTCTTTTCTTGATGTAAAAAAAATGTTTAGAGGGAACGTTAAAAGAAACGAATGGTTTTAAGGAGAAAATAACATTAGAAAGGAAATCAAAGTACCCAAGCAAATGGATTGGTGGATTGTTAATTGAAAAATCTATTTTTAATTACTTGTGTATAAATACTACTTGGAAAAAGTCGTTTTATGAGTTTTTTGTATATGAAAAATGTTCATTGTACTATTCTTAGATGATTAAAATCGATATGAATTATGAAAAAAGGCAACAATGCAGATTTTATACTATCCATTCAATTCAATACAATATTCGTACGACAAAACTTTCTGTGCAACCCTCGTATTATTATGGTCGATATATTTTTGTAGTTTCTTTAATTTCTTATTTCTTGGACTTTTTGATATATTAATTCATCTAAATGTTTTTGATTTTAGGTCTGTTCTGTTTTAAAATTAGTTTTTTTGATAATTTTTGACAGATTGACAAGAAATTGACGTTTTGACTTTTCTTTGAGTCTTTATTAAAATATTTCCTCATTTCTCAGACCTTTTGATACGTTTATGTTTCTAAATCTTCTTGATTTTAAGTATTTTCTGTTTAAAAATTAGTTTTTTTTGATAATTTTTGACAGATTGACAGAAAATTGACGTTTTGACTTTTCTTTGAGTCATTATCAAAATATTCACTCATTTCTTAGACCTTTTGATAAGTTTATGTCTCTAAATCTTTTTGATTTTAAGTATTTTCTGTTTTAAAATTAGTTTTTCAAAATAATTTTTGACAAATTGACAAAAAAATTGACGTTTCGACTTTTCTTTCAGTCTTTATCAAAATATTTCCTCATATCTCAGACCTTTTGATAAGTTTATGTCTTTAAATCTTTTTGATTTTAAGTATTTTCTGTTTAAAAATTAGTTTTTTTTGATAATTTTTGACAGATTGACAGAAAATTGACGTTTTGACTTTTCTTTGAGTCATTATCAAAATATTCACTCATTTCTTAGACCTTTTGATACGTTTATGTCTCTAAATCTTTTTGATTTTAAGTATTTTCTGTTTTAAAATTAGTTTTTCAAAATAATTTTTGACAAATTGACAAAAAATTGACGTTTCGACTTTTCTTTCAGTCTTTATCAAAATATTTCCTCATATCTCAGACCTTTTGATAAGTTTATGTCTTTAAATCTTTTTGATTTTAAGTATTTTCTGTTTAAAAATTAGTTTTTTTTGATAATTTTTGACAAATTGACAGAAAATTGACGTTTTGACTTTTCTTTGAGTCATTATCAAAATATTCACTCATTTCTTAGACCTTTTGATACGTTTATGTCTCTAAATCTTTTTGATTTTAAGTATTTTCTGTTTTAAAATTAGTTTTTCAAAATAATTTTTTACAAATTGACAAAAAATTGACGTTTCGACTTTTCTTTGAGGCATAATCAAGATATTTCCTCATTTCTTAGACCTTTTGATACGTTTATGTCTCTAAATCTTGTTGATTTCAAGTATTTTCTGTTTTAAAATTAGTTTTTCAAAATAATTTTTGACAAATTGACAAAAAATTGACGTTTCGACTTTTCTTTGAGTCTTTATCAAAATATTTCCTCATATCTCAGACCTTTTGATAAGTTTATGTTCCTAAGTCTTCTTGATTTTAAGTATTTTCCGTTCCAAAATTAGTTTTTTTTTGATAATTTTCAAAAGATAAATAAAATTTGACGTTTCGAATTTCGATAAAGACTCAATGAAAAGTCAAATTTGATCTCTCTGTCAAAAATTATCAAGAAAAACTAATTTTGAAACAGAAGAGACCGAAAATCAAAAACATTTAGACTAATCAAAATATTATTAGTTAGATCTTGACTGAAATTTTCCATTCAAAACTTTTTTTTGGTCACTCTTTATATTTATAAATCGCATCCCAATTTCTAAAACAATCCATTGACAGGTGTCATTTCACCCAGAGCTATTCACGTCCATTCCAATTCCGAAGGGAATTTTTACAATTTTCCATATCTATACAAAATCAATTTCGAAAATCCTCCTTGACCATCCCGGAGGGCGCCGAGGCTGCTTTTTTTTCTACCCAATATTGTTTCTAAACTAGAATTTCGCCTCGACGCTAGAAAAGATCAACCAGATCCCGATTTAAATCTACAAAATAGAAGATTAAGTATTCATTGCATTTGAATCTTCCCGAATCGATGGAAAGGGTCATAAAAAAGAAAACAGCTATTTGTTTTCGAAATTTACTGCAACTTACAAATAAGATCCGGAGGGTTTTTTTTTCGCATTCGAGAAGTTGTTTTAGATAAGAATCTGTGTATAAATTTGAATTCGAGATGGGAAAGCGATTGAACACATTTTGAATTCCTCCGATGTATAGGATTCAAATTTAAAAAAAAAATAGAAAATTCAAATTATTTTGATTTTAACCCAAACATCAACAGGTTATTTTAGACTTTGGTGAAAACATTCTTTGGATTAGATGCAAAGAATCGTCTCGATCGCATTTTCAAAAAACCGTTTTTTTTTTCGGTTCATAACCTCAAAATTTTAATAAATCTTTAACCCTTCATATTCGTATCTAATTTGAAAGAAATTAGTTTCAAAAACGGGCTAAACAAGAGTAAAAATATAGAATATAGAATAGAAAAGATTTATGTGTGAATTATGAACCCCCATATCACAATAAAAATTTTTTCTGCTAAATTTATTCCAAGTTATCCAATTTCTCAGTGTATTTTCGTCGTATTTTGTCCATTGGTGGGGTATAAATAAGTCCGATGCCTTTCACTATTACGCTTCAAAGAGAATCCGCCGCGAGCTTTTCCATTTTTCAAATTGAAAATGCGGAAAATGCAATATTGGTAAATACCATTTGACTGGAAATAGTGCATCGACATGTAATTTCAGGTTTCGGTTTGATATTTCACGCGGAGAAATGTAAAACTACGGGAAAAGTTGTTTTATATTCGCGAAAAGTTATTTACTTTAAATATAGTAGTTTCACCATTAATTTTCCGTTTGTTAATTACAAGTAAACGATTAATTAATGTTATTCGAAGGATTTAAAATGTCCTTAATTCCAATCGAATACGTTCTTTCGAATTTCCAAGTGCACAACGTTTTTATAAACATTTTTAAATAAAAAAAGGTTCAAATTCTCACGCACCCTGTATAATATTGAAAAAAAAAACTGTTATAGGTTACGTTTAAACTTCTAATCTTCCACCCATACTATAATTATCCACAATTACTAATTCGTAGTCCTGTCGAAGGACTTGAAGGGCTAATTGCCATTTCTGAATTGTAATTAAATGATTATCCGAGACCCCGAATGCCCAAACGTTCCTTGTCTCATGCATATAATAGAAGGAAATATCAATTTAAGAGTTTCAAGGACAATGGGTTTACAAGGATGATTAAGACGAACATTAATTTGTAAATTGTAATTGCTTTTGAATAAATTTTCTCGCGAAAATAAAAGGCGTGTTAAAAATCTATTTTCTACGACGAACGTTATCGTCCGAAAACCAGAAGGACCCTCTCATTTATTTTGTCAGTAACCTACCCTTATCTGTGAATAACGGTAACAAAGGGCTGTTATCAACCGGCCTAATACACATTGTTTTACTCCCTATGCATCCCTTGCAGTTCTAAATTACCCCCGACCGACGATATAACAAATTTTTCGTCTCCAAACTATTGTTCCTGATAATAAGGAGTCGACAAGGACAATTATATTTATTGTTCGGGACGATGAGGGTATGAGGAAATAAATTTAGTTTATTAAACGTTTAATTACATCTTGTGGGATATTCAGATTATCAACTTGACCGATATAAACATTTTGTACGATTGACTGCGCCATTTCAACATGAATTATAGACGTTTTCTTTAACAATATGGCGAACATTGACGGCTCTTCATATTTACTTGGAATTAGAATCAATTTTATTTCGTAATTTCACCGTAACTATCACTTTGTTGTTTTTTTTTTGTTTTGCAGTTAGAAGGAACAAATTAAGGAATAATTTTTAGGGTCCGGCGTTAATTTCAGTTGGGGGATTGGAAGCCATAACTTTTCGTTCTTGTTATAACCTTGGAACTCATTTACACACATTAGGGCGCAAATTGAAATGACCACTCACGTTTATGGTCTTGTTAAAATGTACTATTTTCGTTTCACCCTAATCTCCATTCGGTTTTTCGTTTTATATTTTATGTTTTACGACGGTTGCCACTTGAGATATGGCAACACCGATTTAAATATGTCAAATCTGAAATTGTCAGATTGATTTGCTTTTCAGTTCGTGATATAATCGATAGGGCGCAAAAGTAAGCTGTCATTTGTCTTAAGAGACTGTAGTTTACGAAAATAAACTGTCAGTTGTCATTAGAGACTGTAGTTTACAAGAATAAAGTGTCAGTTGTTATTAGAGATTGCAGTTTACAAGAATAAACTGTCAGTTGTCTTTAGAGACTGCAGTTTACAAGAATAAACTGTCATTTCTGATTAGAGACTGTATTTTACGAAAATAAACTGTCAGTTGTCTTTAGAGACTGTTGTTTATAAGAATAAACTGACAATTGTCATTAGAGGCTGTATTTTACAAGAATAAACTGTCAATTATCATTAGAGGCTGTATTTTACAAGAATAAACTGTCAATTATCATTAGAGGCTGTATTTTACAAGAATAAACTGTCAATTATCATTAGAGGCTGTATTTTACAAGAATAAACTGTCAATTATCATTAGAGGCTGTATTTTACAAGAATAAACTGTCAATTATCATTAGAGGCTGTATTTTACAAGAATAAATTGTCAATTATCATTAGAGAATGTATTTTACAAGAATAAATTGTCAATTATCATTAGACGCTGTATTTTACAAGAATAAATTGTCATTTGTCTTTAGAGACTGTTTTTTATAAGAATAAATTGTCAATTATCATTAGAGGATGTATTTTACAAGAATAAACTGTCAATTATCATTAGAGAATGTATTTTACAAGAATAAATTGTCAATTATCATTAGAGGCTGTATTTTACAAGAATAAATTGTCATTTGTCTTTAGAGACTGTTTTTTATAAGAATAAATTGTCAATTATCATTAGAGGATGTATTTTACAAGAATAAACTGTCAATTATCATTAGATAATGTATTTTACAAGAATAAATTGTCAATTATCATTAGAGGCTGTATTTTACAAGAATAAATTGTCATTTGTCTTTAGAGACTGTTTTTTATAAGAATAAACTGTCAATTGTCTTTAGAAACTGTAGTTTACGAGAATAAATTGTCATTTGTCTTTAGAGACTGTTGTTTATAAGAATGAACTGTCAATTATCATTAGAGGATGTATTTTACAAGAATAAACTCTCAATTATCATTAGAGAATGTATTTTACAAGAATAAATTGTCAATTATCATTAGAGGCTGTATTTTACAAGAATAAATTGTCATTTGTCTTTAGAAACTGTTGTTTATAAGAATAAATTGTCATTTGTCTTTAGAGACTGTATTTTACAAGAATAAACTGTCAATTGTCAATAGAGACTGTAGTTTACGAGAATAAACTGTCATTTGTCTTTAGAGACTGTAGTTTATGAGAATAAGTTGTCATTTGTCTTTAGAGACTGTTGTTTATAAGAATAAACTGTCAATTATCTTTAGAGACTGTAGTTTACGAGAATAAACTGTTATTTGTCTTTAGAGACTGTTGTTTATAAGAATAAACTGTCAATTGTCTTTAGAAACTGTAGTTTACGAGAATAAATTGTCATTTGTCTTTAGAGACTGTTGTTTATAAGAATAAACTGTCAATTGTCTTTTGAGACTGTAGTTTACGTGAATAAATTGTCATTTGTCTTTAGAGACTGTTGTTTATAAGAATAAACTGTCATTTGTCTTTAGAGACTGTAGTTTACGAGAATAAATTGTCAATTGTCTTTGGAGACTGTAGTTTACGAAGTAAACTGTCATTTGTCTTTAGAGACTGTATTTTACAAGAATAAACTGTCATTTGTCTTTAGAGACTATAGTTTACGAGAATAAACTGTCAATTGTCTTTAGAGACTATAGTTTACTAGAATAAACTGTCAATTGTCTTTAGAGACTATAGTTTACGAGAATAAACTGTCAATTGTCTTTAGAGACTATAGTTTACGAGAATAAACTGTCAATTGTCTTTAGAGACTATAGTTTACGAGAATAAACTGTCAATTGTCTTTAGAGACTATAGTTTACGAGAATAAACTGTCAATTGTCTTTAGAGACTATAGTTTACGAGAATAAACTGTCAATTGTCAATAGAGACTGTAGTTTACGAGAATAAACTGTCAATTGTCAATAGAGACTGTAGTTTACGAGAATAAACTGTTCATTCAATGCTACATTACACTCTGCTGCTAGGGAGCTCTAAAGCAGACTGGATTCAAACTTGTAGTGGAAATTTCTTACTCACTAATATAAAAAAGGTTAGATCCCAGCATCCTCCACAATTTTCTCATTGATATATTGATACAGAATATAAAATCATTCAAAGAACTAAGATGTTGGAGAGATAGATTTATAGGAGTTCTGACGTAGTTTCCAAAAACCAAATAACTATATATAATAATCGTTTAATGGTTCGGAAAACTATGGAATGATTGGAAACTCGTTATAGTAAATAGTATCTTTTATATACGTCGAATAAAATCCCTTTATAGACAAAGTTGGTACGGAGCAAATGACTACTTCTCCTATTAGAGTTTGGATACTTTGTAAGTTGTTCGCTATCAAAAAGTTTTATGGAGTTTTGAGACGTGTGGTGTATGTGTGACTATAGTCAGAATCGTGATTGTGTATGTGTTAATTAGAAACTTATTGTTATAAATTGATTAATACGATTTATTTTAAACGACTACTAATTATTACATTTATATGAAAATGTTTGAGGTAGTTAATCGAAAGGTAACAGAAAAATTGTTTCAAAATTTTTTTTACCAAATTATCACTTCCAACTATCAATAAACAAAAGAATTTTATCAAAATTTATATCTCGAACATCGCGTTTCATCAATTAATTGAAATGATCTCGTGAAATATTGTCTGTCATTGTCATTGTCACTGTAATTTGTCATTAGAGATTGTCGCTTACAAGTATCAACTGTCATTTATCTTAAAATACTGTCATTTGACTTCGAATACAGTCATTTATCTTCAGAGATTGTCATTCATAAAAATTAATCTTTATTTATATTTAGAGACTGTCAGTTGTCTTTAGAGACTGTAGTTTACAAGTATCAACCGTCATTTATCTTCAGATACTGTCATTTGACTCCACATACTGTCATTTATCGTTATAGACTATTTTTCTTAAAAATCAACCGTTATTTATCAATAGACACTGTCAATTGTCATTAGAGACTATAGTTTACAAGTATCAATTATCATTTATCTTAAGATTCTGTCATTTGACTTCGAATATTGTCATTTATCTTCAGAGACTGTCAGTTGTCATTAGAGGCTGTCGGTTACAAGTATCAACTGTCATTTATCTTCAGATACTGTCATTCGACTTCACATACTGTCATTTATCGTTAGAGACTGTCATTTGTCTTTAGAGATCGTATTTTGTCATTAGAAGTTCATTTTTCTCTATTTTCTTATAAGAATTACGAATCATTACACGAGGAAAATAATTTTTGTTGTCTAGTGTTATAAGAAAACACATTGGAAGTAATTTGGTTTTTTTTTATAAACGACTATGAAATTGGTGGAATAATTTAAACTATTTCTATTAAAACTTTATAGGTTTGGAAAAGGAAAAACAATCTCAACTTATCATTCCGTTCATTAGCCTGGAACACGAAATAATTGAAAACAAAGGGCAAAACAATAAACTAGACTTAGGATTACCGGGCCAAGACGTAGTAGTTTCAACCGTAAGCTGCTACAACAACAAAAAAAGGTTCATTCCCCCAATCTCATTTTATTTTAAAGTTACAGATAAACGGTACTGGAATGGGGCGATTGAATGAAAAAAAATATCAGGTTACACTGATTTTTCTTATTTATAGTTTTCCTCCATTGATATTTTTTCTAATAAAATGATACTCGTATCGTAAAAACAAATTTCACTTTGAGTTTGGTAATTAAAAACGTGGACGGATCGATTTTTCGATGAAAAATCTGCTTACACGATTCCATTTTCGAGCAGTTTAACATCAAATAAACCCTCTATACACATTTACTTTTCGAGGGTGTTCCATTCATTTGCTTTCACATACTGTCATTTATCGTTAGAGACTGTCTTTTTTAAAAATCAACCGTTATTTATCTTTAAACATTGTCATTTGTCATTAGAGGTTGTCGTTTACAAGAATCTACTGTCATTTATCCTTAAAGACTGTCAATTGTCATTAGAGGCTGTCTTCTAAAAATATCAACTGTCATTTGTCTTAAGAGAGTGTTTTTCACAAACATCCGCAGTAATATATTTTTAGAGTATGTCATTTTTAATAAGAGACTGTCGTTCATGAGAATCAACTGCCATTCATCCTGAGTGACTTTCATTTGTCATTAGGGACTGTCGTTGACAAGTATCAACTGTCATTTACCTCAAGATACTGTCATTTGACATCAGATACTGTCATTTATCATTAGAGACTATCTTTCTTAAAAATCAACTGCCATTCATCTTTAGAGACTTTCATTTGTCATTAGGGACTGTCGTTGACAAGTATCAACTGTCATTTATCTCAAGATACTGTCATTTGACATCAGATACTGTCATTTATCATTAGAGACTATCTTTCTTAAAAATCAACTGCCATTCATCTTTAGAGACTTTCATTTGTCATTAGGGACTGTCGTTGACAAGTATCAACTGTCATTTACCTCAAGATACTGTCATTTGACATCAGATACTGTCATTTATCGTTAGAGACTATCTTTCTTAAAAATCAACTGCCATTTATTTTTAGAGACTTTCATTTGTCATTAGGGACTGTCGTTGACAAGTATCAACTGTCATTTACCTCAAGATAATGTCATTTGACCTCAGATACTGTCATTTATCATTAGAGACTATCTTTCTTAAAAATCAACTGCCATTTATCCTGAGTGACTTTCATTTGTCATTAGGGACTGTCGTTGTCAAGTATCAACTGTCATTTATCTCAAGATACTGTCATTTGACATCAGATACTGTCATTTATCATTAGAGACTATCTTTCTTAAAAATCAACTGCCATTTATTTTTAGAGACTTTCATTTGTCATTAGGGACTGTCGTTGACAAGTATCAACTGTCATTTACCTCAAGATACTGTCATTTGACCTCAGATACTGTCATTTATCATTAGAGACTATCTTTCTTAAAAATCAACTGCCATTCATCTTTAGAGACTTTCATTTGTCATTAGGGACTGTCGTTGACAAGTATCAACTGTCATTTATCTCAAGATACTGTCATTTGACATCAGATACTGTCATTTATCGTTAGAGACTATCTTTCTTAAAAATCAACTGCCATTTATTTTTAGAGACTTTCATTTGTCATTAGGGACTGTCGTTGACAAGTATCAACTGTCATTTATCTCAAGATACTGTCATTTGACATCAGATACTGTCATTTATCATTAGAGACTATCTTTCTTAAAAATCAACGGCCATTCATCTTTAGAGACTTTCATTTGTCATTAGGGACTGTCGTTGTCAAGTATCAACTGTCATTTATCTCAAGATACTGTCATTTGACATCAGACACTGTCATTTATCATTAGAGACTATCTTTCTTAAAAATCAACGGCCATTCATCTTTAGAGACTTTCATTTGTCATTAGGGACTGTCGTTGACAAGTATCAACTGTCATTTACCTCAAGATACTGTCATTTATCATTAGAGACTATCTTTCTTAAAAATCAACTGCCATTCATCTTTAGAGACTTTCATTTGTCATTAGGGACTGTCGTTGACAAGTATCAACTGTCATTTATCTCAAGATACTGTCATTTGACATCAGATACCGTCATTTATCGTTAGAGACTATCTTTCTTAAAAATCAACTGCCATTTATTTTTAGAGACTTTCATTTGTCATTAGGGACTGTCGTTGTCAAGTATCAACTGTCATTTATCTCAAGATACTGTCATTTGACATCAGACACTGTCATTTATCATTAGAGACTATCTTTCTTAAAAATCAACTGCCATTCATCTTTAGAGACTTTCATTTGTCATTAGGGACTGTCGTTGACAAGTATCAACTGTCATTTATCTCAAGATACTGTCATTTGACCTCAGATATTGTCATTTGTAGTTAGAGGCTGTCTTTTATAAAAATAAATAGTAATTTGTCTTTAGAGAGTGTCTTGCACATAAATCAACCGTTTAGAGTTTATCATTTGTAATTGGAGACTATCGTTTATAAGAACCAACAGTCATTTGTCTTTAGAAATTGTCATTTGTCAATAAAGGCTGTCTTCTACAAAAATCGACTCTTAAATGTATTTAGAGAATGTAATTTGTTATTATAGGTTATCTTCTAAAAAAATCAGTAGTCATTTGTCTTTATAGAGTGTCTTTCTCAAAAAATCGACTCTCATTTATCTCGAGAGACTTTTTTTTATCAAAATCAACTGTCATTTGTCTTTTGAGACTGTAATTTGTCATTAGACACTGTCCTTTATAAAAACTAACTGTCATTTGTCTTTAGATACTGTCATTCAATTTAAGAGACTGTTATTTGTCACTAGAGTCTCTCTTCTACAAAAATCAACTGCCATTTGTCTTAAGAGATAGTTTTATGTAAAAATCGACTTTCATTTAGCTCAAGAGACTTTTTTTTACCAAAATCAACTGTCATTTGTCTTTGGAGACTGTAATTTATCATTAGACACTGTCCTTTATAAAAACAAACTGTCATTTGTCTTTAGATACTGTCATTTAATTTTAGAGACTATTATTTGTCACTGGAGACTGTCTTCTACAAAAATTCACTGTCATTTGTCGTAATAGACAATTTTATATCAAAATTGACTTACATTTGTCTCAAGACACTGTTTTTAATGAAAATCAACTGTCATTTATTTTTGGAGACTGTAATTTGACTTTAGAGAGTGCGTTTGTCATTACTGACTGTCGTTTACGAGAAAGAACTGTCATTTTTATAACATATTCAACATATACCTGCTGCGGAATGTCCTAAAATGCCTGAAAATTTAATGTTCGGCAGTGTATTTAGTTCGAAAAACATTTTATTTGTTCAATAGCGAGTTGATGATTATTTAAAACCATAAATTTGAATTCCATATTACATTTTATTATCTCTAAGATCCAAATACACGTTCCTATTTTTTTTTTTGTAAAAATTCGAAGTCAAATTTGTTGATAGGCTTTATGTAAATTATTTTTTCACAATAAATTCCCGCAATAAGATGCTTTTTTACGACACGTGGGTTCGTAAAATTCGAAATTTTCGTAATAAAAACGTTTCATTCTCTCATATTAATACGATTTTTTTGTATAATAGGGAATGTATATACGTCCGATATAAAAAATCCATTCGCGACACTTGTCATCCACAATATCACATTCTGTTCAGTGGAATACCTCATTTCCTTTGACATGTATCATGCAGGACCGTATTATAAACAAACAAAACCTGCGACGCAACATTTACTAGCTGTAAACAACATTTTAACCTCAAATATATCATTAGATTGTTAAATTTCTATCTACACGTAATTTTTTTATCTTATTTTCGATCCTTTTTTGTTATATTTCAATATTTATTCGTCTTGATTATAGTGGTGACTAGAAACCATCGCAGAAACAGGACGGAAATAGAAGAAGTAAATGACAAGTGATATATCGTATAGAGATGGACTAAACATACGATTTATATGTTATTTGTAACGTTATTCGTACTTGTATATGTAAATATAAATGAAGTTTTGAGTTCCGTTCCTGTAACTAGCTTGATATATGAAAGCGATCCAGGTGACCCCACTAAAGTTGACAGCGTTTAACCATGGTCTAACTGATTTAATTGTCCTCTTGATTTATGATCGGTTTGTGACATTGTGTGTTGTTGTGGGGGATAGGGTAGAGGTGTGGGTTGGCTGACACTATTATATTATAGGGGCCCCGATATTCACCAATATTTAAAGACGTTTCACACAGATTTTTTATTGATATATATATATATATATATATATATATATATATATATATACGAAATAATTTAACTTTTCTAATAGCATATTTTGTACTATAAATATATATTCAAGATAATGTTTTCCCGGTTCATTCATCTATGTTGAGATCATAGATAAACGCTTGAAATTTTTTGAACGAACAGTTTTACGTATAATAAATAAAAACATTGATTTCGAATTAGTTTTCTGGATTTAAATTTGAGGAAAAAACTATTTATTTGTCTGATTTTTGAAATAAAATCACCTTTGAAGACTGAATTAACATGAAATTTTTTTTCGGAAAAATTGCTTTCATCCTATACAGGGTGATTGATTAATGCGATAAACTTCAATGATTCTTTTATCCTTTGATATATCCTATTGCAAATTTATCTACACTCCTACAGGGTGTTTGGAATATCAGCTTTACTTTCTCATTATAATCGTTTTTTTTTTTCAAATGACTCACACTGTATTTTATATGAATTTCCATTCAAATTTTTTTATATCAAGCACTTAGTGTACCTAAATTTATAAAGTTTTGACATAAGTCAACTGTCACTTGTCTATCGTTTACGAGAACCAACCTTTGTTTATCTTTAGAAACTGTCATTTGTCATGAGAAACAGTTTTCAACAAAAATCAACTGTCATTTGTCGTTAGAGACTGTAGTTTACAAGAATAAACTGTCACTTGTCTGTCGTTTACAAGAACCAACCTTTATTTATCTTTAGAAACTGTCATTTGTCATGAGAAACAGTTTTCAACAAAAATCAACTGTCATTTGTCTTTAGAGACTGTAGTTTACAAGAATAAACTGTCACTTGTCTGTCGTTTACAAGAACCAACCTTTATTTATCTTTAGAAACTGTCATTTGTCATGAGAAACAGTTTTCAACAAAAATCAACTGTCATTTGTCGTTAGAGACTGTAGTTTACAAGAATAAACTGTCACTTGTCTGTCGTTTACAAGAACCAACCTTTATTTATCTTTAGAAACTGTCATTTGTCATGAGAAACAGTTTTCAACAAAAATCAACTGTCATTTGTCTTTAGAGACTGTAGTTTACAAGAATAAACTGTCACTTGTCTGTCGTTTACAAGAACCAACCTTTATTTATCTTTAGAAACTGTCATTTGTCATGAGAAACAGTTTTCAACAAAAATCAACTGTCATTTGTCATTAGAGACTATAGATCACAAGAATAAGCCGTCACTTGTCTATTGTTTAAGAGAACCAACGTTTATTTATCTTTAGAAACTGTCATTTGTCATGAGAAACAGTTTTCAACAAAAATCAACTGTCATTTGTCTTTAGAGACTGTAGTTTACAAGAATAAACTGTCACTTGTCTGTCGTTTACAAGAACCAACCTTTATTTATCTTTAGAAACTGTCATTTGTCATGAGAAACAGTTTTCAACAAAAATCAACTGTCATTTGTCTTTAGAGACTGTAGTTTACAAGAATAAACTGTCACTTGTCTGTCGTTTACAAGAACCAACCTTTATTTATCTTTAGAAACTGTCATTTGTCATGAGAAACAGTTTTCAACAAAAATCAACTGTCATTTGTCTTTAGAGACTGTAGTTTACAAGAATAAACTGTCACTTGTCTGTCGTTTACAAGAACCAACCTTTATTTATCTTTAGAAACTGTCATTTGTCATGAGAAACAGTTTTCAACAAAAATCAACTGTCATTTGTCTTTAGAGACTGTAGTTTACAAGAATAAACTGTCACTTGTCTGTCGTTTACAAGAACCAACCTTTATTTATCTTTAGAAACTGTCATTTGTCATGAGAAACAGTTTTCAACAAAAATCAACTGTCATTTGTCATTAGAGACTATAGATCACAAGAATAAGCCGTCACTTGTCTATTGTTTAAGAGAACCAACGTTTATTTATCTTTAGAAACTGTCATTTGTCATGAGAAACAGTTTTCAACAAAAATCAACTGTCATTTGTCGTTAGAGACTGTAGTTTACAAGAATAAACTGTCACTTGTCTGTCGTTTACAAGAACCAACCTTTATTTATCTTTAGAAACTGTCATTTGTCATGAGAAACAGTTTTCAACAAAAATCAACTGTCATTTGTCTTTAGAGACTGTAGTTTACAAGAATAAACTGTCACTTGTCTGTCGTTTACAAGAACCAACCTTTATTTATCTTTAGAAACTGTCATTTGTCATGAGAAACAGTTTTCAACAAAAATCAACGGTCATTTGTCATTAGAGACTATAGATCACAAGAATAAACTGTCCCTTGTTTATTGTTTAAGAGAACCAACATTTATTTATCTTTAGAAACTGTCATTTGTCATGAGAAACAGTTTTCAACAAAAATCAACTGTCATTTGTCTTTAGAGACTGTAGTTTATAAGAATAAACTGTCATTTGTCTTTAGAGAATGTAGTTTACAAGAATAAACTGTCACTTGTCTGTCGTTTACAAGAACCAACTTTTATTTATCTTTAGAGACTGTCATTTGTCATGAGAAACAGTTTTCAACAAAAATCAACTGTCATTTGTCATTAGAGACTATAGATCACGAGAATAAACTGTCACTTGTCTATTGTTTACGTGAACCAACGTTTATTTATCTTTAGAAACTGTCAATCATCTTTAGATATTGTCATTTGTCATTAGAGAGTATCTTCTACAAAAATTAACTGTCATTTGTATTTAGAGACTATAATTTACAAGAATGAACTGTCACTTGTCTATTATTTACGTGAACCAACGTTTATTTATCTTTAGAAACTGTCAATCATCTTTAGATATTGTCATTTGTCATTAGAGAGTATCTTCTACAAAAATTAACTGTCATTTGTATTTAGAGACTATAATTTACAAGAATGAACTGTCACTTGTCTATTATTTACGTGAACCAACGTTTATTTATCTTTAGAAACTGTCAATCATCTTTAGATATTGTCATTTGTCATTAGAGAGTATCTTCTACAAAAATTAACTGTCATTTGTATTTAGAGACTATAATTTACAAGAATGAACTGTCACTTGTCTATTATTTACGTGAACCAACGTTTATTTATCTTTAGAAACTGTCAATCATCTTTAGATATTGTCATTTGTCATTAGAGAGTATCTTCTACAAAAATTAACTGTCATTTATCCTCCTTTATCCTTTAATATAATCCATTTCAAAATTATCTATAATCTTACAGGGTACTTGGAATAAGTTTGATTTTCTCATTATGATAATATGAGATTGTGTAGCGTATACTACGGGGTATTTAAAAAGTTATAACCAATTTTCCATAAATATCTTTAATGAGTTCAATACCCTGTACAACGTAAGAAGATCTATTGCACCTGAAACATACAAATAGTAGTAAAAATACTCAGAAATTATTTATTTCGTTAATAACTATCGAATATAATACAGGGTGAATAAAAAAATATATTAATTATTCGATTTTATTTAAATGACTCACCCTGTATTTTATATGAACTACCAGTGAACTTTTTTCATATCAAGCATTCATTGTATCTAAATTTATTAGGTTTTGACATATTTTCATTTCTCTGTGCACATAATATACAAGGTGATTTACTCGAGAAAACGGAGAAAATAATGTATTAGTATTTTGATTCACCCTGTATTGGATTCAATGAATATTAACGAAGTAAATAATTTTTCAGAATTTTTATTACTATTAAAACGCTTCGACATCAATATATCTTCAATTATTTCATATAGTACAGGGTATTCAATATGTTATGATTTTCATGGAAATTTTTTTAAATACCTCGTAGAAACATCGCAGTTTGAAAAAAATTCAATTTTCATATGGCTCAGCATTCTGAAACACCCTGTAGAATTGTAAAATGTGAGACTAACGATGGTTATAGTTTCTGAAATTGATAACTCAAAGGACAAACGAAGTACTGAACTTTATCACGCTAATAAATCACCCTGTATATTAAAAGGTTAAGTTTTGTTACGATGGGAAACGAATAATTTGAAAAAATGTAGATTTCTATTTAAAAATCGATAAAATACGGCAACATTGGATATAGTAAACATCGATTTTAATGCCATAAAAAAAAATGTAATAAATTTTAGCCCTTGAATTGCCCAGCGAAGAGATGATATCTCGATGCCAATTAAAGAGAGAGGTAATCATTGCCTTTTGCAGATTATGCAGAATCAGTTTGGATCTTAATGAGCATAATTGATTACCGCGATTTTAAAATTTAATTAGATAGTTAAATATATGATAGTACGGCCGCTTACAACACATAAACAAATTGTGTGTGTAACTTTTCAAGTTATTATTATAAAAGATATTTGACGGTTGAAGTTTGATTTAAACTCTTCTTCTTTCCTCGATTGGCCTCACCATCACGAACTAAACGACACAGTCTATTTGACGTTTACAATCCGTTTCGACATTTAATCAAATGAGAATATTTGACCGTACTATAAAATTCGTTGCAAATTCAACGTTTACTTTATAGCTGGTTCATGAACAAACTAATAATTATATTTGTGAAATGCGGTGGAAATATTCGAAAAAAAAAATGAAATTAGTATTTTCCTTTGATAAAATCGAGCACGTTACAGAATTTTTCGTATTTTATCAAATTATTAATTATGAATTCGTAAAGGCAAAGGGGAATTTACCGTGGGTGTGAAAACCAATAACAGGAATGAGTCACGGGTAAGGGTTTGTCCTTAAGGAATTAACGACACTCCAGAAAATTCATTATAGCACGTTAGTGATTTTAGGAATTTCGAAATTTGGTGAATGAAAATTCCTGGTGAAGAAAATATACTGCAGACACTAACTTTTGGACAGAAATATTCACCACTCCAAGAAATGGGTTATGAAGAATGAAGATTAGATATCTGAGAAGATAAAAACCTCAAGGAATACCGAGAATCGCATGGATGAGGAAATTAACATAGATGCGGTGAGCTATTGAGACTACCTCAACCATCAGGTGCCAGATACTTGTAGATATCGATCTTGAATTTCCACAAGACCAAAAAAAAAATGTCAAATCGACGAATATTCTTCTATGTTCTAAGCTGTCAAAGTTCCTGCTCAACTCTGTCAAGCTTCTTCATAGTCTGCTTGGAAGCAGACATCCATTTTTGGTCTTAAATACGACTCAAAGTTTTTTTGAAGCTGCTTTGGTGTATCGATGCTTCTACTACAAGATACTGCGTTAATTGAGACGCTTTAATACGTTCTTCTTTAGTGTCTACATTATCTTCATCATAATTTTCAGATGCGTCATCAAATTCTGGTTGTTTTCCATATTAATCATCTAATACTTCCTGTATAATATTCTCGAGATTGATTTGTTGTAGATCGAGGTTTCAAATTTCTAATATTAGAGAAATTAGTTTATTTGATCTGAGAAGAAAGTAAATCTATAATAATTTTTTGTTCAGATAATGGAAAGATAATTTCCTCTTTGTTTCCTTTTATCTTAGAACGATTTTCACACAAAGACCAAACTGAAAACAGTAAACCTGTTAACATACATTCACATCCTGCTATTCCTGGCGAAAATTGGCTCTCGAATATAATAAAAAAGGAAAAGATCAAGACATTTCGCTTGTGGAAATTCAGAAATTCAATTTTGGTCTATAATAAGATTGATTCATGCCTTCTAAAGCGATATGACGTGCTGGTAAAACTCCACTGACCCATATTTCCATTCTTAAATTTTTTTTTATTCCATAGAGTGTTATATTTTATATTCAGGTACGATAATCAAGATAGTGGGCTCATTTTAAATATTATAATCTGAATAATTCCTTTAATTTGCATGTGAATATCTAATACAACTTTTCGATCATTTATTGGTGAGGTTGAACGTCTTTTGTATTAGTCTTATCATCTTCTTCTTCAATTGGCGTCTGTTGCCAGTTGACGGTTCAAATAACTGCTGTTAAGTTTTGTACAACCATGAATTTCGTTTTGTTCCTGGTTCCTTTTTCCTATCAACTTCGTCTTGGTCAGTGACCTCCCTTTCCTGACCGTTTATCTTTAGTTGCACTAGTGGACGTTAACTTTTGCTTTGTTTTTAATATATTCAAGAAGAATCCATATTCCTAATTTGCTGCATATATTTTTTCATCGTTATTTGTCGTAATGCATTCGCTGCATATATTTCTTCATCTGTTTTTGTTGTAAATCATTGGCTGCATATATTCCTTCGTCATTATTTGTTGTAAATCATTCGCTGCATACATTTCTTCATCATTATTTATTGTAATTCATTGGATGCATATATTCCTTCGTAATTATTTATTGTAATTCATTCGCTGCATATATTTCTTCATCATTATTTGTCGTAATTCATCCGCTGCATATATTCCTTCGTCATTATTTGTTGTAAATCATTGGCTGCATATATTCCTTCGTAATTATTTATTGTAATTCATTCGCTGCATATATTCCATCGTCATTATTTGTTGTAAATCATTGGCTGCATATATTCCTTCGTCATTATTTGTTGTAAATCATTGGCTGCATATATTCCTTCGTAATTATTTATTGTAATTCATTCGCTGCATATATTCCTTCGTCATTATTTGTTGTAAATCATTCGCTGCATACATTTCTTCATCATTATTTATTGTAATTCATTGGATGCATATATTCCTTCGTAATTATTTATTGTAATTCATTCGCTGCATATATTTCTTCATCATTATTTGTCGTAATTCATCCGCTGCATATATTCCTTCGTCATTATTTGTTGTAAATCATTGGCTGCATATATTCCATCGTCATTATTTGTTGTAAATCATTGGCTGCATATATTCCTTCGTCATTATTTGTTGTAAATCATTGGCTGCATATATTCCTTCGTAATTATTTATTGTAATTCATTCGCTGCATATATTCCTTCGTCATTATTTGTTGTAAATCATTCGCTGCATACATTTCTTCATCATTATTTATTGTAATTCATTGGATGCATATATTCCTTCGTAATTATTTATTGTAATTCATTCGCTGCATATATTTCTTCATCATTATTTGTCGTAATTCATCCGCTGCATATATTCCTTCGTCATTATTTGTTGTAAATCATTGGCTGCATATATTCCTTCATCATTATTTGTTGTAATTCATTCGCTGCATATATTTCTTCATCTGTTTTTGTTGTAATTCATTCGCTGCATATATTCCTTCGTAATTATTTGTTGTAAATCATTGGCTGCATATATTCCTTCGTGATTAGTTGTTGTAAATCATTGGCTGCATATATTCCTTCGTCATTATTTGTTGTAAATCATTGGCTGCATATATTCCTTCGTCATTATTTGTTGTAAATCATTGGCTGCATATATTCCTTCGTAATTATTTATTGTAATTCATTCGCTGCATATATTTCTTCATCATTATTTGTCGTAATTCATTCGCTGTATATATTCCTTCGTAATTATTTGTTGTAAATCATTGGCTGCATATATTCCTTCGTCATTATTTGTTGTAAATCATTGGCTGCATATATTCCTTTATCATTATTTGTCGTAATTCATTCGCTGTATATATTCCTTCGTAATTATTTGTTGTAAATCATTGGCTGCATATATTCCTTCGTCATTATTTGTTGTAAATCATTGGCTGCATATATTCCTTCGTCATTATTTGTTGTAAATCATTGGCTGCATATATTCCTTTATCATTATTTGTCGTAATTCATTCGCTGTATATATTCCTTCGTAATTATTTGTTGTAAATCATTGGCTGCATATATTCCTTCGTGATTAGTTGTTGTAAATCATTGGCTGCATATATTCCTTCGTCATTATTTGTTGTAAATCATTGGCTGCATATATTCCTTCGTCATTATTTGTTGTAAATCATTGGCTGCATATATTCCTTCATCATTATTTATTGTAATTCATTGGATGCATATATTCCTTCGTAATTATTTATTGTAATTCATTCGCTGCATATATTTCTTCATCATTATTTGTCGTAATTCATCCGCTGCATATATTCCTTCGTCATTATTTGTTGTAAATCATTGGCTGCATATATTCCTTCATCATTATTTGTTGTAATTCATTCGCTGCATATATTTCTTCATCTGTTTTTGTTGTAAATCATTGGCTGCATATATTCCTTCGTCATTATTTGTTGTAAATCATTGGCTGCATATATTCCTTCGTAATTATTTATTGTAATTCATTCGCTGCATATATTTCTTCATCATTATTTGTCGTAATTCATTCGCTGTATATATTCCTTCGTAATTATTTGTTGTAAATCATTGGCTGCATATATTCCTTCGTCATTATTTGTTGTAAATCATTGGCTGCATATATTCCTTCGTCATTATTTGTTGTAAATCATTGGCTGCATATATTCCTTTATCATTATTTGTCGTAATTCATTCGCTGTATATATTCCTTCGTAATTATTTGTTGTAAATCATTGGCTGCATATATTCCTTCGTGATTAGTTGTTGTAAATCATTGGCTGCATATATTCCTTCGTCATTATTTGTTGTAAATCATTGGCTGCATATATTCCTTCGTAATTATTTGTTGTAAATCATTGGCTGCATATATTCCTTCGTGATTAGTTGTTGTAAATCATTGGCTGCATATATTCCTTCGTAATTATTTATTGTAATTCATTCGCTGCATATATTTCTTCATCATTATTTGTCGTAATTCATTCGCTGTATATATTCCTTCGTAATTATTTGTTGTAAATCATTGGCTGCATATATTCCTTCGTCATTATTTGTTGTAAATCATTGGCTGCATATATTCCTTCGTCATTATTTGTTGTAAATCATTGGCTGCATATATTCCTTTATCATTATTTGTCGTAATTCATTCGCTGTATATATTCCTTCGTAATTATTTGTTGTAAATCATTGGCTGCATATATTCCTTCGTGATTAGTTGTTGTAAATCATTGGCTGCATATATTCCTTCGTCATTATTTGTTGTAAATCATTCGCTGCATACATTTCTTCATCGTTTTTTGTCGTAATTCATTCGCTGCATATATTTCTTCATCGTTATTTGTCGTAATTCATTCGCTGCATATATTTTTTCATCATCATTATACACCAAAAAGATTTTGGTTTATTTTAAATTTATCTGTCTGTTATTGGTGGTAAAATGAAGAGATCGATAGCTTTGTGAATCGATGGGGCCACCCGTATAGTCCCGCCACTTATAGGAACAGCGGGATGTCACACTTACCCCAACATCGGACCAACAGCTGTCCCTGGCGTGTCATTATCTACCGGCGATGGCATATCGCCCTCGATTGTGTGATATACGTTCATAGAGGACGCTCGAAGGGGGATATCGATAAAATACCTTCAAAAAATTTAACCGGTAAATACATAAAACTATCAATAACTTTTAGAATTAACCCGATCCAAATTGGTTTATAATAAAGGGGAATTACAAAATTTTCGGTGGGATTCCAAAAGCAAATCCTTAAAAATATTAAAAATATTGTTCGCCAGAAGATTTCGAATCAAACAATTCCAGAAAACGAATCTTCCAGTTCAAACGAAATGTCAAAACATCCAATTGATGAATCGTCCGACTATCAGACCTCGTTTAGCACCGAGTGAATTTCGTTTTTCTATACTAGAAGCGTTCAAATCGTATGATTTTGAAGGTAGTATTTCCACAGCGTATAACCTTCAATCAAGATTTTGATCTAGATTTAATGACGTAAAATATTGAATCAGATGTTACGGAAAATGTCTAGAAAACGCCACTGATTGTGACGAAGGATGTTAAATTATGCAGCCATCAATGTAGTTATTAAAAAATTGAGTTCTAAAGTATTTTTTTTTATCAAAAAACTTTACCAAAAATAAAACACTACACTGGTTGAATCTTGAAGAAATAACCAAACTGCGGAACGAGTTGATGTAATAGCTGGATGGTCGTAAACTCAGATGAGGCGCTAAAACTTGGCCTATATCCTTAAAATTCCTTATAAATAGGATGAGTACGATGTGCAAAGAATGAAAAATAGGATGAAATTTGTTCGGGACGATTATGGTTATGTCATTTGCGGTGACGCTTCTACAGTTTATCCGATACACTCAAAATCAAATGGTAATTTGAATTAAAAGTATAATTGAACTAATAAAAACTAAAATACTATTTGAATGAAAATATTTCGCGCATTTTTACGAGTCAAACCAACCCTATACCTTTCTCGAGGTTTAAACTTCTTGTTTAAGGTCTTTGAGACATTTATTCAACCTCTCCATTTTGATCAACCAAATAAACTTCTTCAGAATCGTTTCTGCAGGGGTCTTCATCACCATTTTCAGTTTATCTGATACAGGGTTTGGATAATATTCGTTCCCTTGAACTCATATCATGGAAAAGAAACTAGGAAAAGCAACGACAGACGTTGAATGCTAAGAAAATAGTTAAACCACGAACTGCTAATTGGAAAATACAACAAGGAAGATAAAAAAAATGGGAGTAGATATCGCGAATTTTAGTTCAAAATGATTATCATGTTTTGATTTATCTTCCAACTTATACAAATTGATTACCACCCTTTTTTAATTCACAGTTCATGGTACTTCGGCTCAAAATCTAAGGATAGAGCCTCTATTTCATTACTTTAACGTCGTTGGAAGTTTTAAGAGGTTTCCTTGTAACCAGGTGAATCAATTTCCCGTCTACTAGAGTTTTCTTTTTGTTTTCTTTTGGAAAATATCGTGTCAAAGCAACCTTCACAACCCCAGGCCTGCAGTGGAGCTGGGGTTGTCCAATAATAACAAATTTATCTTATTTTATCTAAGAAGTTTCATTATATCGTTTGGTTTTGAATTTAGTTGATTAATTTAGAGTTTTGTGCATTGGTTAATGATATTTTGAAGTCTGGAAACTCAATTTTCAATTGAAATGCAAGTGAAGCGACTAAAAATTCATCAACGTATCTTTCAATTACATTTCTAAATGTACGACTTGCATACTTAACATTCTGAAATTGAAAACCCTCCACTAAGATCACGAGTTTCATTTTTTTTTCGTTTTGTATTGAGAGGAGGTCAGGATAAAGCAAAAAAATATCAAAAAAGGAGAGAGAATTCACGAGAATTGGACAGAAAATGACGTGGAATGTTCCAAAGGAAAATCGAGAAAATTCACACCCGAATATTGGTTAAAAACAAACAATCGAACAGAAATGGAAAGGAAATTCCGTAACCACCAAAATATAAGATAAAGAACAACGTTTTATTGGCCATATTTAGCATAAAAAAAGATTAGTTTTTACATATAATCCTTTCCTCCATACCGATCAAATATTCCCAACGATTGTCCTTATTCCACTGGGAATCTGACGTTCAATCCAAACTTTAATCCTTCAAGTAAATTCCTCAACAATCCCTTTACCGGATTGACTAATAATTGCCGACGCGGTCTTTCACTTACGTGAAGTTATTTACAACAGACCAAGGAGTAATCTCTGGAGGTATCTCGGAAACTTTTTGTAGATAGAGACTTAATGCCCTCAAATCCTCCGAACGGATTGAGCTTACCTGTTTTAAGTAGGATACGAACTACTATCAGAAGTTTAGTTCGATCATCTCGATAATTGATATAACAAAGCTTTCAGGAAGCTTCTGGTTAATGTGATGAACTTAAGGTTCGAGAAAAAAAATTCGTTGCCTTGTGGTTGAGTCCCAACGAGGAATTATTCATCGTCATGTCGTTGGTTGGATATTTGAGTGGCGTTTAAATCGCGATTCAACCATTTAAACCCTCAAATTGATTATTTGCTTGAGTCTTGGTGCTTGCAGCTTCGTCTGGTGAAGACGAATCGTCGTCCTGGATCATCGTTTAAATTCCTCGATGAACCGACAGCAAATTATCAATGTTTTGCTGGATTTTTGTAACATTTTATGACATTCAATCTGCCTGCTTTTGCTAATAAGTTTGTACGAGCACCAAAACTTTTTTCGGCAAGCTATGACGAGGAAAACTCAATCCCCCCATATTATCCACGCTCTATCCAATGGATTTATGATCCATGGTGGGGTATTTCCATCTGGATATCTTCATTAACGTATTCTATATGCGAAAGTTTGAATTTGGACTGTTGTCAATTGTAATTTGAGGTTATTAAATGTTTTATTTCAGTATTCTACTAAATTGGGATATTTACTTACCCAAAAATTCGTAAACTGAGTAAAAAAATGAATAAAATCTTAATAAATATCTGATAGTTTGAAGTATTCATCGTTTCTTATTTTATCAATCGCATTAAACAAATTTATTGCTACTAGATGTTGTCGATGGTTCGAATGACATATGTCAAATGTCAAATAATGACAAGAACCATCGAAATAATTTTTGGTGTAGTGATAGATATTCCTCGCAAAGTTAATATGAGAATAAATCGAAAGTCGTTGAGATTCAACCCCCTGGATGTACTTTATCTCTTTAATTGCCATGCGTCAGTTATGGCACACGGACGTCACGATAGATGATTCTAATTGATACAACTTCCAAGTTCGTTGCGCGGATGCTACAAGCACAGTTAGATAATTTAAATGAAATACGTTCATCAAATTTTACGAGAATCAAATTTATAATGATAGATATTTATATAAATAACTTTTATTTTCTTAACTAAAACGTCACGTCGATATTAACTCGTCAAAGTTCAATTTCCCCGTAACGATACGATCATAATTTATTTATGGTTTGTACTACACGTTGCATATGCACAATTATTGATCATGTTTCATAGACAAACATTAATATTAAATTCTAAAGCCGGTTTGACTGTAAAAATGATCGTACTAGACATTAAAAACCCATAGGAAATGAACATGAAATAACCAATGTCACTATTTACTTTATACGGGATCGTTCACTTGATATTATACAATGAATTATGTACAGGGTGTACCAATATCCAACAGAAAATTATATACTTACTCAACGTTTAGAATTTGTTGAAAGCTCAATAGTTTACAATGCGAAAAAATGCACAATCACTTGCCGATATTTTATAATTTTGTTATTAGTTGTAGTTTTCTTCTTTATATTAAAATTTTATTGTATTTGTATCTTTTATAAGTTATATTTATGTATTTTTTACAAACTTTTGTCTACAAATTGAATTTAATAACTGAGCCTCGATTACCTAACAGAGGATTATCGATACATCCTGTATATACCTATTACAAACAATTTTAATGTCGATGAAATTTAAGAATAGAGTGAAACAGAAAATTTATTCAGTTTGGCTTCAGGCAAGACGAATTGTCCCTCAGGATAGAAAAAATCCAAGCTCCGTACCACCCTTGGGTATTCAGAATAGATTAGGCTTGGGCCAGGAGTCTGACAGGATTCTACACCAGGATAGTTATTGTCACAAGTCCTTCGAGCTCGGATTCGGACAAACTGGATTTATTTCTTAGTACGTAAATTGAAAATTCGTCCGACAGTCGACAGGGTGAATATTTCTAACAACCCCATTGGTTTACGTATAATTCTACAGTATATTTTGACAGTTATGCATAATGTGCGTTGTAACTGTCAAATTTTGATCGAATTAATATTAAAAAGAATTGATGAAACTGTCTAAGATTGTTTTTAAATGGGAAAATTTCGATTTTGGGATTTCTGTAACCCTAGAAAAGGGTTTGTATACAATACATCCCTTAAAATATTACACATAACGTAGTTTTTGTAGTTATAGTCCTTTCTAAGGACTCAAAATAAAACTATTCAAGTTTGTTTTTTAATTTCAACGTTTCGATCTTTTATTTGATATTTATCAAAGTTTTTCAAATTATTAGACGTGCGGGTAGTGTACGTATGGATTTTATCTCTTGGACGGTTTTATTTTGAGCCCTCAACTCACAAAACCGTTCGAAATTGTTCTTTTAACCGCCATTCTCTTCAAGGATATTTCTAAATATTATTTGTCGCTCCTCGTAGATGTCAGTAGGCGTGAGAATGATGTGGGCTGGGAGTGTTGAAATTTTTATTTCTTCAATAGGCTTTTGAAAATAACTAGTTGGTGAGAATGCCTACATGTGAAGATAAAATAATTGAACAATAATGTGGGTGGTAATAATATATTTTACGACAATCATCTTATGTCCAATCTATCGAGTTTTTCGCGTATTTCCCACGTTTCATTAAAAGAAACAGATGATATTCAAAAAAATCGAAAAGCTTAAAATCGAACACACTGTATATGTATATATCGAATATATAGAGTGGCGATCGAAAATTGTCCATTTAAATATTCAACGATAACTTGTCGATTTCTTTGAAAATTGGTATTTATAAAGTTTAAAATTTATCCTGTGCCGAAGGGTGCTTTTGCACCCCTTCTAGTAGATTATTAACGAATAAAACTGCTCATTTTTCGCGAATAAGTTTTTTAGAACTTCTTTATCTGAAATTGTTGAGATTTTTGGATAAAAACATTTTCAAAGCATACAAAAAATCTTCAAAATGAGCACTGTCAAATGTCAAATGTCAATAAGGTTTCTTCTTTTTTGAAGAAAAATGTAATAATTTCACCTCATTTTAGAAAACATAAATGAATAAATTGATCACCGCATTTTCGCTAATTGTTTTTCTTAAATAAACAAAAATTATCCATGTTATAAAAAAAAAGTTTCAGATTATAATTATAGGGCTTTTAGTTCAAAATTCGCATTCGCGTATCTAAAGTATTTGTGCAACCGTTCTGAGTTGTATCTTTTCTGAAACCGCAGATTGGATTTTTTTTTAATTAATATGACCTTGAAGTACTTGAAATTCCCTACAAAATGCTTTATGCTTTTTAAAATTTTTTCCCAATGTCAAATGTCAAATGTCGAATGTCGAATGTCGAATGTCGAATGTCGAATGTCGAATGTCGAATGTCGAATGTCCAATGTCGAATGTCGAATGTCAAATGTCAAATGTCAAATGTCAAATGTCAAATAAGGTTTCTTCTTTTTTGAAGAAAAATGTGATAATTTCACGTCATTTTAGAAAATATAAATGAATAAATTGATCACCGCATTTCGGTAATAGTTTTTCTTAAATAAACCAAAAATTATCCATGTTATAAAAAAAGTTTCAGATTATAATTATAGGGCTTTTAGTTCAAAATTCGCATTCGCGTATCTAAAGTATTTGTGCAACCGTTTTGAGTTGTATCTTTTCTGAAACCGCAGATTGGATTTTTTTTTAATTAATATGACCTTGAAGTACTTGAAATTCCCTACAAAATGCTTTATGCTTTTTAAAATTTTTTCCCAATGTCAAATGTCAAATGTCGAATGTCGAATGTCGAATGTCGAATGTCGAATGTCGAATGTCGAATGTCGAATGTCGAATGTCGAATGTCGAATGTCCAATGTCGAATGTCGAATGTCAAATGTCAAATGTCAAATGTCAAATAAGGTTTCTTCTTTTTTGAAGAAAAATGTGATAATTTCACGTCATTTTAGAAAATATAAATGAATAAATTGATCACCGCATTTCGGTAATAGTTTTTCTTAAATAAACCAAAAATTATCCATGTTATAAAAAAAGTTTCAGATTATAATTATAGGGCTTTTCTTGTCAAAAATTTTGAGCTTTCTCAAATTTATGTATGATGAAAATTGAATGAGATACATCAGTTCAAAATTTGCATTCGCGTATTTTTGCAACAGTTTTGAGGTGTATCTCTCCTAAAACCGCAGATTGAATTTATTTTTAATTGATATGACTTGAAGTACTTGAAATTCCCTACAAAACACTTTTTAAAAAATTTTTCTAGCTCAAAAATTGAGCGAGTTATCGTCGAAAAAACCAACTGCTTTTTCTTTTCAAAATTTCTGTGCCCGAATTACACACCGCCTATTTTAGACACTGATAGTGACGAGAAAACACGTGGACGAACGAGCTTTTCAATATGTCAAAATTTAAGTTGGCAATATCAGATTTGACATATTTACGTCAGTGGTGCCATATGTCAAAACTTGATGTGTAAAGAACGATTAGATAATTAGTGCAAGAACAAAATTATTTTCCCTCGTATAAATGAACGTTTTAATGGGAGAAAAAATTATGAGGGAGATTCGGAAATTAAATATTATCTACCGAAAAATCTTTATTTATAACCACTTAATCCGAATTTATGTAAATCCTAAGCTAAGAAGCTAATTTTTAAATGAAAGATAAAGCACTTACTTACAATGAGAAAGTTCTTTATGGAGAGCTTTTTGTTTTTTTATTCAGTCTCTTTTATACCTAAATTCCAACCCCAGGCAGTTTTATTTTTAAAACTTTAACTAGAGAATTTTTTAAAAACGTTTCAAAAAGTTCATACATATGAAACGCCCAAGTTCATAACTTTCCGTTCGAGAAAATTTTCATTATGATAAGACTCGTTTTATGGATTGGAAAATGGAAATTTATTTGAATAAGTTCCGTAGACTTTTCACCGAATTATATTATATATATATATTTATATTGAAAAAATTAAACCCTTGGGTCAGTTCATCCATAAAAGAAAACATTTTCTTCGTCTCTAGAAATCACTACGATTTAACAATAAACCTTCTGTCGTATTCTCCCTCTAAAAAGGAATTAAATCATTTTGTGAAGGGTCGCAAACGAAACTGTTGAGAATGTATAAGGGTAGTCACGAAATGGGAAACAGGAAATGAACATTCGCACCTGTTTCGAGCCCCACGTATCATCTTCATTACAAGCATCGTTTCCTTATGTCTCTCGACACGAAGATTTCAACAAAACAAAACAGTTTTTGTTATAATCTATTTTTTTTTGTAAATGAGAGAGTAATAAAATGATGAAGCATTATTATGGTGCACCACCCGTTTATATATTTCTCACTAAATTTGCCCTTAACTTATTATAAACCTCAGCCGCTCTATATTTTGCCGAAATAGACTGTAACCAAAAGATTATCACATCTGTCTGTGATACAGACAAACTGAGCTCGTATTTGATATTTGTGGTCGGAGGGATCGTGATTGCGTCACACAACGGGAAAAGGGTTAGTGGTAAAGGGAAGAAGATCCAGTCTAAATTGAGATCGTCATAAATAACTATACGCAGTTACTTAAATATAACCTTAAATAATAGAGAAAGAATTATTTAAATTGACTCGGAAAGCAAAGCTGTTTACATTGAAGTATTTTCGAGAACATCGGAGGATTTTGCAGCATCTAAAACAATTTTTTAATGGCGCCGTATATGTCTACTTTTCAATTTGACAAAATTTTCAAAACAACTTGATTTGGATGAACCCTAAAGTACTTGGTTTAACCTAGAGACGAAATTTCCCGCTAAAACGTTCGTTACCAATATGGCAGTGCACTGACGTCACTACATAGTAAACTTGTAAACATTTAACGGTTTTTTTATCTATTTATATTGATTATTCATTTAATAAAAGATGTAGAGGGATAGAAAATAGATAAAAGGAAAATTATTTCGTGTATTTACTATTTATTACGAAAAAATTGTTTTCATTTGTTTATATTACGAAATTTCCCGCTAAAAGGTTCATTATCAATATGGCAGTGCACTGACGTCACTATATAGTAAACTTGTAAACATTTTACGGTTTTTTTCATCTATTTATGATGTTTATTCATATAATAAAAGATGTAGAGGGATAGAAAATAGATAAAAGGAAAATTATTTCATGTATTCACTATTTATTACGAAAAAATTGTTTTCATTTGTTTATATTACGAAATTTCCCGCTAAAACGTTCGTTATCAATATGGCAGTGCACTGACGTCACTATATAGTAAACTTGTAAACATTTAACGATTTTTTTCATCTATTTATGATGTTTATTCATTTAATAAAAGATGTAGAAAGATAGAAAGTGGATAAAAGGAAAATTATTTTCATGTATTTACTATTTATTACGAAAAAATTGTTTTTATTTGTTTATATTACGAAATTTCCCGCTAAAACGTTCGTTATCAATATGGCAGTGCACTGACGTCACTATATAGTAAACTTGTAAACATTTAACGGTTTTTTTCATCTATTTATTATGTTTATTCATTTAATAAAAGATGTAGAAAGATAGAAAATGGATAAAAGGAAAATTATTTTCATGTATTTACTATTTATTACGAAAAAATTGTTTTTATTTGTTTATATTACGAAATTTCCCGCTAAAACGTTCGTTATCAATATGGCAGTGCACTGACGTCACTATATAGTAAACTTGTAAACATTTAACGGTTTTTTTCATCTATTTATTATGTTTATTCATTTAATAAAAGATGTAGAAAGATAGAAAATGGATAAAAGGAAAATTATTTTCATGTATTTACTATTTATTACGAAAAAATTGTTTTTATTTGTTTATATTACGAAATTTCCCGCTAAAACGTTCGTTATCAATATGGCAGTGCACTGACGTCACTATATAGTAAACTTGTAAACATTTAACGGTTTTTTTCATCTATTTATTATGTTTATTCATTTAATAAAAGATGTAGAAAGATAGAAAATGGATAAAAGGAAAATTATTTTCATGTATTTACTATTTATTACGAAAAAATTGTTTTTATTTGTTTATATTACGAAATTTCCCGCTAAAACGTTCGTTATCAATATGGCAGTGCACTGACGTCACTATATAGTAAACTTGTAAACATTTAACGGTTTTTTTCATCTATTTATTATGTTTATTCATTTAATAAAAGATGTAGAAAGATAGAAAATGGATAAAAGGAAAATTATTTTCATGTATTTACTATTTATTACGAAAAAATTGTTTTTATTTGTTTATATTACGAAATTTCCCGCTAAAACGTTCGTTATCAATATGGCAGTGCACTGACGTCACTATATAGTAAACTTGTAAACATTTAACGGTTTTTTTCATCTATTTATTATGTTTATTCATTTAATAAAAGATGTAGAAAGATAGAAAATGGATAAAAGGAAAATTATTTTCATGTATTTACTATTTATTACGAAAAAATTGTTTTTATTTGTTTATATTACGAAATTTCCCGCTAAAACGTTCGTTATCAATATGGCAGTGCACTGACGTCACTATATAGTAAACTTGTAAACATTTAACGATTTTTTTCATCTATTTATGATGTTTATTCATTTAATAAAAGATGTAGAAAGATAGAAAGTGGATAAAAGGAAAATTATTTTCATGTATTTACTATTTATTACGAAAAAATTGTTTTTATTTGTTTATATTACGAAATTTCCCGCTAAAACGTTCGTTATCAATATGGCAGTGCACTGACGTCACTATATAGTAAACTTGTAAACATTTAACGGTTTTTTTCATCTATTTATGATGTTTATTCATTTAATAAAAGATGTAGAAAGATAGAAAATGGATAAAAGGAAAATTATTTCATGTATTTACTATTTATTGCGAAAAAATTGTTTTTATTGGTTTCTATTACGGAATTTTCGCTCTAAAACGTTCGTTACCAATATGGCAGTGCACTGACGTCACTACATAGTAAACTTGTAAACATTTAACGGTTGTTTTCATTTATTTATGATGTTCATTCATTTAATAAAAGATGTAGAAAGATAAAAAATAGATAAAAGGAAAATTATTTCATGTATTTACTATTTATTGCGAAAAAATTGTTTTTATTGGTTTCTATTACGGAATTTTCGCTCTAAAACGTTCGTTACCAATATGGCAGTGCACTGACGTCACTACATAGTAAACTTGTGAGCATTTAACGATTTTTTTCATCTATTTATGATGTTTATTCATTTAATAAAAGATGTAGAGGGATAAAAAATAGATAAAAGGAAAATTATTTCATGTATTTACTATTTATTACGAAAAAATTGTTTATATTACGAAATTAGACAACACTGGAAAATATATTTGTGACTCTACCGTTATTTAGAAACTAACGTGTGGGAGAGAAAATAACAGACGTGGTTATACTGTCTAGAAAACGAACAGCTCGTTGTAATGGTCTAATTAAAGAGACCGTCAGCTTCGTTAGTGATAGTGCCCTAGGGAATCAGCCGAAAGGGCATTATTGTCTTATTGCCATTGAAATTGCTGTTAGTATTTCGGTGATAGTTTTGTTTACATTTTACTGCGAACGTTATTAGGATATTTAGTCATAATTTCTCAATTTGAATAAGGATTATTGGAATAAATAAAATTTCTTCATCAGTATCTGTCTCGTCTTCGTTTACGTCTACAATTTACATCAGAAAAAAAAAATGTCTGACGGTTATTTGGATTAAAACAAAAACCAACAACGTAAACGAGGAATTTATGGAATTAAAAAGAACAATCCCTAGTGGAGCGATTCATTTAAATAAGCTTTCCGCTTATTAAAATGTGAAGCCACTTCTAAACTGCCCATTATGCCTCGTGTGGGAAAAATAATTTTTAAACTCGTACCCAACTATTATAATTTGTATATTTCTTTTTTTTTTTAAATCATCCTCACATTCTAGAATCTATAATATGCAAAAAACTATTTTTTCAAGATCGTCTTTATTAAAAAACGCAAACAGCTTACAAAAACAATACATAGACTTATCGATTTATGAAAATTTCTACCCGGCGCGTCCACCATACTTTCGTTTATATTATATAACAGAACCGGTTCCAGGATACTCGATTACGGATTTATATTCAATAAAATACACATCAAATATTCTAGTGATTAGTTACTGCTTTTCTATTTTTTATTTTCTATTTTCTATGGAAACTACAAGATTTTGAGGCTTGTTTGATTGCAAAAACCTTACAAAAAGTACAAATGTTGTCGAAACATTCTAAATTCTATGTAAAAACTGTCGTTTTAAGCACTGCTTGGAAGATGATAGGACTTTAGTGCATTTAGATACTTTTCAAAGCCAACCACAAAATATTGAAGTCAGATAACCAGGAAATCCATCAGCTGTTAAACCTCTACGGATGAAAACAGAATCGGTTCGTGCTTTCATGGAAATTATAACTTAGATCATCGTAACTAATCTATGAATCGCTTTCTTGGTCTTCGTTTGCCATTATTGAGGCATTTTTTGGTCAGAACAGATTCCCATTTCTCTAAAGTCCAATTTTGATGATCCTGTGTGCTTGCTGATGAGCCGTCGATTGGAGCAATCGTAGGTGTTTTAGATTATTTTCCCGCAGTTTTCATTCTACTGTCCATTCACTTATAGACACTCCTGGTACCTCAAGCAGCAGTTGTTATATTTGAACATCATTTCGTTGATACAACGAATTGGTTATAACGAGCGGTTGTGAATCGTCCTCTACCTGTTTATAAAAGGATCCAGTTTCCTTATAACTTTGACAAATTCTTCGAGTTTTCGCATTTTCCTACAGTTTCCTACAGGGATGCTTGGTATAGTTCGGTACAGGTCCGGCTCTAAATCAAAATAAAAATTTATGAAATACGATTTGTTGAAATTGGAGGGAATTTTCACGGTTTTTCTGAATTGTGTCGTCAAAACAAAGCTTAACAAAGGAATTTGGATATTTTGTAATGGAGTTTCTTTGTATTTCGCTGTATTTTCAATAGATATTATTAATTTCAACATTAATGGATATTCCAGTCCGGTCCTGCGTTATTTCTTGTATGAATTTCGGTTATTCACAGCGGACATTCTTTATAAATACAAAGTGTATTAGAATTGAAATATTAAGAAGTTTATAATTAGTAAATTACCAATATGGCAGTGCACTGACGTCACTACATAGTGAACTTGTAAACATTTAACGGTTTTTTTCATCCATTTATGATGTTTATTCATTTACTAAAATATGTAGCGGGATAGAAGATAGATAAAAGGAAAATTATTTCGTGTATTTACTATTTATTACGAAAAAATTGTTTTTATTTGTTTATATTACGAAATTTCCCGCTAAAACGTTCGTTATCAATATGGCAGCGCACTGACGTCACTATATAGTAAACTTGTAAACATTTTACGGTTTTTTCCATTTATTTATGATGTTTATTCATTTAATAAAAGATGTAGAAAGATAGAAAATGGATAAAAGGAAAATTATTTTAAGTATTTACTATTTATTACGAAAAAATTGTTTTTATTTGTTTATATTACGAAATTTCTCGCTAAAACCTTCATTACCAATATGGCAGTGCACTGACGTCACTATATAGTGAACTTGTAAACATTTTACGGTTTTTTTCATCTATTTATGATGTTCATTCATTTAATAAAAGATGTAGGAAGATAAAAAATAGATAAAAGGAAAATTATTTCATGTATTTACTATTTATTGCGAAAAAATTGTTTTTATTTGCTTATATTACGAAATTTCCCGCTAAATCGTTCGTTATCAATATGGCAGCGCACCGACGTCACTATATAGTAAACTTGTAAACATTTAACGGTTTTTTTCATTTATTTATGATGTTTATTCATTTAATAAAAGATGTAGAAAGATAAAAAATAGATAAAAGGAAAATTATTTCGTGTATTTACTATTTATTACGGAAAAATTGTTTTCGATAGATATAATAATAATTTAAAGATTGATGGATATTCCAGTCCGGTCCTGCGTCATTTCTTGTACGAATAACGTAGAAGGAAGCGACTGAAAATATTTTATTATTTCGGTTATTCACAGCGGACATTCTTTATAAATACAAAGTGTATTAGAATTGAAATATTAAGAAGCTCGTAATTAGTAAAAAATTCCGTTTAGAAATGAGCAGCTCATTTGACAAGGGACAAAGATCCTCTTCGGATGATCCTAGTCTACAGCCGTTCTCCTATTTTCCTTTGACTGTTTCCCTGCCACGTCTTTTGTATATTACATAAAAGCGTGTTTTCTCTATAATTAAGTAGAAAGAGCACCGAGGAAATTAAGTTCTAAATTATAACGTACTAATGACCAGGCCTCTACTAATTACTTGACAAAATATTCATCATTATTAGGGCAGAAGGAAATTATTATGAAAGAAACGTCATTATTCATTGTTTTCGTTTTAAACTGAAGATTTCATTTCGTATCGATCTAACTTCCACTCTAATTTCCATAGAGGGAGTATCTTTCAATTATGTACTAGAAATTGACACTTTTCGTGATATTTTTGACTTCGTATTGGAAGTAATCTTAATTTAGACACGTGCAAACCTTCTGAAATATCTACTATATTTGCCAGAGCGCACATTTTCAATCGACTCCAACATTTTCGTAGTAGTAACACTGCGCTGTTGAACCTCGCATTTCGTACGGTCTCGTTTAAACTATGCTATCCAATATTTTGCTATATAAGATGAAAAAAAAATGTAAATAACTGAGTGGAAAGGAAAAAGAAAGACAAAGTTAAAAAGAAAAGTAAAATCAAAACCTTGGAATTAAATAAGCATTGTTTTCTCAGTGTACGGATCTCCATACATTGTTGAATACCGGTTGCGTTAAATTCTCGTCTGGCGATGAGATTACTACCCCTAAATAATAAGAGACTTATGAGGGAAGTTCTAGATGGGTTATAAAATATCAATGAAGTGTGTATTTTGTCTATGTCATGTTTCACCGATAAAATCATTAGGGAATATAGTCGTTATGAAATATTTTTCTCAATGTACATAAAATGAACGAAAAAACAATCAAAGAACCATTTTTTCTTTCAAAATCCTTTTAATAACTGTCAGACTAAGTAGTAAAAAGGACTTCAAATAGAAACTGACGTCCAAAATCCTTCTTTGATAGAGATTATCTCGGATTAACTTTTTCCGCACATACTTAGTCACATATTTATATATACGAGGTAATATTAAAAACTATTCATCAACGGAATGACGTTCAATCGATTTTTTTATCGAAAATGTCTCTAATTTTAGTTTTGAATTGCAAAAAAATAGTCCTTGGGAAGAATCTATGGACGTAAATCTTCGATAATTTGACACTCAAAACACGAGGTTACCAAAAACACACCTCAATTAAGCACAAAATGAAATGCCGAATGTTGATTATCCCAATTGGATTCCAATTTAAATCATCTAAATCGTATCTGCGTTTCAGCGTTCGTCGACTGAAGATTGGTGCCAGCGTCGACAACAGAGCCCGTTTTTAAGAATTCTACACTATCGTACGATTTGGTAGTACGAGAATTACTTAAATCGGTGAATAAAGTTTCGTATTCATTCTGAAAACGAGTTTTCTCGACGAGCACGTGTTATCAATATTATTTCGACAGCGTTGCCGATTTTACGGGAACGTTATCTTTATACATTCATTGAGGAAATCATTAACAAATCGTTTTACTCGTCATTGTCTTTTATAATTGGTATTAATAGATATTTACACAAAATTTCCTTTTTTTTTGCTCCTAATTGATTTCCTCCATCTTAATCAAATGGTTCGTTAGTTGAAAAACACTCGAAAATCACTTGACGTTTAATTTATTCGAATGTCAAGGCGTCCTGATTAATTTTTTCAATTCGCCAAGGAAAGACGTTATTAATTACCAGTTTTTCGAATCAAATACTGGCCTAATACCAACAAAGGAAGTGCTGACTTAACATACTCCAATAGCTGTTCATTAAAAGTCAAGTTAAACTAGTAAGTTGATTATGTTAGGTAATTAGAAACCACTGAGTTGGCATTTACTATTAAATTGATATAAAAATGATTCGCATCGTTTCCAAACATTCAATCGTGAATTGTTACATGTCAAATTGATGTAAACGAATGTAAAATAAGTACTAAAACTATTTCTATTAAGTTCACAAGCATATTTTAACTTCCATATTGGTTTTTGATTGATATTGAAATTTGTGGTATGGAATCGAGCATCCTAAGAGGTTACCGGGATGTATTCCTTTCAATTTCAACAGTTTTTTTCGTAACAGCACCAGGATCTTTGAGGCATCAATCAGATTGCTTCCAGGATGTTTTTAAAATCGGTTTTGATGGTGAGGATCTCCAGTGAAGTTACAGATCGATTCTGCGATTATATCGAGTAGATTTTTGAAGTTATCTTCGTGGATCGGAAGCTACCAAGTCAGTCGATTGATGAAAACGACAAATTTTGATTTAATTAAGAGGTTATCGTGCAGGAAGCTTCAATGTTTCTAGTAGAAGTTTTGAATAAAATGGTTCAACATTTTTCTTGTAGTAACCTCAACCACTGCTCTGTTAAACTTCGCATTTCGTACGGTCTCGTCTAAACTATGCTATCCAATATTTTACTGTTGATAACCGACTGTTCTATATTAATATGAGTACAGTGGGGCAACCTAGAAGAATGTAGGAAAGTGAAGTGATCGGTATTGATGGTGAGGGTCTTCGGTGAAGTTACAGATCGATCTGTGGTTATATCGCGTAGACTGTTGAAGTTATCTTCATGGATCGGAAGCTACCAAGTAAGTCGATTGATGAAAACGACAAATTTTAATTTATTTGAAAGGTTATCGTGCAGAAAGCTTCGATGTTTCTAGTAGAAGTTTTGAGAAAAACGGTTCAACATTTTTCTAGTAGTAACCTTGACAACTGCGCTGTTAAACTTCGCATTTCGTACGGTCTCGTCTAAACTATGCTATTCAATATTTTACTGTTGATAACCGACTGTTCTATATGGATATGAGTACAGTGGGGCAACCTAGAAGAATGTAGGAAAGTGAAGTGATCGGTATTGATGGTTAGGGTCTTTGGTGAAGTTACAGATCGATCTGTGGTTATATCGCGTAGATTGTTGAAGTTATCTTCATGGATTGGAAGCTACCAAATCAGTCGATTGATGAAAACGACAAATTTTAATTTATTTGAAAGGTTATCGTGCAGAAAGCTTCGATGTTTCTAGTAAAAGTTTTGAATAAAATGGTTCAACATTTTTCTTGTAGTAACCTCAAACACTGCGTTGTTAAATTTCGCATTTCGTACGGTCTCGTCTAAACTATGTTATTCAATATTTTACTGTTGATAACCGACTGTTCTATATGGATATGAGTACAGTGGGGCAACCTAGAAGAATATAGGAAAGTGAAGTGATCGGTATTGATGGTTAGGGTCTTTGGTGAAGTTACAGATCGATCTGTGGTTATATCGCGTAGATTTTTGAATTTATCTTCATGGATCGGAAGCTACCAAGTCAGTCGATTGATGAAAACGACAAATTTTGATTTAATTAAAAGGTTATCGTGCAGAAAGCTTCAATGTTTCTAGTAGAAGTTTTGAATAAAATGGTTCAACATTTTTCTTGTAGTAACCTTGAACACTGCGTTGTTAAACTTCGCATTTCGTACGGTCTCGTCTAAACTATGCTATCCAATATTTTACTGTTGATTACTGACTGTTCTGTGTGGATATGAGTACAGTGGGGCAACCTAGAAGAATGTAGGAAAGTGAAGTGATCGGTTTTGATGGAGAGGATCTTCGGTGAAGTTACAGATCGATTCTGCGATTATATCGAGTAGATTTTTGAAGTTATCTTCATGGATCGGAAGGTACCAAATCAGTCGATTGATGAAAACGACAAATTTTGATTTAATTAAGAGGTTATCGTGCAGGAAGCTTCGATGTTTCTAGTAGAAGTTTTGAGAAAAATGGTTCAACATTTTTCTAGTAGTAACCTTGACAACTGCGCTGTTAAACTTCGCATTTCGTACGGTCTCGTCTAAACTATGCTATCCAATATTTTACTGTTGATAACCGACTGTTCTATATGGATATGAGTACAGTGGGGCAACCTAGAAGAATGTAGGAAAGTGAAGTGATCGGTTTTGATGGAGAGGGTCTTCGGTGAAGTTACAGATCGATTCTGTGGTTATATCGCGTAGATTTTTGAATTTATCTTCATGGATCGGAAGCTACCAAGTCAGTCGATTGATGAAAACGACAAATTTTGATTTAATTAAGAGGTTATCGTGCAGGAAGCTTCGATGTTTCTAGTAGAAGTTTTGAGAAAAACGGTTCAACATTTTTCTTGTAGTAACCTTGAACACTGCGTTGTTAAACTTCGCATTTCATACGGTTTCGTCTAAACTATGCTATTCAATATTTTACTGTTGATTACTGACTGTTCTGTGTGGATATGAGTACAGTGGGGCAACCTAGAAGAATGTAGGAAAGTGAAGTGATCGGTTTTGATGGAGAGGATCTTCGGTGAAGTTACAGATCGATTCTGCGATTATATCGAGTAGATTTTTGAATTTATCTTCATGGATTGGAAGGTACCAAATCAGTCGATTGATGAAGACGACAAATTTTAATTTATTTGATGGGTTATCGTGCAGAAAGCTTCGATGTTTCTAGTAGAAGTTTTGAGAAAAATGGTTCAACATTTTTCTAGTAGTAACCTTGACAACTGCGCTGTTAAACTTCGCATTTCGTACGGTCTCGTCTAAACTATGCTATTCAATATTTTACTGTTGATAACCGACTGTTCTATATGGATATGAGTACAGTGGGGCAACCTAGAAGAATGTAGGAAAGTGAAGTGATCGGTTTTGATGGAGAGGGTCTTCGGTGAAGTTACAGATCGATTCTGTGGTTATATCGCGTAGATTTTTGAATTTATCTTCATGGATCGGAAGCTACCAAGTCAGTCGATTGATGAAAACGACAAATTTTGATTTAATTAAGAGGTTATCGTGCAGGAAGCTTCGATGTTTCTAGTAGAAGTTTTGAGAAAAACGGTTCAACATTTTTCTTGTAGTAACCTTGAACACTGCGTTGTTAAACTTCGCATTTCATACGGTTTCGTCTAAACTATGCTATTCAATATTTTACTGTTGATTACTGACTGTTCTGTGTGGATATGAGTACAGTGGGGCAACCTAGAAGAATGTAGGAAAGTGAAGTGATCGGTTTTGATGGAGAGGGTCTTCGGTGAAGTTACAGATCGATTCTGTGGTTATATCGCGTAGATTTTTGAAGTTATCTTCGTGGATCGGAAGCTACCAAGTCAGTCGATTGATGAAAACGACAAATTTTGATTTAATTAAGAGGTTATCGTGCAGGAAGCTTCGAAGTTTCTAGTAGAAGTTTTGAGAAAAACGGTTCAACATTTTTCTTGTAGTATCCTCAACCACTGGTCTGTTAAACTTCGCATTTCGTACGGTCTCGTCTAAACTATGCTATCCAATATTTTACTGTTGATAACCGACTGTTCTATATTAATATGAGTACAGTGGGGCAACCTAGAAGAATGTAGGAAAGTGAAGTGATCGGTTTTGATGGAGAGGATCTTCGGTGAAGTTACAGATCGATTCTGCGATTATATTGAGTAGATTGTTGAAGTTATCTTCATGGATTGGAAGCTACCAAGTCAGTCGATTGATGAAGACGAAAAATTTTAATTTATTTGATGGGTTATCGTGCAGAAAGCTTCGATGTTTCTAGTAGAAGTTTTGAGAAAAATGGTTCAACATTTTTCTAGTAGTAACCTTGACAACTGCGCTGTTAAACTTCGCATTTCGTACGGTCTCGTCTAAACTATGCTATTCAATATTTTACTGTTGATAACCGACTGTTCTATATGGATATGAGTACAGTGGGGCAACCTAGAAGAATGTAGGAAAGTGAAGTGATCGGTTTTGATGGAGAGGGTCTTCGGTGAAGTTACAGATCGATTCTGTGGTTATATCGCGTAGATTTTTGAATTTATCTTCATGGATCGGAAGCTACCAAGTCAGTCGATTGATGAAAACGACAAATTTTGATTTAATTAAGAGGTTATCGTGCGGAAAGCTTCGATGTTTCTAGTAGAGGTGTTGAAGAATGGTTCTAACGATTGATACGTCTTCATTTGGTTGGATGGAAGTTGTAATAAAATTTTTAATTTCGGTTTAAAGTTTATAGCGTGTTATTTGGGAGGAAAGCGATAAAGTCGACTTTCAACAACTATAAACTTTTAATGGTTATACAAAAGCGTAAGCCCAAGCGACAAAACTCTAATTTCGCAGGTGAATAAGAATTTACTTCCTACTAAACGTAAACATTGGAATTTTCACCTCGAAATATATAAATACAGAGCAATTTTTGTTTTTTATTACAGAAAAAACATTGAAAAACAACATATATATAAAAAAATAGAATTATTAGTACTGGAAACGGACAAAATTCTCAAGATTTCTTTTCCCAACTACAAATTCCACCCTCTTCTGATATAATACCGAAATTAACAGGCGCGGAATATAGTAAACAAGACATCTGGAAAATTCAAGATTAAACACTTTTAAATCTGAGATAAAGACATAAATTTTATCCAAAAATCCAACGTTTGCACCCCTGTCGAGCGACTAAAAAACCGAATGAAAAAGATAATAAAAACATAGTCTAGTCAATACTAAAAAATTCCTGAATTTTCCATACCTCAAAACAAAAATATTCCTCGACTTTTTTTTGATTTTTTAATCAGATTTGACGCCTGGAGGATGGGTTAAAATAAATCAAACTAGTTGGGTTGTTTAACCTGGTTCAAGAAGTTCATAATCTCTTCTAAAACTACGACGGAAACCTCCACTTTATTAATTTTTGTACTGCGAAGAAGGAAATTTGAATATGGATGTCATCTAGGTCTGGAGAAGTTCATTTGGAGCATGTACGATGCAGAATACTTTGAATGGGTTCATAAGAAGGGGAATTCGCTACTACAGATATTGAGTTAGAACATAATCGAACTGCTGACGAAGAACTCAACGCAGAGGTTCATCCATGGACTGTCTAATCTACCGCAATACTCTAGGTTGACAGATGTAGCAGTATAAACCAAATCATATCCAATGGGGTCTTCGAAAAATGTTTTGAACTTTCCCAAAATTGAATAGATACAACAAAGAACGGATATTGTCAAAAAGAATTTAAAAAACAATCCGATTCATCAATACCAATAAATTAACCAAAAAAGCTTCGTTTTTGACATTTTTTAGTTGATTCTGACATTATTATATCTTTATCTACCAGTCGACGTATAATTTATTTGCCGAACATGACAGATTTGACATTCGACAGCTTGACATTTGACGAGAATGACAGAAATTTGTATTCAGTCGGTTTCAGATTATTGGGAAAATAAGTTAGAAGATACCCAGAGCTTCTGAAGGATAATTAGAAGATTCCCAAGGATGTTAAATCAACAGCAAGGATTTATTAATCACAATTCATATTATACGAAGTTGATTTAGATTTCTATCCATTTAAAATATCCAACAACATCTGATCCCGTTCATCATATCACAATAACCAAAATAAGTTGAAAAAACTTCGTTTTTGACATTTTTTAGTTGATTCTGACATTATTATATCTTTATCTACCAGTCGACGTATAATTTATTTGCCGAGTTTGACAGATTTGACATTCGACAGCTTGACATTTGACGAGAATGACAGAAATTTGTATTCAGTCGGTTTCAGATTATTGGGAAAATAAGTTAGAAGATACCCAGAGCTTCTGAAGGATATTTAGAAGATTCCCAAGGATGTTAAATCAACAGCAAGGATTTATTATAATCACAATTCATATTGTATGAAGTTGATTTAGATTTCTATCCATTTAAAATATCCAAAAACATCTGATCCCGTTCATCATATCACAATAACCAAACTAAGTTGGAAAAACTTCGTTTTTGACATTTTTTTGCTTGATCCTGACATTATTACCAGTCGACGTATAATTTATTTGCCGAGTTTGACAGATTTGACATTCGACAGCTTGACATTTGACGAGAATGACAGAAATTTGAATTCAGTCGGTTTCAGATTATTGGGAAATAAGTTAGAATATACCCAGAGCTTCTGAAGGATATTTAGAAGATTCCCAAGGATGTTAAATCAACAGCAAGGATTTATTATAATCACAATTCATATTATACGAAGTTGATTTAGATTTCTATCCATCTAAAATAATATCCAACAACATCTGATCCCGTTCATTATATCACAATAACCAAAATAAGTTGGAAAAACTTCGTTTTTGACATTTTTTAGTTGATTCTGACATTATTACCAGTCGACGTATAATTTATTTGCCGAGTTTGACAGATTTGACATTCGACAGCTTGACATTTGACGAGAATGACAGAAATTTGAATTCAGTCGGTTTCAGATTATTGGGAAATAAGTTAGAATATACCTAGAGCTTCTGAAGGATATTTAGAGGATTCCCAAGGATGATATATCACCAATAAGGATTTATTAATCACAATTCATATTATATGAAGTTGATTTAGATTTCTATCCATCTAAAATAATATCCAAAAACATCTGATCCCGTTCATCATATCACAATAACCAAAATAAGTTGGAAAAACTTCGTTTTTGACATTTTTTAGTTGATTCTGACATTATTACCAGTCGACGTATAATTTATTTGCCGAGCTTGACAGATTTGACATTCGACAGCTTGACACTTGACGAGAATGACAGAAATTTGAATTCAGTCGGTTTCAGATTATTGGGAATTAAGTTAGAATATACCCAGAGCTTCTGAAGGATATTTAGAAGATTCCCAAGGATGTTAAATCAACAGCAAGGATTTATTATAATCACAATTCATATTGTATGAAGTTGATTTAGATTTCTATCCATTTAAAATATCCAAAAACATCTGATCCCGTTCATTATATCACAATAACCAAAATAAGTTGAAAAAACTTCGTTTTTGACATTTTTTTGCTTGATTCTGACATTATTATATCTCTATCTACCAGTCGACGTATAATTTATTTGCCGAACTTGACAGATTTGACATTCGACAGCTTGACATTTGACGAGAATGACAGAAATTTGTATTCAGTCGGTTTCAGATTATTGGGAAATAAGTTAGAAGATACCCAGAGCTTCTGAAGGATATTTAGAAGATTCCCAAGGATGTTAAATTAACAATAAGGATTTATTATAATCACAATTCATATTGTATGAAGTTGATTTAGATTTCTATCCATTTAAAATATCCAACAACATCTGATCCCGTTCGTTATATCACAATAACCAAAATAAGTTGGAAAAACTTCGTTTTTGACATTTTTTAGTTGATTCTGACATTATTATATCTTTATCTACCAGTCGACGTATAATTTATTTGCCGAACTTGACAGATTTGACATTCGACAGCTTGACATTTGACGAGAATGACAGAAATTTGTAATCAGTCGGTTTCAGATTATTGGGAAAATAAGTTAGAAGATACCCAGAGCTTCTGAAGGATATTTAGAAGATTCCCAAGTATGTTAAATCAACAGCAAGGATTTATTAATCACAATTCATGTTATACGAAGTTGATTTAGATTTTTATCCATTTAAAATATCCAAAAACATCTGATCCCGTTCATCATATCACAATAACCAAAATAAGTTGGAAAAACTTCGTTTTTGACATTTTTTTGCTTGATCCTGACATTATTACCAGTCGACGTATAATTTATTTGCCGAGTTTGACAGATTTGACATTCGACAGCTTGACATTTGACGAGAATGACAGAAATTTGAATTCAGTCGGTTTCAGATTATTGGGAAATAAGTTAGAATATACCCAGAGCTTCTGAAGGATATTTAGAAGATTCCCAAGGATGTTAAATCAACAGCAAGGATTTATTATAATCACAATTCATATTATACGAAGTTGATTTAGATTTCTATCCATCTAAAATAATATCCAACAACATCTGATCCCGTTCATTATATCACAATAACCAAAATAAGTTGGAAAAACTTCGTTTTTGACATTTTTTAGTTGATTCTGACATTATTACCAGTCGACGTATAATTTATTTGCCGAGTTTGACAGATTTGACATTCGACAGCTTGACATTTGACGAGAATGACAGAAATTTGAATTCAGTCGGTTTCAGATTATTGGGAAATAAGTTAGAATATACCTAGAGCTTCTGAAGGATATTTAGAGGATTCCCAAGGATGATATATCACCAATAAGGATTTATTAATCACAATTCATATTATATGAAGTTGATTTAGATTTCTATCCATCTAAAATAATATCCAAAAACATCTGATCCCGTTCATCATATCACAATAACCAAAATAAGTTGGAAAAACTTCGTTTTTGACATTTTTTAGTTGATTCTGACATTATTACCAGTCGACGTATAATTTATTTGCCGAGCTTGACAGATTTGACATTCGACAGCTTGACATTTGACGAGAATGACAGAAATTTGAATTCAGTCGGTTTCAGATTATTGGGAATTAAGTTAGAATATACCCAGAGCTTCTGAAGGATATTTAGAAGATTCCCAAGGATGTTAAATCAACAGCAAGGATTTATTAATCACCATTCATATTGTATGAAGTTGATTTAGACTTCTATCCATCTAAAATAATATCCAACAACATCTGATCCCGTTCATCCTCCCCGCCAATTATATTTACCTATTCATATTTATCTTTCATGGAAGGTCTACCCTTCTTTGTAATTTATTTATGTGTGAGAGAACCGCAGGCTTTATCCCCGTACGTATAATATGTATGCACGTGTCATAAATGAACTGTAATGTCCCTATACACACGTCAGTATTATCTGTATAGTGTGTTCATATTTAATACACGCTCGACTGGGTGTATTGTACTCCGACGATTTTTTTTCCGGGGTACCAAATCAACCGAAATTAATTCAAGAATATACACGAACGACACCGAAACTGAGGAATTTCCTTTGAAATATTGACGTACCATTTTAATTTTCCATTATGTAGTAACTCCTTGATTATGAGCTTGTTCGAGATTACGTTCGATAAACTATTAAATTGTATTTAATCAGATTTGCGATGACAAGAGATTTCGTGGTTCTTTGTCAAACGTACCGCTCTTATTAACTTAATAATTAAAATCCTTAGAAGGATGTGGTTCTTTACTTAATTAATCGAGAGCCGTGTAAGCTTCGTCATTATTTGAGTCGACGTTGAAATTTTCATTAGTCATCTTGTACTATAACTACAACCAGTCATGTTTTGGAAAACTGAAATTATTATATTTGAATAAGAAAAATCAATCTAACATCCTTTATTTAATTAAGGACGATCCACGACGTGATCTTACTTGAAAACTAGAAAGTAAACAAATTTAATTTGAAAGACGTTAGCTCAAACAATATAAAAATTGGATTTTTGTCGAATTTTTAAATTGAATTCATTTAAAAATACAAAATAAAGTGTTTTGGAATCACCACCTAACCTAACGAGGAGTTTTGATGTATCCACCGTTTAATCCTTACTTTGCATCGTAATTTCGGTCTGGACAAGATTTTTTCAACATTATAAAATGTTTTTAATGCTGGTATTTATCACACTAACCGATCATGGTATTTTTAGTTCTCTTCAGAGCGATTTCGTTCATAATTTTTAACCAAAATGTAGAAAATGAATCGAGTTATAGATATTATTGATTTAATTTTGATTAGAGAGGTGTTGCGCGATGCTGAAGAGATCCAATAGAAACGAAACCTTTGAAATATTATGAAAATCGTGGAATTATCTATAAAAAGATATTGGAAAGTAGACAAATTTGATGATATTTATTGTTAGGTCAAGTCAGACCTTATTGGAAAGAAAAAACTCAATTTCAAGCTTTTCAATTTAGACCATCAAGTTATTTAGGAGAAAATAGATGAAAAACAAGTTAAAAAAGCAACGAAGGTTTGTGGAAACTTGGCAGGAAATAATTGGGATTGTAAATCAAAGATTTTGGTATGGATTGATACGGTTATCAATTATGAAGTTTGAAGCAATGGTTTGAGGCTCTAAAACTAGTCCAACCACCAAGTACAGAGTTTGGTTTATATCAGAACACGCCCAGCAGCTGCCCTTTTGGATAAAGTTTGATTGAAGAGTCACTAGGAAGAGATTGCAACCTACTCTAGTTCAATGATCAAATCTGATGATGTCTTAGGATGAAATATCGAAAACTGCTAGTTTGGACCAAATTTTTACTTCAAAATTGAGCTGTGGAAGTGAGAAGGATCAGAATATCGTACTAAAAATGGACAAAAAACATAAATTAGTAAAAGGGTGTCTCAAAAACTTCAAATTGAATTAGAATATTAGTAAACGAACTTAGAACCAAACGCAAGACCTTATTGGAAAGAAAAAACTCAATTTCAAGCTTTTCAATTTAGATCATCAAGTTATTTAGGAGAAAATAGGTGAAGATAAAGTTAAAAAAGCACCGATGGTGTGTGGAAACTTGGCAGGAAATAATTGGGATTGTAAATTAAAGATTTTGGTATGGATTGATACGGTTATCAATTATGAAGTTTGAAGCAATGGTTTGAGGCTCTAAAGCTACTCTAAAAACCAAGTACAGAGTTTGATTTATATCAGAACACGCCCAGCAACTGCCCTTTTGGATAAAGTTTGATTGAAGAGTCACTAGGAGGAGATTCTAGTTCAATGATCAAATCTGATGATGTCTTATGATGAAATATTGAAAAATGTTAGTTTTAACCAAATTTTTAATTCAAAATTGAGTTTTGGAAGTAAATAGGATCAAAATATCGTACTAAAAATGATCAAAAAACAGAAATTGGTATAAGGGTGTCTCAAAAACATCAAATTTTATCAGAAAATTAGTACACAAACGTACACACAGCACACGGCTATACTGATTTGTTTACTATAGCGAAAGGCACTAGTAACAAAAGGTTAATTAATAGTTCGTAGTTTTCGATTATATATCGCAAATGTGGAAATTCATCATATATAATCGAGGAATTTGTGAAAAATACACCGAAATGATTTCGGTGGAATTAGTTATTTGGAATTGATGGTAGATAACGAGTAGTATTCGAATCCGTATGTTGCTTTTCCATTCCCGAACGTCGAAACTCTTTTCTGTATATATCTATGTACGAAATTTCGTGCCTGAGAGGCCGTTATATGGCGGAAAAAATAATAGCGTCATAATTTATACCTATACAAAAGCGGGTTATGGAGATACATGACGGCGGAAGAGATATGTTTTTGAGTTTTTCAGGTTTAGACAGATTTGTGTTTTTATTTTTCATGGTATTGCCCAAATAACGCTTCATAGACTCCTTTTTTTTTATCGAATGTACAGTTCGAAATGATTTCGCAGGAAATATTACAGATTAAAAAGATAATACATACCTGTACATTCTACACAACGTTTTATATCATTTATTTCAGAAAAAACCAATCGTTGTTTTCTATTTCTCCTATTCTAGTTATGAGTTTATCGAAATCTTTTAGCACCGAGTCATTTTTGCAAATCTGGGCATAGGAAATAATCCGTGGGGGGTAAATCTGGCGAATATTGAGGTTTAGGATTAATCCCTTCCTTACTTGAACTGCAGTTTTTTTTCTATTTCGGATTTAAGAATGCTTTGCGTTTGGTTCTAAACTGGTATATACCTATTTTAGTTCAATTTGATGTTTTGGAAACATCCTTATACCAATTTATGTTTTTTATCCATTTTTAGTACGATATTTTGATCCTATTTACTTCTACAGGTCAATTTTGAAGTAAAAATTTGGTCCAAACTAGCAGTTTTCAATATTTCATCCTAAAACATCATCAGATTTGATCATTGAACTAGAGTAGGTTGCAATCTCTTCCTAGTGACTCTTCAATCAAACTTTATCCAAAAGGGCAGCTGCAGGGCGTGTTCTGATATAAACCAAACTCTGTACTTGGTTTTTAGAGTAGCTTTAGAGCCTCAAACCATTGCCTCAAACTTCATAATTGATAACCGTATCAATCCATACCAAAATCTTTGATTTACAATCCCAATTATTTCCTGCCAAGTTTCCACAAACCATCGATGCTTTTTTAACTTGTTTTTCATCTATTTTCTCCTAAATAACTTGATGATCTAAATTGAAAAGCTTGAAATTGAGATTTTTCTTTCCAATAAGGTCTTGCGTTTAGTTCTAAGTTCGTTTACTAATATTCTAATTCAATTTGAAGTTTTTGAGACACCCTTTTACTAATTTATGTTTTTTATCCATTTTTAGTACGATATTTTGATCCTATTTACTTCTACAGGTCAATTTTGAAGTAAAAATTTGGTCCAAACTAGCAGTTTTCAATATTTCATCCTAAAACATCATCAGATTTGATCATTGAACTAGAGTAGGTTGCAATCTCTTCCTAGTGACTCTTCAATCAAACTTTATCCAAAAGGGCAGCTGCAGGGCGTGTTCTGATATAAATCAAACTCTGTATCTGGTTTTTTGGACTAGCTTTAGAGCCTCAAACCATTGCTCCATACTTGATGATTGATAACCGTATCAATCCATACCAAAATCTTTGATTTATAATCCCAATTATTTCTTGCCAAGTTTCCACACACCATCGGTGCTTTTTTAACTTTATCTTCACCTATTTTCTCCTAAATAACTTGATGATCTAAATTGAAAAGCTTGAAATTGAGTTTTTTCTTTCCAATAAGGTCTTGCGTTTGGTTCTAAGTTCGTTTACTAATATTCTAATTCAATTTGATTTTTTTGAGACACCCTTTTACTAATTTATGTTTTTTGTCCATTTTTAGTACGATATTTTGATCCTTCTCACTTCCACAGCTCAATTTTGAAGTAAAAATTTGGTCCAAACTAGCAGTTTTCAATATTTCATCCTAAGACATCATCAGATTTGATCATTGAACTAGAGTAGGTTGCAATCTCTTCCTAGTGACTCTTCAATCAAACTTTATCCAAAAGGGCAGCTGCTGGGCGTGTTCTGATATAAACCAAACTCTGTACTTGGTTTTTAGAGTAGCTTTAGAGCCTCAAACCAATGCTTCATACTTCATGATTAATAACCGTATCAATCCATACCAAAATCTTTGATTTACAATCCCAATTATTTCCTGCCAAGTTTCCACACACCATCGGTGCTTTTTTAACTTTATCTTCACCTATTTTCTCCTAAATAACTTGATGATCTAAATTGAAAAGCTTGAAATTGAGTTTTTTCTTTCCAATAAGGTCTTGCGTTTGGTTCTATGTTCCTTTACTAATATTCTAATTCAATTTGATTTTTTTGAGACACCCTTTTACTAATTTATGTTTTTTGTCCATTTTTAGTACGATATTTTGATCCTTCTCACTTCCACAGCTCAATTTTGGAGTAAAAATTTGGTCAAAACTGGCAGTTTTCGACATTTCATCCTAAGACATCATCAGATTTGATCATTGAACTAGAATCTCTTCCTAGGTGACTCTTCAATCAAACTTTATCCAAAAGGGTAGCTGCTGGGCGTATTCTGATATAAACCAAACTCTGTATCTGGTTTTTTGGACTAGCTTTAGAGCCTCAAACCATTGCTCCATACTTCATAATTGATAACCGTATCAATCCATACCAAAATCTTTAATTTACAATCCCAATTATTTCCTGCCAAGTTTCCACAAACCATCGGTGATTTTTTAACTTGTTTTTCATCTATTTTCTCTTAAATAACTTGATGGTCTAAATTGAAAAACTTGAAATTGAGTTTTTTCTTTCCAATAAGGTCTGACTTGACCTAACAATAAATATCATCAAATTTGTCTACTTTCCAATATCTTTTTATAGATAATTTCACGATTTTCATAATATTTGAAAGGTTTCGTTTCTATTGGATCTCTTCAGCATCGCGCAACACCTCTCTAATCAAAATTAAATCAATAATATCTATAACTCGATTCATTTTCTACGTTGTGGTTAAAAATTATGAACGAAATCGCTCTGAAGAGAACTAAAAATACCATAATCGGTTAGTGTGATAAATACCAGCATTAAAAACATTTTATACTGTTGAAAAAATCTTGTCCAGACCGAAATTACTATAAATCCCGCGATGCAAAGTAAGGATTAAACGGTGGATACATCAAAACTGCTCGTTAGGTTAGGTGGTGAACTTATTTTGAGCAGTGTATATCCCAAAACACTTTATCTTCTTCTTAAATGGATCCAAATGAAAAATTCGAAAAAAACCCGCTTCAGAATTTCATTAAATTTTTGGTGGTTTTCCCTGATTTATGTCCACCGAGAAGAACTTGATTTAGGAAAATCTAAGGTAAAAGCAGAGCCGTAATCAATTTGAAAAAATGATTATAAAAATGGTGATGAGACGCTTAAAATCAAAACAGTATCATATTTTTGATACATAAACAGACATTATTTACGTCATCTACAATTTTTCCATATCTTTTTCTCAATTAAACTGGAAACTCGGATCTTTTATAATTCAGAATCTATTTTCAAAATAGCCTTTTTGTATGCACAAAATTTACATTCGGCAAACTTCCTTTTAAAGTGTCAACTGTCAACTGTCAACTTGCACTTCGGATAAAGTCATGTTTCAAGTTTCAGGCTTCATTTGAACGACATCTATTGGCAAAAGGGCAAAAGTGATTTTAGAGCTTGGGAACTTTGGCACATGTCTTAAAGATGATTCAATACGTCCTAAGTTTGGACGATGTGGAAGGTAATGGACGTTTTGTTGTTGTAGTGATTTACAAGATGGAAATAATCATACGTCAAGAGTTTTACCATTACCAATGAGATATATACAATCAATCAATCAAAATTTTTATGGATTTATGGGTTTAAAAGCTATAGCAAAGCAGTTGGAACCCAAATATGATCCCAAATCTTTAGAACATTCACAAAGAACAAACAGGGATCTAAATTTGACATCAAATACACGTGGAGAGGTTTCACCAGGTGATTTTCTAGATGTAGAAGTATTTTTAGGGCAACTGGAACCCAAATATGATCCCAAATCTGTTGAACATTCCTCAAAGAACTATCATGGCAATAAATTTGACATCAAATACATGTGGAGAGGTTCCACCAGGTCATTTTCTTGACGTAAAAGCGTTTTTAGGGCAACTGGAACCCAAATATGATCACAAATCTGTTGAACATTAACAAGGAAACACCGGGGAACTGAATTTGACAGAAAATACACGTGGAGGAAGTTCCTTGTAGAGAAACCATTCGTAGGAAAATCCTGAATCTCTTAACCCATGCCTCTATTTCATCCAAACATTCACAACATCTACCAAACTTGCTTTCCATCTGGTTTCCATCACCCACAGGAATCACTGGAAACCTACCTGAAGATTGCCATGCCAAAGAAGCCTCTTAACTGCCCGACAGGAATCAAGAAATTCCTGGAGTTCCTTGAGGTTATGAAGATGTTTTCATGTATCCTTTGATTGTTTTCGTTTGCCAAATGACCAGCGCTGTTTCTAAAGTCTTGTGGTAATGGTACAATGTTCAAAAGTCTTCTAAATTGAGCTTTTCGTGATATTGATATCGTACAATCAGTTCTATTGGAAAAACCATCTTCTTGCTTCCGATATAACAGTTCCATCTGGCTTCCATCGTCCCCTGGAATCACTGGAAACGAATCTGCAGATCTCCATACCAAGGAAGCCTCTTCCTGATATCCAGTGATTTAAAAACTAACCTCAAACAGACACTTATAACTTCCGGACATAAATAAAGAAAGTCCTGGAGTTCCTTGAGGTTACGAAGATGTTTTTATGTATCCTTTGATTGTTTTCGTTTGCCAAATGACCAGCGCTGTTTCTGAAGTCTTGTGGTAATGGTACAATGTTCAAAAGTCTTCTGGATTGAACGTTTCGTGATTTTGATATCGTACAATCAGTTCTGTTTGGAAAACCATCTTCTTGCTTCTTGCTTCATGCATCTGGCTTCCATTGCCCACTGGAATCATTGGAAACGAATCTGCAGATCTCCATACCAAGGAAGCCTCTTCCTGATATCCAGTGATTTAAAAACTAACCTCAAACAGACACTTATAACTTCCGGACATAAATAAAGAAAGTCCTGGAGTTCCTTGAGGTTACGAAGATGTTTTTATGTATCCTTTGATTGTTTTCGTTTGCCAAATCACCAGCGCCGTTCCTGGAGTCTTGTAGTGATGATACAATGTTCAAAAGTCTTCTGAATTGAACTTTTCGTGATTTTGATATCGTACAATCAGTTCTATTTGAAAAACCATCTTCCTGCTTCCGATACAACAGTTCCATCTGGCTTCCATCGCCCATTGGAATCATTGGAAACGAATCTGCAGATCTCCATACCCAAGAAGCCTCTTCCTGATATCCAGTGATTTAAAAACTAACCTCAAACAGACACTTATAACTTCAGGACATAAATAAAGAAAGTCCTGGAGTTCCTCGAGGTTACGAAGATGTTTTTATGTATCCTTTGATTGTTTTCGTTTGCCAAACAACCAGCGCTGTTTCTGAAGTCTTGTGGTAATGGTACAATGTTCAAAAGTCTTCTAAATTGAGCTTTTCGTGATATTGATATCGTACAATCAGTTCTATTGGGAAAACTATCTTCCTGCTTCCGATACAACAGTTCCATCTGGCTTCCATCGCCCACTGGAATCACTGGAAACGAATCTGCAGATCTCCATACCAAGGAAGCCTCTTCCTGATATCCAGTGATTTAAAAACTAACCTCAAACAGACACTTATAACTTCAGGACATAAATAAAGAATGTCCTGGAGTTCCTCGAGGTTACGAAGATGTTTTTATGTATCCTTTGATTGTTTTCGTTTGCCAAACAACCAGCGCTGTTTCTGAAGTCTTGTGGTAATGGTACAATGTTCAAAAGTCTTCTAAATTGAACTTTTCGTGATTTTGATATCATACAATCAGTTCTATTTGAAAAACCATCTTCCTGCTTCCGATATAACAGTTCCATCCGGCTTCCATCGTCCCCTGGAATCACTGGTAACGAATCTGCAGATCTCCATACTAAGGAAGCCTCTTCCTGATATCCAGTGATTTAAAAACTAACCTCAAACAGACACTTATAACTTCAGGACATAAATAAAGAATGTCCTGGAGTTCCTCGAGGTTACGAAGATGTTTTTATGTATCCTTTGATTGTTTTCGTTTGCCAAATGACCAGCGCCGTTTCTGAAGTCTTGTGGTAATGGTACATTGTTCAAAAGTCTTCTAAATTGAGCTTTTCGTGATATTGATATCGTACAATCAGTTCTATTGGGAAAACTATCTTCCTGCTTCCGATATAACAGTTCCATCTGGCTTCCATCGTCCCCTGGAATCACTGGTAACGAATCTGCAGATCTCCATACCAAGGAAGCCTCTTCCTGATATCCAGTGATTTAAAAACTAACCTCAAACAGACACTTATAACTTCAGGACATAAATAAAGAATGTCCTGGAGTTCCTCGAGGTTACGAAGATGTTTTTATGTATCCTTTGATTGTTTTCGTTTGCCAAACAACCAGCGCTGTTTCTGAAGTCTTGTGGTAATGGTACAATGTTCAAAAGTCTTCTAAATTGAACTTTTCGTGATTTTGATATCATACAATCAGTTCTATTTGAAAAACCATCTTCCTGCTTCCGATATAACAGTTCCATCCGGCTTCCATCGTCCCCTGGAATCACTGGTAACGAATCTGCAGATCTCCATACTAAGGAAGCCTCTTCCTGATATCCAGTGATTTAAAAACTAACCTCAAACAGACACTTATAACTTCAGGACATAAATAAAGAATGTCCTGGAGTTCCTCGAGGTTACGAAGATGTTTTTATGTATCCTTTGATTGTTTTCGTTTGCCAAATGACCAGCGCCGTTTCTGAAGTCTTGTGGTAATGGTACATTGTTCAAAAGTCTTCTAAATTGAGCTTTTCGTGATATTGATATCGTACAATCAGTTCTATTGGGAAAACTATCTTCCTGCTTCCGATATAACAGTTCCATCTGGCTTCCATCGTCCCCTGGAATCACTGGTAACGAATCTGCAGATCTCCATACCAAGGAAGCCTCTTCCTGATATCCAGTGATTTAAAAACTAACCTCAAACAGACACTTATAACTTCAGGACATAAATAAAGAATGTCCTGGAGTTCCTCGAGGTTACGAAGATGTTTTTATGTATCCTTTGATTGTTTTCGTTTGCCAAACAACCAGCGCTGTTTCTGAAGTCTTGTGGTAATGGTACAATGTTCAAAAGTCTTCTAAATTGAACTTTTCGTGATTTTGATATCATACAATCAGTTCTATTTGAAAAACCATCTTCCTGCTTCCGATATAACAGTTCCATCCGGCTTCCATCGTCCCCTGGAATCACTGGTAACGAATCTGCAGATCTCCATACTAAGGAAGCCTCTTCCTGATATCCAGTGATTTAAAAACTAACCTCAAACAGACACTTATAACTTCAGGACATAAATAAAGAATGTCCTGGAGTTCCTCGAGGTTACGAAGATGTTTTTATGTATCCTTTGATTGTTTTCGTTTGCCAAACAACCAGCGCTGTTTCTGAAGTCTTGTGGTAATGGTACAATGTTCAAAAGTCTTCTAAATTGAACTTTTCGTGATTTTGATATCATACAATCAGTTCTATTTGAAAAACCATCTTCCTGCTTCCGATATAACAGTTCCATCCGGCTTCCATCGTCCCCTGGAATCACTGGTAACGAATCTGCAGATCTCCATACTAAGGAAGCCTCTTCCTGATATCCAGTGATTTAAAAACTAACCTCAAACAGACACTTATAACTTCAGGACATAAATAAAGAATGTCCTGGAGTTCCTCGAGGTTACGAAGATGTTTTTATGTATCCTTTGATTGTTTTCGTTTGCCAAATGACCAGCGCCGTTTCTGAAGTCTTGTGGTAATGGTACATTGTTCAAAAGTCTTCTAAATTGAGCTTTTCGTGATATTGATATCGTACAATCAGTTCTATTGGGAAAACTATCTTCCTGCTTCCGATATAACAGTTCCATCTGGCTTCCATCGCCCACTGGAATCACTGGAAACGAATCTGCAGATCTCCATACCAAGGAAGCCTCTTCCTGATATCCAGTGATTTAAAAACTAACCTCAAACAGACACTTATAACTTCAGGACATAAATAAAGAATGTCCTGGAGTTCCTCGAGGTTACGAAGATGTTTTTATGTATCCTTTGATTGTTTTCGTTTGCCAAACAACCAGCGCTGTTTCTGAAGTCTTGTGGTAATGGTACAATGTTCAAAAGTCTTCTAAATTGAGCTTTTCGTGATATTGATATCGTACAATCAGTTCTATTGGGAAAACTATCTTCCTGCTTCCGATACAACAGTTCCATCTGGCTTCCATCGCCCACTGGAATCACTGGAAACGAATCTGCAGATCTCCATACCAAGGAAGCCTCTTCCTGATATCCAGTGATTTAAAAACTAACCTCAAACAGACACTTATAACTTCAGGACATAAATAAAGAATGTCCTGGAGTTCCTCGAGGTTACGAAGATGTTTTTATGTATCCTTTGATTGTTTTCGTTTGCCAAATGACCAGCGCCGTTTCTGAAGTCTTGTGGTAATGGTACATTGTTCAAAAGTCTTCTAAATTGAGCTTTTCGTGATATTGATATCGTACAATCAGTTCTATTGGGAAAACTATCTTCCTGCTTCCGATATAACAGTTCCATCTGGCTTCCATCGTCCCCTGGAATCACTGGTAACGAATCTGCAGATCTCCATACCAAGGAAGCCTCTTCCTGATATCCAGTGATTTAAAAACTAACCTCAAACAGACACTTATAACTTCAGGACATAAATAAAGAATGTCCTGGAGTTCCTCGAGGTTACGAAGATGTTTTTATGTGTCCTTTGATTGTTTTTGTTTTGAATTTAAACACAAATCTAATACTTCGAGAATTATATAATTAAGTGAATACGGTCCTGGCTATAGAAATGGATTAGAAATGTTAATAGATTCGGAAATGGGGAAATGAAAACCGTTAGAAAAAACATCAGATGGGAAGGTCGGTATGAGGTTTTAGATGGCTCCTCTAATTGAAAATGAATCTAAAATAACTAGATTTGCAATAAAACTCTGTATCGGTTTTGAATTGAAAGAATTAAATGTAATTACAGACTTCAATTTACTTTTTTTTTTCGTATTTTCATATTGGAAAATTCCATATTTGTCCCGCTAGATATTTTTAAATGAATAAAGTTTTGAAAAAAAAAATGTTTATATAGAGATACAACTCAAACAAAAAGCCGATGCTTGATGTAATATTTCGTGACAAAATAATCAAATTATTGGAAAAATATTTCGAATTTTTAACAGGAAAATAATCGAGTATTTTCAAAATTACCCAAAGCAAATATTAGTTTTACGTAACTGATTTATTTATTCCTGAAAAATATCATATCAAAATTTGATTTTAGTTGCAATAAACTACGATGAAAATCCGCTAGATGGCGCACGTATATTTGCTCGTGTGTGTCTATACGAATCTCCAAATTACCACGAAAATTATTCTCAAATCTCAAAAAAACTCAAGCAATACAAAGACTAATCAAAAATTCCACTTAGGCTTCCAGTTTCTTCTGAAAAAACAATATTTTCACCAAAACCTTTCGTCTAATGCCATGGATCAATACTAGATGGCCTCTTTCCTTCTATTTTTTCATCTAATTCTTCATCATTGTTAGTAATTTCTTCATTTTCTTCAGCTTGTTCTGAAGGTCAATTTATAAGTTTTATATTTTTTTCCTGACTATAATATCGATAACGTTAATTAATCAACAACGATTATAATTGGAAGCAATGAAAAAATCTTTTGTTTGATGAATTATTTCTGATAATACCAGGTGGAGTAGTTTAGTTTATATCCGCATTATAAATTTCCATGTATCTGATTTTCTGAATAATTACAAGTATAAAAAAGTCTGGATCGGTGTAAGCTATAAAAACGAGAAAAACTACGAAAAAGGAAAATTTATAGCTGTTGAAAATAAACAAAATTTCTTGTTATTTACTACACCAGACTTATACTTTATCGTTTCAGCATCGGTATTGATTAGAATAAAAGCAGTTATCGGTATACGTTTTCACTCTTTTCTGGATTAAATCCAATAACACGAAATCAACGGAATTAGACAGAATATGAAGTTAAAAAAAGAGGATTCGTTTCCTAAAATAAGATTAATAACGAAACTTGCCTTATAAGCGTTTTATTTCCACGATGTTTTTTATTGCGAAAATAGTTTTTCAAACAGAAATGTTGGTACGATATAAACAATCACGAAAAGCTCAATCCAGAAGACTTTTGAGCATTGTACAATTACCACAAGACTTCAGAAACAACGCTGGTCATTTGGCAAACGAAAACAATCAAAGGATACATAAAAACATCTTCGTAACCTCAAGGAACTCCAGGACTTTCTTTATTTATGTCCGGAAGTTATAAGTGTCTGTTTGAGGTTAGTTTTTAAATCGCTGGATATCAGGAAGAGGCTTCCTTGGTATGGAGATCTGCAGATTCGTTACCAGTGATTCCAGGGGACGATGGAAGCCAGATGGAACTGTTGTATCGGAAGCAAGAAGATGGTTTTCCAAACAGAACTGATTGTACGATATCAATATCACGAAAAGTTCAACTTAGAAGACTTTTGAACATTGTACCATTACCACAAGACTTCAGAAACAACGCTGGTCATTTGGCAAACGAAAACAATCAAAGGATACATAAAAACATCTTCGTAACCTCGAGGAACTCCAGGACTTCCTTTATTTATGTCCGGAAGTTATAAGTGTCTGTTTGAGGTTAGTTTTTAAATCGCTGGATATCAGGAAGAGGCTTCCTTGGTATGGAGATCTGCAGATTCGTTTCCAGTGATTCCAGTGGATGATGAGAGCCAGATGGAACTGTTGTATCGGAAGCAGGAAGATGGTTTTTCAAATAGAACTGATTGTATGATATCAAAATCACGAAAAGTTCAATCCAGAAGACTTTTGAACATTGTATCATCACCACAAGACTCCAGGAACAGCGCTGGTCATTTGGCAAACGAAAACAATCAAGGGATACATAAAAACATCTTCGTAACCTCAAGGAACTCCAGGACTTTCTTTATTTATGTCCTGAAGTTATAAGTGTCTGTTTGAGGTTAGTTTTTAAATCACTGGATATCAGGAAGAGGCTTCCTTGGTATGGAGATCTGCAGATTCGTTTCCAGTGATTCCAGTGGATGATGAGAGCCAGATGGAACTGTTGTATCGGAAGCAGGAAGATGGTTTTTCAAATAGAACTGATTGTATGATATCAAAATCACGAAAAGTTCAATCCAGAAGACTTTTGAACATTGTATCATCACCACAAGACTCCAGGAACAGCGCTGGTCATTTGGCAAACGAAAACAATCAAGGGATACATAAAAACATCTTCGTAACCTCAAGGAACTCCAGGACTTTCTTTATTTATGTCCTGAAGTTATAAGTGTCTGTTTGAGGTTAGTTTTTAAATCACTGGATATCAGGAAGAGGCTTCCTTGGTATGGAGATCTGCAGATTCGTTTCCAGTGATTCCAGTGGATGATGAGAGCCAGATGGAACTGTTGTATCGGAAGCAGGAAGATGGTTTTTCAAATAGAACTGATTGTACGATATCAAAATCACGAAAAGTTCAATTCAGAAGAATTTTGAACATTGTATCATCACTACAAGACTCCAGGAACAGCGCTGGTGATTTAGCGAACAAAAACAATCAAAGGATACATAAAAACATCTTCGTAACCTCGAGGAACTCCAGGACATTCTTTATTTATGTCCTGAAGTTATAAGTGTCTGTTTGAGGTTAGTTTTTAAATCACTGGATATCAGGAAGAGGCTTCCTTGGTATGGAGATCTGCAGATTCGTTTCCAGTGATTCCAGGGGACGATGGAAGCCAGATGGAACTGTTATATCGGAAGCAGGAAGATGGTTCTTCAAATAGAACTGATTGTATGATATCAAAATCACGAAAAGTTCAATCCAGAAGACTTTTGAACATTGTATCATCACCACAAGACTCCAGGAACAGCGCTGGTCATTTGGCAAACGAAAACAATCAAGGGATACATAAAAACATCTTCGTAACCTCAAGGAACTCCAGGACTTTCTTTATTTATGTCCTGAAGTTATAAGTGTCTGTTTGAGGTTAGTTTTTAAATCACTGGATATCAGGAAGAGGCTTCCTTGGTATGGAGATCTGCAGATTCGTTTCCAGTGATTCCAGTGGATGATGAGAGCCAGATGGAACTGTTGTATCGGAAGCAGGAAGATGGTTTTTCAAATAGAACTGATTGTACGATATCAAAATCACGAAAAGTTCAATTCAGAAGAATTTTGAACATTGTATCATCACTACAAGACTCCAGGAACAGCGCTGGTGATTTAGCGAACAAAAACAATCAAAGGATACATAAAAACATCTTCGTAACCTCGAGGAACTCCAGGACATTCTTTATTTATGTCCTGAAGTTATAAGTGTCTGTTTGAGGTTAGTTTTTAAATCACTGGATATCAGGAAGAGGCTTCCTTGGTATGGAGATCTGCAGATTCGTTTCCAGTGATTCCAGTGGATGATGAGAGCCAGATGGAACTGTTGTATCGGAAGCAGGAAGATGGTTTTTCAAATAGAACTGATTGTATGATATCAAAATCACGAAAAGTTCAATCCAGAAGACTTTTGAACATTGTATCATCACCACAAGACTCCAGGAACAGCGCTGGTGATTTGGCGAACAAAAACAATCAAAGGATACATAAAAACGTCTTCGTAACCTCGAGGAACTCCAGGACATTCTTTATTTATGTCCTGAAGTTATAAGTGTCTGTTTGAGGTTAGTTTTTAAATCACTGGATATCAGGAAGAGGCTTCCTTGGTATGGAGATCTGCAGATTCGTTTCCAGTGATTCCAGTGGATGATGAGAGCCAGATGGAACTGTTGTATCGGAAGCAGGAAGATGGTTTTTCAAATAGAACTGATTGTATGATATCAAAATCACGAAAAGTTCAATTCAGAAGACTTTTGAACATTGTGTCATCACCACAAGACTCCAGGAACAGCGCTGGTGATTTGGCGAACAAAAACAATCAAAGGATACATAAAAACATCTTCGTAACCTCAAGGAATTCCAGGAATTTCTTGATGAAATAGAGGCATCGGTTTAGAGATTTAGGATTTTCCTACGAATGCTTTCTCTACAAGGAACTTCCTCCACGTGTATTTTCTGTCAAATTCAGTTCCCCGGTGCTTCCTTGTTAATGTTCAACAGATTTGTGATCATTTTTGGGTTCCAGTTGCCCTAAAAACGCTTTTACATCTAGAAAATCACCTGGTGGAACCTCTCCACGTGTATTTTCTGTCAAATTTAGTTCCCTGATGGTTATTTGTGAATGTTCAACAGATTTGGGATCATATTTGATTTCCTAGATGCCCGAAAAGTGCTTTCATATGTAGAAAATCACCTGGTGGAACCTCTCCACGTGTATTTTCTGTCAAATTTACTTCCCTGATGGTTCTTTGTGAATGTTCAACAGATTAGTAATCATATTTGGGTTCCAGTTGCCTTAAAAGCGTTTCTACATCTAGAAAATGACCTGGCGGAACCTCTCCAGGTGTATTTTCTGTCAAATTTAGTTCCTTGATGGTTCCTTCTCAATGTTCAACAGATTTGGGATAATATTTGGGTTCCAAATGCTCTGCTAGAAATTTTAAATCCACAAATTGCCCGAAATCCTTTCTATACAAGAATTTCTGTAATATTATATCTATTATAAAAATTAAATGATGTGTCTACCATGGGAATATTTCTAGTTCGAAGAGGGAAAGAAAAATTGGGAATGTCAAAGAAGGGTTGGTATTTTTGGTAAAAAAACCATAGATAAAGACGTTTGATATATCTTTAAACTATCAGCTAGTCTCGTCGGAACCCAATTGAAGATAGTAGGAGGCTTTTTGGGCAAATGTCTTTCATACGAAGATTCCAGTTGAGTCTAAATCCACAGAAAGTGGAGGAATTTTATTGTGGAGAGTTTTATCAGCATCTTCAGCCTTGTATATATATTCTTTTATATATCAAGAATGGTTTTAGTGAAATCGAATTTAAAGGAGGTTTGTTTTTATCGATCCCGTAAGGAGGAAAGTGTATCTCCACTAAAGATAAGTATCACCATTTCCCAAAATCGATAAATAATGCAGGAGATTCTCCGAATGTCGCTCGGATATTTTTGATTTTGAATAAAAGCTTGTGATTCTCATCAAAATTTTTTATTTACGCCTCCTCGATTTCCATAAGTAGTTTTGCGAAACTTCCAACATTCGACGTAACAATTGAAATTACTTCTCCTTATTTATTGGAAAAATAGGAAATATCGGAATGGAGGAGATCGAGTCCCGGTTCTTTTTACGATTCCCCATGGACGTATACCGTTCTGATTTTCGTCATAAAATCCGGAAAATGTTTTTGGATATTCTAAACGTTCCTAAATAGGTTGTTTGATCATTCCTTGGAAAATACATCGTACGAGGTGCGTCTACAAATTATCACTACAATCAAATCTTTTTCCTCCATCTTGTAAGTGAAACTTTGAGGTTAGGAAATATAGAAACGTCACAGGACATATTTGATTATTATAGTGGATTTCAATGCGCGTTTTTAATCAAAATGTGATTTGAATTCAGTTTTACGACAGCTTGATACTCAAGCGTAACTTACATTGACATAACAGGTGACATCTTCAGACAGAAATAGGAGACTTTTCAAACGACCCTCGTATATTATTTTTAATGGAAATATATTTGAATATTTCCTTTTGGAATTGTGTTTCGGTGGAATATTTGCGTGGTAGACCGAATTTTCGTGGGTAAAGACCGAACGTTCGGAACCGAAAATTTTTTTTACAGATTTCTGTGCATAATTCGTAAAGTTGGAATTCGTCGTGAGCGTCCTCTATCGACGACCGGTGTTTTGCGGTGCGACCACGTCAATTAATGACATATATATATATATATATCGTGATGAACAGATCCAGTTCGGTGGTTAATCGGTGGTTTTGTATTTCGGAATGGCTAACCGGGTCGTCAATTCGAGGTGCTGTTGCTCGCTCGTCGATATCAACTTCTTCAGTTACGCTGACGATGGACAGGACCCGACCGACCCCGTCTTGTCAATCAATATATCGAACGAACGTTTAAATTTTTATCATTATAGCACCTGGATGGATCCTGTTTGAAGTTATTTATCATTATATTAGAGTTTCATTTGACTTGCTAGTGCTTTAACATCTAGAAAATGACCTGGTGGAGCTTCTCCACGTGTATTTTTTCTCAAATTTAGCCTTCTCATGGTTCCTTGTTAACGTTCAAAAAAATTTATGAGGATCTTTGGGTTCCAGTTACCCTAAAAGCGCTTTTACATATAGAAAATGACCTAGTGGAGCTTCTTCACTTGTATTTTCTATTAAATTTAATTTCCTGATGGTTTCTGTGAATGTTTAACAGATTTGAGATCATATTTGGGTTCCAATTGACCTGCTAGAGCTTTTATAACTATAAAATGGCCTTTTGGAACCTCTACACGAGTACATTCTTGTAAATTCAGCACTTGGATGGACTCTTTTTGAAGACCAAAGCATTTTACCAACAGGTTTGTGTTATATTTGACGTGTTAGCACTTTTACATCTATAAAATGATCTGATGGAACCTCTCCATGTGTATTTTATGTCAAATTTAGCTTCCTGATGGTTCCTTGTTAATGTTCAACAGAATTTGAGAGGATCTTTGGGTTCCAGTTGCCCTAATAGCCCATTTATATCTAGAAAATGACCTAGTGGAAACACTCCTTGAGTATTTTCTGTTAAATTTAGTTTTCTGATGGTTCTTTGTCAATATTCTACAGATTTGGGATCATATTTAGGTTCCTGTTGTCCTAAAAGCGCTTTTACACCTAGAAAATCACCTGGTGAAACCTCTCCATGTGTATTTTCTGTTAAATTTATCTCCCTGATGGATCTTTGTGAATATTCTACAGATTTGGGATCATATTTAGGTTTCTGTTGCCCTAAAAGCGCTTTTACACCTAGAAAATGACCTGATGGTACTTCTCCAGGTATATTTTTTGTCAAATTTAGCTTCCTCACGGGCCCTTGTTAACGTTCAACAGAATTTGAGAACATATTTAGGTTCCTGTTGCCCTAAAAGCGCTTTTACACCTAGAAAATGACCTGGTGGAACCTCTCCATGTGTATTTTCTGTTAAATTTAGCTCCCTGATGGATCTTTGTGATTATTCTACAAATTTGGTATCATATTTAGGTTCCTGTTGCCCTAAAAGCGCTTTTACACCTAGAAAATGACCTGGTGGAACCTCTCCACGTGTATTTTCTGTTAAATTTAGTTTTCTGATGGTTCTTTATGAATATTCTAAAGATTTGGGATCATATTTAGGTTCCTGTTGCCCTAAAAGCGCTTTTACACCTAGAAAATGACCTGGTGGAACCTCTCCATGTGTATTTTCTGTTAAATTTAGCTCCCTGATGGATCTTTGTGATTATTCTACAAATTTGGTATCATATTTAGGTTCCTGTTGCCCTAAAAGCGCTTTTACACCTAGAAAATGACCTGGTGGAACCTCTCCACGTGTATTTTCTGTTAAATTTAGTTTTCTGATGGTTCTTTATGAATATTCTACAGATTTGGGATCATATTTAGGTTCCTGTTGCCCTAAAAGCGCTTTTACATCTAGAAAATGACCTGGTGGAACTTCTCCACGTGTACTTTCTGAGGAATTCAGCTCTTGGATGGTCACTTCTCCAAGTCCCTTAGTTAACTGCTACCATATTTGGAAAATAACATGTTGGAAAAATAAAAAAAAAACTTCGATTTTCTCTGTACAAAATTCTAATATGGAAATATGAAACTCGAGTATCTAATTTTCATATTTAAAAGTGTTTCTAGAATAAATTACAAAGTTCAACTTTGTGTGAAAGGGGATTTATTAATTTCACAAAAATAACATCTGCGGGTAGAAAAATTCTTTATGAATTTTTGTTGTATGATAAAGGAGGTTCGTCAGAATTCATTGTATTACATAATTAGCGAGGTAATTTAGTTATTTTTCAATTACTCCCTAACGTTAATTAGAAGATTCAAAATTACCAGAACAAAATAAGCGCAAACAACTATTTGGAAACCTGCAAGACTCAATTATATAACCAGACTAAAGAAAAACGGATATTAAATATCGAATTTGATTTACCAGACAGATGATGTTAGTTATTAGTAAACAGAAAATGCTCTAGTTCCGATTGTTTCATAAAAAAATTCAAACCAATACAAATATTCAAAGATAAAGCACTAAAAAACATAAAAGACCATCAAGAAATTTGCCAAAGTCCAGAGGAAGTCCTTAGACTTTCAGTTTATAATTCGGCGAGTTCGCGCGGCGCCTCTGATCTACTACATACACTATATACGTGGTAACCGCAGCGCCAAAGCGAATGAAGGTTTTTTTTTGAGTTTGCGTTGAAACCATCCTGTATAAAAGTATGTTTCGCTTGAAATTAAATCTTTTCCGAATTATCTATATTGTGAAATCTCGCAGAGGACGAAAAGGGATCCATTTTCTGAGTGGCGTCTCTTGTTTTGTATCGTTCGCGGACGGACGGATTTATACGGCCAAATTAGGATTCGCGGGATGAATTTCTAATGAGTTATTGGATGACAGGTGGGGTGGTTTAATAAACTAAATGCGAAACGTTAATCAAATATTTTTAGTTGAAATTCAGTCACTCACTACGATATACAGTATCGTCGTTAAAACGCGAACGATTCGATTATTTTTTCCGATTCGGGCACCGAATCAATTCGATAACAATGACCCAATTTCGAAATTCCAATATCCCATAAAATCAAAAACAAACCTAAACAATAATCAAGGAAAATCTTTCGCGGCCGAATCGGTGTTCAACTGTGCGTGATGGAAATTTATGTACCGAGTGGCGTTAATAATTGAAATATGTTTGTTGTCGAATGGTGGAAGCATCGATGTAATGGAGGACGACAAAAACCGATTGGGTGGAAAATTAGCCCGCCGGAGCGAAGGCTTACGGTATTTTTAGATTTACAGTAATTGGCGAATTAATAACCTTCGAATCCATCTAATTCGATGGTTTTTACGTTAACGCCGAAATATATTTCGAGATATTATACTTTGAACCGAAACATTTCATACGAGAGTCGTTCAAATATATACTATAAAAAATTCTATTCATAATTTACGAAACTGAAATTTTCTACATTTTTTTTTTAAATGAAATCTGTTGTCACCTCACCAGAAGCTCTCTACTTGTCACGTGATCAATTTACTTCACGTATTGCTCTCAACTGGGGGACTATAAAACATTCGTTCGTGATTAGTTTGTTCAAATCAACACAAATCGAATTTCGATTCGTATTTTACAAAATTCTTGTTGGTTCTTGGATTTATATAATTCATTCGATTCTTGGCGTTTGTTTTCATTTAAATATATCAAAATCTAACCTAAAATAACCTAACCTAACCTAACATAACCTAACATAACCTAAAATAACCTAACCTAACCTAACATAACCTAACCAAAATTCGGTTGTAGACGTTTCAACTAAAACAAGTCGTTTTGATCTTTAGATAGGTTTTACCGTATCTTTTAGGAGGTTATTTTAATACAGTGTGTTCATAATTCGTTGTTCAGTGAAGAAATTACCAGTATCATGTCCCAAAATACAAAAAAAAACCTTCCCTGTTAACCGACAGTATAATTTTTGGTTATAAGTGAAAAATTTGTTTCTAGTAAAAACTTTTTGCTTTAATATCACAAATCCTGTTCCAAATTATTGAAAATTGATAATTAAATAATTAATAATTAAATAATTATGCAAAAAATAAAGTACAAATTGAGTTAGGAAGTTAAAAAAATGAATCCAGGAGTTTTTATTGATTCAAATTCAATTAAATAAAATTAAAATAAGAATGTAGGAACTGTGGGGAATATTATTCACACACTGGGTATATTATTAACAAAATCTCGTAATTTCCAGTCGATTATTTCAATTTTAATATTTAATATCTTGAAATGGGGACGTGTGCGTGTATATATGATATACATAACCTTAAAAACTACAATTTGTTATTTTATGGGCTATAATTGATCCAGGATACCATAAATTCGTTATTTATGATGTAATCGTGTACGGGGATTTCCAACCCCTAAAATTATTATAATTTTAAACTAGAAGAAGCCTTACAACTTTTTTTATTCAAACAAATTACATTAACTGTTTATTTCTCGATTAATTGCCATACATATTCCAATTGCAATTATTTCTGTCTTCTTTTTATATAGAAAAAAACGTTTTTTTCGCTTAAAGTGTATTCTAGAATAAAATCGATTTTACTTACACGCAGAAAAAGTGTGTAAGTCCAACTTTGAAGATCAACCATTAAAAACAAGAATACAACAAATCTGAATCGTAGAATTATATAGAAAAAACACATTTTCGAGAAATTTAAACAATTGGGATGGAAATTCAGTTAACTAAAAGGTAAAAAAGGACGATAATAACAGTTTTAATTAACAATTAACATTGTAATTGCTTACAAGATGAATGTATGTCAAAAATAAACTTTTAAGACTCAAAAATCTAACAAGGACCCAAATGAATATTTAATAGACTACGAAACTCAAAAAGACTCAATAATTGGGATATAATAGAGCCAAATATTTATCTCAATATAAAATTTTGAATAAAATTATTGTTTTTCAATCCTGTGGATTATAACAAACAATTTACTTCTCGTAATTACTTTATAGTAAAAAATTTTTGATGAGTAAAGGGTTTATTAACAAAATACTACATTTATATAGTTTCTTTTGATAAAATTTCAAATTAATCTAATAGTACTTACACTAATTTAATCCAAACAATGATAAAGATCTTTTTATTCAATGTATTTTCTCTGATCTATGTCACACGATTCAGAAGCTGATTAAACTCAAAGTTCGTTAACTGATAGCTTTAAGGTTTTACAAAGTGTAAGGTTTTTCATTTGCATCCATTAGTCCGGGCGCTGGATGGTAATGAGTATACAAAATGAACCGGCATCTATACTTTTATCTGAGACCTCGAATACTAAAAGTTTTTCATTCCTTAGCACTAATAATGCATCGAAAAAGGTTAGTTTCGAGGAAGATTCCACCTCAAATTGTAAAAGCAGTCGCAAAAAGCACTGGAAAAGATGTTAGATCAAAACCAATTATTGGGATAAATTACAAGGACTAAGACAGGCCAAAACTCTTCCTGGGAACTATAAGTAGAGTAGATCTGCTGGAAGTATCGATTTAATAGGAGTTCTATTGGAGCACTGTCATCCTGAAGCCTCTAGACTTGACAGATAATGCAGCGTACAGGTTTTGTTGCATCTCTATCCACATTCTCTTGAAGTGTAAAACTCGGAAGCTCTACACCTGGAGGAGCTTGAAATAGAAGACGAAAATTTCTGGTAATTAAAGCTATCGCACATTCTAGATTTTTTAAAAGGATAGATCAGGTGTAAACACTTGGTTCTTCAGAATTAGATCCTTTGGGAGGTAATATACGTGATGCTAGATTTGTTATTTTTCCAACAGTATTTCCACATGTCGTCAAAACTTGGTGAATTATATTAATATTGAACAATTTTGTAATCTTATGAAATGTTTCACTGAATCCAATCGTTTTTCATATACAGGGTGTCCCAAGACGAGTTAAAACTATCTGTACCTGACAAAATATTTACAGTTAAATCATAAATTCGACTTTAACTTTGTTATTTTAAATAAAACACCCTGTATATTAATACATTTTTGTTTGAAATCTACGTAAAATTTCAGTATACGTTTGTTTAAACACTTTTTTCGAAAAATGGATACTTTTTGAGTTATTAATTTTTTTGAAAAAAAAATCGACCGTTACAGACTCTTATAAATTATTTTTTTACGACTTTATTTTTAAAAATATAAAAATGGCTTTTGTTAGGTTGTTTTAGGCAAAATCGGACGTATTTGAATCTGTGTTGAAAAGGTTTTCATTTTATACAGGGTGTGTATAAAAAGTGTTCAAAGTTTAACTTCATAAATATCAATTTTTTTCATTTTTTTTTTTAAATAAAACCTATTTTAATGTATTTATGCTGGAATAGGATTACTGAATAACATTTGATTTGATTTTTTTCATAGACCTTGACACGATGAATAAAATTAACCTTTTTATTTCTTAGTGCTTGTATCAAAATAAAATGTAGACCACACCTGCATCCCTAAAAATTTACAAGGAAATATTTAATATCTAGATAACGGTTTGGGTATAGGAAAATATACATGAATTTGTCTGATTTTTCACCCCTGAATGCATGAAAATAGAAAAAACCGGGTGGTTCTATTAAAAAAAAATAAAGAAATTTGATATTTATGAAGTTAAAATTTAAACACTTTTTTTACACACCCTGTATAAAATGAAAAATGTTCCAGCATAGATTCAAATACGTCTGATTTTTCCTAAAACAATCGAATAGGAACTATTTTCATATCTTTAAGGGTATCCAAGTAAAAAAATAATTTATAAGGGTTTGCTATAGTTTAAATTATTTACAAAAAAATTAATAACTGAAAAAGTATGCATTTTTCGAATAAAGTTTTTAAACAAAAGTATACTAAAATTTCACGTAGATTTTAAAAATGTATTAATATACAGGGTGTTTTATTTAAAAAAATAAAGAAATTTGATATTTATGAAGTTAAACTTTAAACACTTTTTATACACACCCTGTATAAAATAAAAAATGTTCCAACATAGATTCAAATACGTCTGATTCTTCCTAAAACAACCGAATAGGAACCATTTTCATATCTTTAAGGGTATCCAAGTAAAAAAATAATTTATAAGGGTTTGCAATAGTTTAAATTATTTACAAAAAAATTAATAACTTAAAAAGTATGCATTTTTCGAAGAAAGTTTTTAAACAAAAGTATACTAAAATTTCACGTAGATTCCAAAAATGTATTAATATACAGGGTGTTTTATTTAAAAAAATAAAGAAATTTGATATTTATGAAGTTAAACTTTAAACACTTTTTATACACACCCTGTATAAAATAAAAAATGTTCCAACATAGATTCAAATACGTCTGATTCTTCCTAAAATAACCGAATAGGAACCATTTTCATATCTTTAAGGGTATCCACGTAAAAAAATAATTTATAAGGGTTTGTAAATGGTCGAATTTTTTACAAAAAAATTAATAACTCAAAAAGGATGCATTTTTCGAAAAAAGTTTCTGAACAAAGGTATACTAAAATTTCACGTAGATTTCAAAAATGTGTTAATATACAGGGTGTTTTATTAAAAAAAATAAAGAAATTTGATATTTATGAAGTTAAACTTTAAACACTTTTTATACACACCCTGTATAAAATAAAAAATGTTCCAGCATAGATTCAAATACGTCTGATTCTTCCTAAAACAACCGAATAGGAACCATTTTCATATCTTCAAGGGTATCCACGTAAAAATATAATTTATAAGGGTCTGCAATAGTTTAAATTATTTACAAAAAAATTAATAACTTAAAAAGTATGCATTTTTCGAAGAAAGTTTTTAAACAAAAGTATACTAAAATTTCACGTAGATTTCAAAAATGTGTTAATATACAGGGTGTTTTATTAAAAAAAATAAAGAAATTTGATATTTATGAAGTTAAACTTTAAACACTTTTTATACACACCCTGTATAAAATGAAAAATGTTCCAACATAGATTCAAATACGTCTGATTTTTCCTAAATTAACGGAATAGAAACCATTTTCATATATTCAAGGGTATCCACGTAAAAAAATGATTTATAAGGGTTTGTAAATGGTCGAATTTTTTTACAAAAAAATTAATAACTCAAAAAGTATGCATTTTTCGAAAAAAGTTTGTAAACAAAAGTATACTAAAATTTCACGTAGATTTCAAAAATGTATTAATATACAGGGTGTTTTATTTAAAAAAATAAAGAAATTTGATATTTATGAAGATAAACTTTAAACACTTTTTTCACACAACCTGTATAAAATGGAAAATGTTCCAAGATAGATTCAAATATGTCTGATTCTTCCTAAAACAACCGAATAGGAACCATTTTCATATCTTTAAGGGTATCCAAGTAAAAAAATAATTTATAAGGGTTTGCAATAGTTTAAATTATTTACAAAAAAATTAATAACTGAAAAAGTATGCATTTTTCGAAAAAAGTTTTTAAACAAAAGTATACTAAAATTTCACGTAGATTTCAAAAATGTATTAATATACAGGGTGTTTCATTTAAAAAAATAAAGAAATTTGATATTTATGAAGTTAAATTTTAAACACTTTTTTTACACACCCTGTATAAAATGAAAAATGTTCCAACATAGATTCAAATACGTCTGATTTTTCCTAAATTAACGGAATAGAAACCATTTTCATATATTCAAGGGTATCCACGTAAAAAAATGATTTATAAGGGTTTGTAAATGGTCGAATTTTTTTACAAAAAAATTAATAACTCAAAAAGTATGCATTTTTCGAAAAAAGTTTGTAAACAAAAGTATACTAAAATTTCACGTAGATTTCAAAAATGTATTAATATACAGGGTGTTTTATTTAAAAAAATAAAGAAATTTGATATTTATGAAGATAAACTTTAAACACTTTTTTCACACAACCTGTATAAAATGGAAAATGTTCCAAGATAGATTCAAATATGTCTGATTCTTCCTAAAACAACCGAATAGGAACCATTTTCATATCTTTAAGGGTATCCAAGTAAAAAAATAATTTATAAGGGTTTGCAATAGTTTAAATTATTTACAAAAAAATTAATAACTGAAAAAGTATGCATTTTTCGAAAAAAGTTTTTAAACAAAAGTATACTAAAATTTCACGTAGATTTCAAAAATGTATTAATATACAGGGTGTTTCATTTAAAAAAATAAAGAAATTTGATATTTATGAAGTTAAATTTTAAACACTTTTTTTACACACCCTGTATAAAATGAAAAATGTTCCAACATAGATTCAAATATGTCTGATTTTTCCTAAAACAACCGAATAGAAACCATTTTCATATCTTTAAGGGTATCCACGTAAAAAAATAATTTATAAGGGTCTACAACCAGGTCAAATTTTTTACAAAAAAATTAATAACTTAAAAAGTATGCATTTTTCGAATAAAGTTTTTGAACAAAAGTATACCAAGATTTCACGTAGATTTCAAAAATGTATTAATATACAGGGTGTTTTATTAAAAAAAATAAAGAAATTTGATATTTATGAAGTTAAAATATAAACACTTTTTTTACACACCCTGTATAAAATGAAAAATGTTTCAACATAGATTCAAATACGTCTGATTTTTCCTAAAACAACCGAATAGAAACCATTTTCATATCTTTAAGGGTATCCAAGTAAAAAAATAATTTATAAGGGTCTGCAATAGTTTAAATTATTTACAAAAAAATTAATAACTGAAAAAGTATGCATTTTTCGAAGAAAGTTTTTAAACAAAAGTATACTAAAATTTCACGTAGATTTCAAAAATGTATTAATATACAGGGTGTTTTATTTAAAAAAATAAAGAAATTTGATATTTATGAAGTTAAACTTTAAACACTTTTTATACACACCCTGTATAAAATAAAAAATGTTCCAACATAGATTCAAATACGTCTAATTCTTCCTAAAACAACCGAATAGGAACCATTTTCATATCTTTAAGGGTATCCAAGTAAAAAAATAATTTATAAGGGTTTGCAATAGTTTAAATTATTTACAAAAAAATTAATAACTGAAAAAGTATGCATTTTTTGAATAAAGTTTTCAAACAAAAGTGAACTAAAATTTCACGTAGATTTCAAAAATGTGTTAATATACAGGGTGTTTTATTGAAAAAAATAAAGAAATTTGATATTTATGAAGTTAAATTTTAAACACTTTTTTTACACACCCTGTATAAAATGAAAAATGTTCCAACATAGATTCAATTATGTCTGATTCTTCCTAAAACAACCGAACAGAAACCATTTTCATATCTTCAAGGGTATCCACGTAAAAAAATAATTTATAAGGGTTTGTAAATGGTCGAATTTTTTACAAAAAAATTAATAACTCAAAAAGGATGCATTTTTCGAAAAAAGTTTGTGAACAAAAGTATACTAAAATTTCACGTAGATTTCAAAAATGTATTAATATACAGGGTGTTTTATTTAAAAAAATAAAGAAATTTGATATTTATGAAGTTAAACTTTAAACACTTTTTATACACACCCTGTATAAAATAAAAAATGTTCCAACATAGATTCAATTATGTCTGATTCTTCCTAAAACAACCGAACAGAAACCATTTTCATATCTTCAAGGGTATCCACGTAAAAAAATAATTTATAAGGGTTTGTAAATGGTCGAATTTTTTACAAAAAAATTAATAACTCAAAAAGGATGCATTTTTCGAAAAAAGTTTGTGAACAAAAGTATACTAAAATTTCACGTAGATTTCAAAAATGTATTAATATACAGGGTGTTTTATTTAAAAAAATAAAGAAATTTGATATTTATGAAGTTAAACTTTAAACACTTTTTATACACACCCTGTATAAAATAAAAAATGTTCCAACATAGATTCAATTATGTCTGATTCTTCCTAAAACAACCGAATAGAAACCATTTTCATATCTTCAAGGGTATCCACGTAAAAAAATAATTTATAAGGGTTTGTAAATGGTCGAATTTTTTACAAAAAAATTAATAACTCAAAAAGGATGCATTTTTCGAAAAAAGTTTGTAAACAAAAGTATACTAAAATTTCACGTAGATTTCAAAAATGTGTTAATATACAGGGTGTTTTATTAAAAAAAATAAAGAAATTTGATATTTATGAAGTTAAACTTTAAACACTTTTTATACACACCCTGTATAAAATGAAAAATGTTCCAACATAGATTCAAATACGTCTGATTTTTCCTAAATTAACGGAATAGAAACCATTTTCATATATTCAAGGGTATCCACGTAAAAAAATGATTTATAAGGGTTTGTAAATGGTCGAATTTTTTTACAAAAAAATTAATAACTCAAAAAGTATGCATTTTTCGAAAAAAGTTTGTAAACAAAAGTATACTAAAATTTCACGTAGATTTCAAAAATGTATTAATATACAGGGTGTTTTATTTAAAAAAATAAAGAAATTTGATATTTATGAAGTTAAATTTTAAACACTTTTTTTACACACCCTGTATAAAATGAAAAATGTTCCAACATAGATTCAAATATGTCTGATTTTTCCTAAAACAACCGAATAGGAACCATTTTCATATCTTTAAGGGTATCTACGTAAAAAAATAATTTATAAGGGTCTGCAATAGTTTAAATTTTTTACAAAAAAATTAATAACTTTAAAAATATGCATTTTTCGAAAAAAATTCTGTCACAAAATTATACTGAAATATTACGTAGATTTCAAAAATGTATTAATATACAGGGTGTTTTATTTGAAATAACAAAGTTATAGACGCAAACGTAAAAATTCTCAAGAGTTTTAACTCGTCTTGAAACACCCTGTATATTCTGTTGAACAAACTATATATTTTCGAATGTAAAATGTAGTACGACGGCACTGGGTTGATTTCCAAAACGATTTTCAAACTCCCAACCATTATTCTCAGTCCTTACAAATAAAACAACAATTCACAAACAGAAGTGTCTTGGTTATAAATATGCATAAATGTATATCCATTACTTTGAGTGTTTTTAATATTACATATGCTCAGAAACATATTTTCTGCCGTTACCATCGCGCATATAACTTCCTATAATCTGAATTGGATAACATTTTATTTTTTGTTTCGAGCGAGTCGTTTCGTTTTTTTACTATTCGAAATTGATGATACTTTTTTTGGATACGTATTCAAAACTGTATTAATTGTATAGTCCGTACTATAATTAAGTTTGGAAATGATCAGTAACGTCTTCTAGTATATAACGCATAGCTGCAGGATTATCTAAAGGTACCTGAAATATAAATAAATACTCAAAATAGTTCATCCAATATCAATTGCAGAAGATCAATCAAAATGCTCGGCGATCATACCAAATTAAGGAAGAAAAAAATTTGACAAACCGTCAGTCCACTTGGACTCGTCATCTCTACTATTTACCGATGGAAACATATTCCTAATCCTATCAGTGATCGTTAAAAAGTCCCAACAAAGTAAGAACTGTTATTAGAGGTCTAAAGTTTGATTTATTGACAAGTTGCGTAAAGAACAGGGTCGTACTTCTCTAAAACTACCCCTCCTATTGGATATTCGACCCTATAAAGTCAATATCGACTGGAGTGAAATTGAAATTACGAAAATGTAGACAGTTAGTTTGTTTTATTTACAAATATTTTATTTTCTTTCGTGGTTTTCGGGCTCAGTACACGTCTGGTATCGTGTTTAAGCCAAACGCCTTTACAAGTAGGAGTATTTTACTCGTAAATCGAACAAAATAGTCGACAAGGGTTTCTATAATCTGCGATTGATATTATAATATGAATTTGACGAATATTTCATCCCCAAACGACTCACCATATGTCCAGCTCTATTAATCCAATAGAAAGAGAAATTTTCATATTTTTTGACGTATCCTTGAAGACGTTTATTTATAAAAAACGAAGATCTAGTTGTTTTTTCCCATTTATTTTTATCTTTATAGTTTAAATTCCTGATCCATTTTAATGTACCTGAAATTATTTCAAGTATATATCACTCAACACTCGTATTGTAATTTACCTGGTGTATCGACTATCAAATCTAATTGTCCGTTATATACGGCTACTTTTAAATGTGTAGTATTCAGAATTTCTTCTACGATATGAGTTACAGGTTTCATGAAATCTTCTGATAGTTTTGAAAAAACTGAAGATCCTTCGTTCCATTTTACGGAAAGATTGAGGGCGATTTTCACTTTATCCATTATAACGAACAATTCGGTTCTATTTATTTGATGTTCTGAAGAAAATATTGAACTTAAATACATGAATAAACTTGATGAATTAATGTTTGAATCGCAATCTAGGATTATTTTCTGTTTCCTGGTTTTAAAAAAACTTTTTCTGGGTGTAGTACATAATCAATTGAATTGTGCATTTAGTTTTGTGGTTCTACTTTCAAAATATATCCACATTTTTCGAAAAACATATTCCAATTGATATTTTAAAGATTGAATCGTCAGATTTAACTCACTCGAATTATTTTCTGTTCCCAGGTTTAAAAAAAACTTTTTCTGGGTGTAATACATAATCAATTGAATTGTGCATTTAGTTTTGTGGTTCTACTTTCAAAATATATCCACATTTTTCGAAAAACATATTCCAATTGATATTTTAAAGATTGAATCGTCAGATTTAACTCACTCGAATTATTTTCTGTTCCCAGGTTTAAAAAAAAAACTTTTTCTGGGTGTAATACATAATCAGTTGAGTAGTGCATTTAGTTTTGTGGTTCTACTTTCAAAATATATCCACATTTTTCGAAAAACATATTCCAATTGATATTTTAAAGATTGAATCGTCAGATTTAACTCACTCGAATTATTTTCTGTTCCCAGGTTTAAAAAAAAAACTTTTTCTGGGTGTAATACATAATCAGTTGAGTAGTGCATTTAGTTTTGTGGTTCTACTTTCAAAATATATCCACATTTTTCGAAAAACATATTCCAATTGATATTTTAAAGATTGAATCGTCAGATTTAACTCACTCGAATTATTTTCTGTTCCCAGGTTTAAAAAAAAAACTTTTTCTGGGTGTAATACATAATCAGTTGAGTAGTGCATTTAGTTTTGTGGTTCTACTTTCAAAATATATCCACATTTTTCGAAAAACATATTCCAATTGATATTTTAAAGATTGAATCGTCAGATTTAACTCACTCGAATTATTTTCTGTTCCCAGGTTTAAAAAAAAAACTTTTTCTGCGTGTAATACATAATCAATTGAGTAGTGCATTTAGTTTTGTGGTTCTACTTTCAAAATATATCCACATTTTTCGAAAAACATATTCCAATTGATATTTTAAAGATTGAATCGTCAGATTTAACTCACTCGAATTATTTTCTGTTCCCAGGTTTAAAAAAAAAACTTTTTCTGGGTGTAATACATAATCAGTTGAATTGTGCATTTAGTTTTGTGGTTCTACTTTCAAAATATATCCACATTTTTCGAAAAACATATTCCAATTGATATTTTAAAGATTGAATCGTCAGATTTAACTCACTCGAATTATTTTCTGTTCCCAGGTTTAAAAAAAACTTTTTCTGGGTGTAATACATAATCAATTGAATTGTGCATTTAGTTTTGTGGTTCTACTTTCAAAATATATCCACATTTTTCGAAAAACATATTCCAATTGATATTTTAAAGATTGAATCGTCAGATTTAACTCACTCGGATTATTTTCTGTTCCCAGGTTTAAAAAAAACTTTTTCTGGGTGTAATACATAATCAATTGAATTGTGCATTTAGTTTTGTGGTTCTACTTTCAAAATATATCCACATTTTTCGAAAAACATATTCCAATTGATATTTTAAAGATTGAATCGTCAGATTTAACTCACTCGGATTATTTTCTGTTCCCAGGTTTAAAAAAAACTTTTTCTGGGTGTAATACATAATCAATTGAATTGTGCATTTAGTTTTGTGGTTCTACTTTCAAAATATATCCACATTTTTCGAAAAACATATTCCAATTGATATTTTAAAGATTGAATCGTCAGATTTAACTCACTCGAATTATTTTCTGTTCCCAGGTTTAAAAAAAAAACTTTTTCTGGGTGTAATACATAATCAATTGAATTGTGCATTTAGTTTTGTGGTTCTCCTTTCAAAATATATCCACATTTTTCGAAAAACATATTCCAATTGATATTTTAAAGATTGAATCGTCAGATTTAACTTACTCGGATTATTTTCTGTTCCCAGGTTTAAAAAAAACTTTTTCTGGGTGTAATACATAATCAATTGAATTGTGCATTTAGTTTTGTGGTTCTACTTTTAAAATATATCCACATTTTCCGAAAAACATATTCCAATTGATATTTTAAAGATTGAATCGTCAGATTTAACTCACTCGAATTATTTTCTGTTCCCAGGTTTAAAAAAAAACACTTTTTCTGGGTGTAATACATAATCAATTGAATTGTGCATTTAGTTATGTGGTTCTACTTTCAAAATATATCCACATTTTTCGAAAAACATATTCCAATTGATATTTTAAAGATTGAATCGTCAGATTTAACTCACTCGAATTATTTTCTGTTCCCAGGTTTAAAAAAAACTTTTTCTGGGTGTAATACATAATCAGTTGAATTGTGCATTTAGTTTTGTGGTTCTACTTTCAAAATATATCCACATTTTTCGAAAAACATATTCCAATTAACAGATTAAATATTGAATAGTCAGATTTAAATCAATCGCATTATTTTATGTTCCCAGGTTTAAAAAAAACTTTTTCTGGGTGTAATACATAATCAATTGAATTGTGCATTTAGTTTTGTGGTTCTACTTTCAAAATATATCCACATTTTTCGAAAAACATATTCCAATTGATATTTTAAAGATTGAATCGTCAGATTTAACTCACTCGAATTATTTTCTGTTCCCAGGTTTAAAAAAAACTTTTTCTGGGTGTAATACATAATCAGTTGAATTGTGCATTTAGTTTTGTGGTTCTACTTTCAAAATATATCCACATTTTTCGAAAAACATATTCCAATTAACAGATTAAATATTGAATAGTCAGATTTAAATCAATCGCATTATTTTATGTTCCCAGGTTTAAAAAAAACTTTTTCTGGGTGTAATACATAATCAATTGAATTGTGCATTTAGTTTTGTGGTTCTACTTTCAAAATATATCCACATTTTTCGAAAAACATATTCCAATTGATATTTTAAAGATTGAATCGTCAGATTTAACTCACTCGAATTATTTTCTGTTCCCAGGTTTAAAAAAAACTTTTTCTGGGTGTAATACATAATCAGTTGAATTGTGCATTTAGTTTTGTGGTTCTACTTTCAAAATATATCCACATTTTTCGAAAAACATATTCCAATTAACAGATTAAATATTGAATAGTCAGATTTAAATCAATCGGATTATTTTATGTTCCCAGGTTTAAAAAAAACTTTTTCTGGGTGTAATACATAATCAATTGAATTGTGCATTTAGTTTTGTGGTTCTACTTTCAAAATATATCCACATTTTTCGAAGAACATATTCCAATTGATATTTTAAAGATTGAATCGTCAGATTTAACTCACTCGAATTATTTTCTGTTCCCAGGTTTAAAAAAAAAAACTTTTTCTGGGTGTAATACATAATCAATTGAATTGTGCATTTAGTTATGTGGTTCTACTTTCAAAATATATCCACATTTTTCGAAAAACATATTCCAATTGATATTTTAAAGATTGAATCGTCAGATTTAACTCACTCGAATTATTTTCTGTTCCCAGGTTTAAAAAAAAAACTTTTTCTGGGTGTAATACATAATCAGTTGAGTAGTGCATTTAGTTTTGTGGTTCTACTTTCAAAATATATCCACATTTTTCGAAAAACATATTCCAATTGATATTTTAAAGATTGAATCGTCAGATTTAACTCACTCGAATTATTTTCTGTTCCCAGGTTTAAAAAAAAAACTTTTTCTGGGTGTAATACATAATCAGTTGAGTAGTGCATTTAGTTTTGTGGTTCTACTTTCAAAATATATCCACATTTTTCGAAAAACATATTCCAATTGATATTTTAAAGATTGAATCGTCAGATTTAACTCACTCGAATTATTTTCTGTTCCCAGGTTTAAAAAAAAAACTTTTTCTGGGTGTAATACATAATCAGTTGAATTGTGCATTTAGTTTTGTGGTTCTACTTTCAAAATATATCCACATTTTTCGAAAAACATATTCCAATTGATATTTTAAAGATTGAATCGTCAGATTTAACTCACTCGAATTATTTTCTGTTCCCAGGTTTAAAAAAAACTTTTTCTGGGTGTAATACATAATCAGTTGAGTTGTGCATTTAGTTTTGTGGTTCTACATTTATCATAACGATAATAAACTGTCATATTCAAACATTCTTTAGTCAAAAATCACGAAATTCGTTCAGATGTATTTATAAACAAATTTCGTACCGATATTAAGTACATTATAAAAATCGACACCTCCAGTGACTGATTCAATTAAATTTTGAGTTTGCCTCCAATTTATAAAAGCTCCAGTATAATTTTCTTGTCTAATAGATTTTTCTACTTTGAAAGCAGCTTCCATAATATCTTCATAACCATCATTATCTACAAAACCCTGGAATATGTGTCAAATATATATTTTGAATAAAAAAATTTTCAGTATTCTCACCAAATTTAATAAATACTTAGGCCAAGTCATAACAAAATCTACAGGGGATATCCACGAATCTCCCAAAACAACACCTTTGAAATTTAGTTTAATTTTACGATTTTCCTTTGCCTGGAACAACATTCAAAACCAATTTGATGTAATTATAAAAACAAAAAAGGCAAATCAGTAAATTTAACAAGAATTTGAGGTTATAAAATCAAATAAGAATAGAGAAGAAAGTGTTTAAAAGAAGAAAATAGCTGATAATGTTTCAAATATAAAAAAAGAAGAATGAGACTTCATTTTGTGTGTGTATTAGGGTGCAGTAGTCACTTCCAAATTCTGAAAGAATTAATTTCATTATCGAACTTCTATTCTAGTCGAAAATATCATAAAATATCAGTCGTATTATAAATTATACGAGATGTACAATAACTTTCGTATCTATATACATACTTTAGCTAAAACGAGAGCTATTTCTACGGCCATTTTCCCACCATAAGATTCAGAAAAAATATACGTGGGAACTTGTTGATATTGCGGTAGTTTCTCGAAGAATTTTATCAAAAAAAATAAAAAATCCTGCGCGATTTCCGTGTTCGTCCTCGTATACAAATCTCCGTTTTCCACGTAACTGAAACCTATTAAAAACTAATCGAAATTGAATTATTTTGTTATCCATATTACCTGTTCCTACGGGATTATCAACAAATAACAAATTCGCGAACCGAATCCAAGTTGAATTCCTATAATTTAAATCGGTATCCAAAGGTCCTATTTCGCCGAAATTTCCGTACGCTGTCGAAGACGCTCCAGGTCCACCTTGTAACCAAATTATTAACGGTCTATCTGTTGATTTTGATACATTAGCTGTGGTATGAAACAGCCACCAAAACATATGAGCTCTGTCTCGCACTTCAACGAAACCCCAATCTTGTAAATAAGGACCAAATCCTTGATCGCCTGTAACTAGTAATTCAGATATGGCAACACTGATTCGTATATGTCATATGTCAAATGTCAAATCTGACATTGCCGTCATGAAATTTGACGTTTTTAATGGTGAAAGTTATCAGAACGCGTTCTAATACGGGTGTTATTCGATTTGTATACGTCGTATGTCAAATCTGACATTGCCTTCATGAAATTTGACGTTTTTAATGGCGAAAGTTATCAGAACGCGTTCTGATACGAGTGCTATTCGATTTGTATATGTTGTATGTCAAATCTGATATTGCCGTCATGAAATTTGACGTTTTTAATGGTTAAATTTATCAGAACGCGTTCTAATACGGGTGTTATTCGATTTGTATACGTCGTATGTCAAATCTGACATTGCCTTCATGAAATTTGACGTTTTTAATGGCGAAAGTTATCAGAACGCGTTCTTATACGAGTGCTATTCGATTTGTATATGTCGTATGTCAAATCTGATATTGCCGTCATGAAATTTGACGTTTTTAATGGTTAAATTTATCAGAATGCGTTCTAATACGAGTGCTATTCGATTTGTGTACATCGTATATCAAATCTGACATTGCCGTCATGAAATTTGACGTTTTTAATGGTGAAATTTATCAGAACGCGTTCTGATACGAGTGCTATTCGATTTGTATATGTCGTATGTCAAATCTGACATTGCCGTCATGAAATTTGACGTTTTTAATGGTTAAATTTATCAGAACGCGTTCTGATACGGGTGTTATTCGATTTGTATACGTCGTATGTCAAATCTGACATTGCCTTCATGAAATTTGACGTTTTTAATGGCGAAAGTTATCAGAACGCGTTCTGATACGAGTGCTATTCGATTTGTATATGTCGTATGTCAAATCTGATATTGCCGTCATGAAATTTGACGTTTTTAATGGTTAAATTTATCAGAACGCGTTCTAATACGGGTGTTATTCGATTTGTATACGTCGTATGTCAAATCTGACATTGCCTTCATGAAATTTGACGTTTTTAATGGCGAAAGTTATCAGAACGCGTTCTTATACGAGTGCTATTCGATTTGTATATGTCGTATGTCAAATCTGATATTGCCGTCATGAAATTTGACGTTTTTAATGGTTAAATTTATCAGAACGCGTTCTAATACGGGTGTTATTCGATTTGTATACGTCGTATGTCAAATCTGACATTGCCTTCATGAAATTTGACGTTTTTAATGGCGAAAGTTATCAGAACGCGTTCTTATACGAGTGCTATTCGATTTGTATATGTCGTATGTCAAATCTGATATTGCCGTCATGAAATTTGACGTTTTTAATGGTTAAATTTGTCAGAATGCGTTCTAATACGAGTGCTATTCGATTTGTGTACATCGTATATCAAATCTGACATTGCCGTCATGAAATTTGACGTTTTTAATGGTGAAATTTATCAGAACGCGTTCTGATACGAGTGCTATTCGATTTGTATATGTCGTATGTCAAATCTGACATTGCCGTCATGAAATTTGACGTTTTTAATGGTTAAATTTATCAGAACGCGTTCTGATACGGGTGTTATTCGATTTGTATACGTCGTATGTCAAATCTGACATTGCCTTCATGAAATTTGACGTTTTTAATGGCGAAAGTTATCAGAACGCGTTCTGATACGAGTGCTATTCGATTTGTATATGTCGTATGTCAAATCTGATATTGCCGTCATGAAATTTGACGTTTTTAATGGTTAAATTTATCAGAACGCGTTCTAATACGGGTGTTATTCGATTTATATACGTCGTATGTCAAATCTGACATTGCCTTCATGAAATTTGACGGTTTAAATGGTGAAAGTTATCAGAACGCGTTCTTATACGAGTGCTATTCGATTTGTATATGTCGTATGTCAAATCTGATATTGCCGTCATGAAATTTGACGTTTTTAATGGTTAAATTTATCAGAACGCGTTCTAATACGGGTGTTATTCGATTTGTATACGTCGTATGTCAAATCTGACATTGCCTTCATGAAATTTGACGTTTTTAATGGCGAAAGTTATCAGAACGCGTTCTTATACGAGTGCTATTCGATTTGTATATGTCGTATGTCAAATCTGATATTGCCGTCATGAAATTTGACGTTTTTAATGGTTAAATTTATCAGAACGCGTTCTAATACGGGTGTTATTCGATTTGTATACGTCGTATGTCAAATCTGATATTGCCTTCATGAAATTTGACGTTTTTAATGGCGAAAGTTATCAGAACGCGTTCTGATACGAGTGCTATTCGATTTGTATATGTCGTATGTCAAATCTGACATTGCCGTCATGAAAATTGACGTTTTTAATGGTGAAATTTATCAGAACGCGTTCTGATACGGGTGTTATTCGATTTGTATACGTCGTATGTCAAATCTGATATTGCCTTCATGAAATTTGACGTTTTTAATGGCGAAAGTTATCAGAACGCGTTCTGATACGAGTGCTATTCGATTTGTATATGTCGTATGTCAAATCTGACATTGCCGTCATGAAAATTGACGTTTTTAATGGTGAAATTTATCAGAACGCGTTCTGATACGGGTGTTATTCGATTTGTATACGTCGTATGTCAAATCTGACATTGCCTTCATGAAATTTGACGTTTTTAATGGCGAAAGTTATCAGAACGCGTTCTGATACGAGTGCTATTCGATTTGTATATGTCGTATGTCAAATCTGATATTGCCGTCATGAAATTTGACGTTTTTAATGGTTAAATTTATCAGAACGCGTTCTAATACGGGTGTTATTCGATTTATATACGTCGTATGTCAAATCTGACATTGCCTTCATGAAATTTGACGGTTTAAATGGTGAAAGTTATCAGAACGCGTTCTGATACGAGTGCTATTCGATTTGTATACGTCGTATTTCAAATCTGACGTTGCCGTCATGAAATTTGACGTTTTTAATGGGGAAAGTTATCAGAACGCGTTCTGATACGAGTGCTATTCGATTTGTATATGTGGTATGTCAAATTTGACATTGCCTTCATGAAATTTGACGTTTTTAATGGTGAAAGTTATCAGAACGCGTTCTAATACGGGTGCTATTCGATTTTTATACGTCGTATGTCAAATCTGACATTGCCGTCATGAAATTTGACGTTTGACTGCAAAAAAGCTTGAATATTAATACTTAGATACGCAAAAATAACCCTTTATACAAGTACAAACTTGAAATATTCATCTTGGTCAAGAAATACGATGATTTTCTATTCTAAATTCTGTCTTTATGTTTGTTCAAACATGATTCCTAGGTATTGAAAGCTAAGAATTTGTTCTATAAGTACAATTTTGACCATAACCTTATTTTTTTCTGTCAATATTCGATTCCAGTTGCTCAAATTTTCTTGTAAATCCTTCTGGTTTTGTACCTTAATCATCATATTATATTAATTAGCTCTAACTATATAAAGTGGTTCAATTTTCTTTCTCTATTTCTCTATTTATCTATGAAAGATATGGATAAATAACGGACTCAAAATGCCTCCTTGTCGCCCTTTTTTTTTGTGTTGTAAAAGTCCTTCATTACATATTTTTACTTATTTATTCAATCCCCTCTTTTTTAAAAAGTATTTAGTGCCTCTAATTGAGACACTGTTAAAATTTTTTTGTTTGTAACTTCTTCTATATTTTAATTCGTTGTTTTTATCTCTGTAGCTATAAATCGCTTTTTCTTCATCGTCTTCATAATCATTAATTTCATCTTCTGACTGTACCTTCCTTGCAACTAATTTCTCTCAAGTTTTCCACCTCGTTCTTCTTTTTTATTTAGTTATTCCATCTTCTTCTTCTTTCTGCTTTGTTCGACTGTCAAATTTTCTTCCCGATTCCTCCAATTTAATCTGTTTGGAGTCCAACTTTATTATTTACACTTCTAGTAATTTCTCCACGTTTTTAATCGAGTTATGTTTTAGATTTTTTATTCAAACTCGAATTTTTATACCACAAGATGTGAATTTATTTAATACATACCGATTATTGTCTTGAACAAAAACATAATAGTAATTTCACTCAACATGTTTTCATCAAACAGACTGGTTGTTATAAATTTAACATACTGCGTTCGTTTGTATGATTTTTTTTATCTAATACAGATTCGGCTAACATATGGGACGTAATTGAATCATGTTTACCCAGAAGCTCATTCGATATATTCGTATTTCAGCGAAATTATACGGGGATAGTTCCATAAGTACCAGACCCAACAAAGAAAAATATATTTTTCAACTTAATTTCCTTTTAGCTCCTTGTACATTTCCCAGCGATGTTCAATAGGTTTTTATGATAAGAATAGTTGTTGGAAGAGGTTTTTATTTAAGTTTGGAAACGTAAAATAATTCCAGGGAACTAAATCTGGCGAATAAGGTAAACATCAGGTAATTCCGAAGTAACAACCGCCATCTCTGAGTCAAACCAGGTATTTTTGAGCCCTTCCTCGTAAGTACATAATTGGGAAAAAGTTTATGATTAATTGGTTAGTAGTTCTGATGTATTAACGGTTATTTGAACCGATTGAAATACGATACAACTTCGTCTGTTTACAAATATTAATTTCGACCCACGCGTACTAGTAGATCAGATGCATCATATGAATTTTTGATATGTTTTTATGTAAGTAAAAACGAAACTGTTGTATCTGTTGTCGAAGATTGACAGTAACAAGTCGAATCCATTAGAAACGGATCTCATTTAGTACTTTTCGTAAGATTTGTTTGATTTTTCCTTAGGTCTGGTTCTAGTTTATTGTTTTTTCGTCGTTTCTACGTAACGTTAACGTTATATTTTCCCGGAATTCCTTTGTGACGACGATGTTCAAATATCTTGAACGTGAATTTAGTAAAGACGACACCAAAATGTGCTTCGTAACAAATTATTCGCATTTTACATGAAAACAAATTTATAAATGAACAAGCTACGAAAATTACTTCAAAAAAATCCAATGTTGCACATTGAAAAATTGGAAAAATACGTACGGATCTTATCTGGTTGATACGGTGGATGGTTAACCAAATTGCGCACTTTCTTTATCTGTGGTTATTGTGGGAAATAGTTGATAAATAATGAAAGAATCTTCTCCATCATCGTTAACACTATAACCTTGTTCCTGCTTACCGAGTTTTCTTTTAGATTGAACGCATATCATCGGCATCTGGTGGGATCTTGTAGAAACCAAACGTTCGAGGACGTTATCCAATACCATCTCTGGTACAAAAATCGACTGCAGTCTTTTTCTATTGTCTGAGGAATCGATTGGAACTAAATCCGTTCTTTTGAATGACGAAACTGCGTTTTTTATTGTAGCAGATTGTTTTCTGTACTTTATTGATTCGTTGTTGAGGATTGATCCTTGAAACTTCATAATCAAATAATTTCCAGACGTATATTCAAAGAAAATGTTAACTGTAGATCCCAGGGATATTTTATCTTCGTATTTTGGCCCGACGTAATATTTTTTTAGTCTTTAACGGCAAAAACATATTCAGAATTCAATAATAATCGGCCTTACGAGGTATCCGATTCAAACGCCATAAAACGTATAGATAATTGCAAATTCAAACTTTTTTGAACCACTAATGTACAAAAAGCTGTTATTCTGAAGGTTTCCGCTTTTAAATCGTAGGTTTACTGCTGAAAAAACCTCAGTTAACCTCTTTTGGTCTTTTTCTTTAGTTTCTAATTCGTTACCTTGGTTAGAACACTTAATATTTTTTAATTTATCAATATTCAATCAATCTCAGTCGTCAGACCTTATACGACTATGTAATTTTTCATACACACGGATTTTGACCAGTCCAAACCTTTCCTATCGATCTGAACAGGACCAGTGCAAACGAGTTCATGAATATATAGAATTAGTTCGATACGATACAAAGAACGATATAGTTCCGGTTCTATCACAAAGAACGCTACAGTGTACACTACTCGAACGATTCAGTACTTTTTGGTACTTTACATTACTTGCACTACACTCGCTGAATTGATTCTAGACCCAAGCAGTACAGTGAACTGGATTAACTAGTTCTTTTGCGCTGCTACTAAGAACAGCGACATTAGTTCCGGTTCTACCACAAAGAACGTTCCAGTGTACACTACTCGAACTAATTCTACAAGTGGAGTCACCGAGAACAAACCGTTTGTCGATTGTTGTATTCGAGGTTATTCGATGTAGTTTAGATCAATAATGAAAAACGATTCAGTACTTTTTGGTACTTTACATTACTTGCACTACACTCGCTGAATTGATTCCAGACCCAAGCAGTACAGTGAACTGGATTAACTAGTTCTTTTGCGCTGCTATTAAGAACAGCGACATTAGTTCCGGTTCTACCACAAAGAACGTTCCAGTGTACACTACTCGAACTAATTCTACAAGTGGAGTCACCGAGAACAAACCGTTTGTCGATTGTTGTATTCGAGGTTATTCGATGTAATTTAGATCAATAATGAAAAACGATTCAGTACTTTTTGGTACTTTACATTACTTGCACTACACTCGCTGAATTGATTCCAGACCCAAGCAGTACAGTGAACTGGATTAACTAGTTCTTTTGCGCTGCTATTAAGAACAGCGACATTAGTTCCGGTTCTACCACAAAGAACGTTCCAGTGTACACTACTCGAACTAATTCTACAAGTGGAGTCACCGAGAACAAACCGTTTGTCGATTGTTGTATTCGAGGTTATTCGATGTAATTTAGATCAATAATGAAAAACGATTCAGTACTTTTTGGTACTTTACATTACTTGCACTACACTCGCTGAATTGATTCCAGACCCAAGCAGTACAGTGAACTGGATTAACTAGTTCTTTTGCGCTGCTATTAAGAACAGCGACATTAGTTCCGGTTCTACCACAAAGAACGTTCCAGTGTACACTACTCGAACTAATTCTACAAGTGGAGTCACCGAGAACAAACCGTTTGTCGATTGTTGTATTCGAGGTTATTCGATGTAATTTAGATCAATAATGAAAAACGATTCAGTACTTTTTGGTACTTTACATTACTTGCACTACACTCGCTGAACTGATTCTAGACCCAAGCAGTACAGTGAACTGGATTAACTAGTTCTTTTGCACTGCTATTAAGAACAGCGACATTAGTTCCGGTTCTACCACAAAGAACGTTCCAGTGTACACTACTCGAACTAATTCGACAAGTGGAGCTACCGAGAACAAACCGTTTGTCGATTGTTGTATTCGAGGTTATTTGATGTCATTTGAATCTTGTATTGTTAATAATAATGAAAAACGATTTGAAGAACAGAGAATTATAAACTTTATCGACCCACATCGTACGTTACGTTGAAAAATCCAATCTATTATTCATTTCTGTTATCAATTCCAGATACATTAGTATCTTTAAACATTAGTCACTTGAATAAGACAAATCCTTTCGCGGTGAATAATAATTTATCAAATCCGATGGCGAGCATTGATTCTACTAATGGGTTAACAACAATTCCTTAACGAATTTCTTTCTCGGAAACCTAAACCGAAACATACGAGGTCCGGTAATATTTATAGTACAGGAAATTTTTCGAGCTCTCGATTTCCAGTTGCCTCGTAACATTTTCTATGCAACAAGGGATGGAATCCGAAGCGGCAATCTTAGATCTGCGATATGAAGTTTCGTTGTTCGAGGGATATATTCGAAAGCCTCTCGCGGGAGCCCGAATACTGTTAATAATCGTCTTCCATTTGAATCGGTTGTCAACAATCGGACGGGGGCTCGGTTGTTATGTAACTGATATGCATCGCTGCCTTCTCGTAAAATTAGTAAGGAATTCTAAGTGGGAAGTTGTGTTAACTAATATATTGAGGTTAGGAAAGATAGGAGTTTGTTTCGAGGCAATTGGGAATTGCGATTGTCTGAATGTTACGACGCGATAAAATTTAATTCGACTAATGTTGATATACCGAATATTTCGCATTTGTACTCGTAGTTTTTCCTCCGGAAAACTTTATGATTCGATTATTTCGAGTAGAAGGTTATGTCAATATAACCCAACTTTTCTTCGTACGTCAGAATGATGAAAAACAACGAATTGTACGTCAATACACGAAGTTTTTAAAATAATAGTCCATCCCTGATGTAAGTAATAAAATATTTTCGTATAGTATTCGCGATATGAATAAATGTATTGTTTACAATATGGTATGCTCGTTTCCCATAACTCTCGATGGTATTTATGGGTACGATAATGGAGTCCCGCATGCTGTCGATGTCGATGTTGCACCAGGAGGTCCGGTCCTGTACCCAATGGTCGCAGTTGGGTGTTTCAGGCGGTGTACGACGACATGTTATTCGACGACTGAATTTTTATATCGACATATTTTCGTTTTGATAGTCGACGTGTTTTAAACTGTTTCTTTTTTTCATTTATACGGGGTTATAAAAAAAGTAGAATATCAATCAAGTTGTAGATTCTTTATTTTAGAGAAATATGATTAATTAGGTTCACGTGGTACTTTCTAAATACTTATATTTCGAAATTATTTGTAACGTCTCTCAAAATATATTCCATAGCTGATGGATTATCAGCTGGAACCTAAAATTCAATCAAATATACACTTAAAATACTAAATAATAATTATTTAGTATATTCTCACCATATGTCCGGCGTTATTCACCCAATAAAAAGCGAATTTATCGTATTTTTTAACGTATCCTTCCATAAATCCTTCGATATGGAAAGGTAAACGTTCAGCTTGTTCCCACAAATGTTTATTTTCGAAATTCATCTTTTTAACCCAATTAACTTGACCTTAAATAAAAAAAGGACTAATACAGGATCAAACTTAGATGTTATATATTTACCTGGCGTATCGACAATTAGATCTAATTGGCCGTTATAAACAGCTACTTTGATATCAGTAGAATTCAATAATTTTTCTACGAGATAAGGAACTGCTTTCATAATATCCAATTTTAAAGCTGTATTTACATCGTAGTTCAAAAACTGCCACTGTTGAGTTAAATTTAAAGCCGGAGCTACTTTCCTGTTCATAATATCATCAAGAGCGTCTCCCAGATGATCTACAGAAAACGGTATTTCAAGTACCTAGCCTGAACTAGAGATGGCAATAGTTGCTTTGAAAAACACCACAATCTAAACAGTTTGAAAACACCACGCCAGCCATCAATATCAGCGGATTTGTAAACGTGGAAAAGATCGTTAAATGATACTGGAAGGAATTAGTCTTCTTCTTTTTATGCTTTTTCGTTATCAACAGTAAAATAGCGTAGTTTAAACGAGACTGTACGATTCGCGATGACCAGCAACCCATTGGTCGACCAAATGCTGAAGAAAATCCACTTGATGGTCTTCGACTGAGTTACTGGACATAGTAGACATTTCAAAAAAGGCTCTAAATCATGTAATAACCGAAAATTAAGACACGAGAAGGTACCTAGGGCAATAGTTGCTTTGAAAAATACCACAATCTAAACAGTTTGAAAACACCACGCCAACCATCAATATCAGTGGATTTGTAAACGTGGGAAAGATCGTTAAATGATACTAGAAGGAATTAGTCTTCTTCTTTTTATGCTTTTTCGTTATCAACAGTAAAATAGCGTAGTTTAAACGAGACTGTACGATTCGCGATGACCAGCAACCCATTGGTCAACCAAATGTTGAAGAAAAACCACTTGATGGTCTTCGACTGAGTTACTGGACATAGTAGACATTTCAAAAAAGGCACTACATCACGTATTAACCGAAAATTAAGACACGAAAAAGGTGCCTAGCGCAATAGTTAGTTTGAAAAATACCACAATCCAAACAGTTTGAAAACACCACGCCAGCCATTAATATCAGCGGATTTGTAAACGTGGAAAAGAACGTTAAATGATACTGGAAGGAATTAGTCTTCTTCTTTTTATGATTTTTCGTTATCAACAGTAAAATAGCGTAGTTTAAACGAGACTGTACGATTCGCGATGACCAGCAACCCATTGGTCGACCAAATGCTGAAGAAAATCCACTGGATGGTCTTCGACTGAGTTACTTGACATAGTAGACATTTCAAAAAAGGCACTACATCACGTAATAACCGAAAATTAAGACACGAGAAGGTACCTAGCGCAATAGTTACTTTGAAAAATACCACAATCTAAACAGTTTGAAAACACCACGCCAGCCATTAATATCAGCGGATTTGTAAACGTGGAAAAGAACGTTAAATGATACTGGAAGGAATTAGTCTTCTTCTTTTTATGATTTTTCGTTATCAACAGTAAAATAGCGTAGTTTAAACGAGACTGTACGATTCGCGATGACCAGCAACCCATTGGTCGACCAAATGTTGAAGAAAATCCACTTGATGGTCTTCGACTGAGTTACTGGACATAGTAGACATTTCAAAAAAGGCTCTAAATCACGTATTAACCGAAAATTAGGACACGAGAAAGGTGCCTAGCGCAATAGTTGCTTTGAAAAATACCGCAATAGAAACAGTTTTGAAACACCACGCCAACCATCAATATCAGTGGAATTGTAAACGTGGAAAAGATCGTTAAATGATACTAGAAGGAATTAGACTTCTTCTTTCTATGCTTTTTCGTTATCAACAGTGAAATAGCGTAGTTTAAACGAGACTGTACGATTCGCGATGACCAGCAACCCATTGGTCGACCAAATGCTGAAGAAAATCCACTGGATGGTCTTCGACTGAGTTACTTGACATAGTAGACATTTCAAAAAAGGCTCTAAATCACGTATTAACCGAAAATTAGGACACGAGAAAGCTGTGCGCTAGACGGAACAAAAGCAGCGTCGCCAAGATGTTTCCATGGACCCGAATTGTTGGTGGATGGAACGTGGGTCCAGCACTAACCAAACAATGGATTGAGAAGGAAAAACCGCCTTCGAAGAAGGCAAAAATCGTTCCATCTGCAGGTAAGATCTTGGTAGGATGCACGTGGGATAATTATCATTGATTATTTTGAAAAAAGAAAGACCATCGACGATGAGTATTAAACAACGTTTAAGCGAAGGAATCAAGCTAATACAACCTAACAATGCAGTTCGAATTGCTACTTCGTGCACCCTGTTCGCCAGATTCGACCCCATCGGATAATTTTCTGTTTCTAGAGCGAGGTACTTCTGGAATTACGTCGGAACGAAATTAAAATTCGACATACATGATTCTATCTTCTTAGTGGATGAGGTTTTCTTTGATAATACGTTGTAAAAATCTACGTTATAACTTTTTTCGTCTATTTCAGCTGCTACAAGGTTAGATAAATCGAAAGCTTCATCAAAATTCTCGTTATCTACAGCGTCTTTAACTGCATATGCTAGTTCCATTATAGCATCGTAGCCATCGTCGTCAATAATTCCCTTAAATATGACAATAATCGATTAAATGATTAGAAAAACAATTTTAAATGAAATTTTAATCATTTTTATGATTATTTCGAATAATAAAAACGAGAAGGGATCATACAGGGTACAGGAGAATTATTTTTCATTTCTAAACTGTTTATAGTGAATTTCCAACATAGTTTACGAGGTAATGACGTAAATTTCTTTAATATTGATTATTTTTTATGCGTATTAATGAATTTTTATATAAAAACCTCACCAAATTCAATAAATAAGGTGCGTACATTAATACAGAATCAACTGGGGACACCGACGAATCTCCCAAACCTATTCCTCGAAGATTCGAATCAATATCTCCATTTTTTTCAGCCTAAAATTAAACAATTATCATTCAAATTATATTTTATTTTGTATTCACTCACATTATATATTGATAAAGCTATTTCTGGCGTCATTTTTCCACCATACGATTCGCAAAATATATATAAAGGTACTTTTTCGAATTGCGGTAATCTCTCGTAAAAATCTTTTAAGAAAACCAAAAAATCTTGCGCTATCTGTGTATTGTTTTCCGTAAAAGAACCTTCCTCGTCGATGTAACTAAATCCTGAAGCAAAAAACGATTAAAAAAATGATAAAAAACTGAATTTTCGTCTACAGAATCTTAGAAAGTAAGTTCCTTCTTTTGGCGAAGTACCAACCTATTAAATCAACTCCTACAAATATCACTATCGATATATAAATAAATCTAGTTATTACTAACCAGTTCCAACTGGATTATCAACGAATAATACGTTAGCCCATTGAACCCACGTGGTATTTCGTGGTTTTAATTCCAGATCTAATGGTCCTAATTCCGCGAAATTTCCGTATCCAGTTGAAGAGCCACCAGGTCCGCCTTGTAACCAAATGATCAAAGGTCTTTCCGTTGGATGGGAAACATCTGCTGTAGTAAAATGCAACCACCAAAACATGTAAGAACCTTTTCTAACCATGGAATATCCCCATTCTTGATCGGTCGGACCGAAACCTTGTTTACCTATCAAAATAGTTGGTAAAACGTAGTTTGATTCATTGTAGATTTTAAACGATTAAAGACGCGTGTTTTTAAGTGTCTTTGTCTTGAATTTGTGGAAAAGTTTATACGCACCTGAAGTTAAATTAAATAAAATCGATACCAACACTAATTTCAACATTTCCATTTGATCTAATAATATATTTATCTATGGTTTTTAATGAAGATAACGTTTTTATGAATATGAATATGAATCCGACAACGACGATATCGATTTATGTAAATAATCTACGTTCAAGATCTGGTTCTAACTAAAACTAAAACAGAAAGATTTTCTTTAGGAATTATTCATTGATAAATTATCGATTTCGATTCGTTTATTTTTTATTTGGAGCCCCATGTATCTCGCAACATCTCAGAAGCCCGAATTCGTTCATTTTTGGAGTGTCGTTTCCGATTTAGGAGCTCGATTGTCAAAAATACCATAAGGACAATACAAAAAAAAAAAAGAAATTCGATCCTCAGTGAACCAGAGGTTAAATTTTCACAACAAATTTGTGTTTATATCAGTGGAAATATTCCACGATGTACCTCAAGAATTTCGAAATGTTTTTATCTCGATTTTTCATATTAATATTGAGATTTTTAGACTAAATCATCAATAATAGTGATATATCGAAAGATATATGTAATATTTCAAGTATTATTGAAATAAAAAGATTTAAAAATATCTGGAAATTGTTATCAGTAAGTAAATTATAGTTTAGAGATTATGTCAAGCATTTTTAAGTAGGACATTGTTTTTTTTTTCGTCACGTATCTTTATAAAACAAAACAATAGGTACTTTAGTTTTGATTATATATCAATTTTAACAATATAAAATCTAAATTTCAACGCTAATCTTCTTATTAAAACGAAGTAGCTTTATTGTATCACCCTGTATAAATTATATCGTATGTTTAATTAAAAATACATTTTTTTATATATTTTAAAAGTCTAAGAATATTTATATCAGTCTTCTGATGATGGTTTTTATACTAATAATCGAAATAACCATTAACTTTGACCATCGAGCTCGAGGAGGTTGAATACGGCATCCATCTTGCGCACACCTTTCTCATATGCAAATTTTCAATTAATATACATTTTTTGAAATGTCTATTATGTTTAGTAACTCGCGCACTTTAAGTCGACGATCATCCACTGGATTTTCCTCAACATTTGATTAATCACTGCGTTGTTGGACTCCGTAGATCGTACAGTCTCGTTTAAACGCTGCTACCCGACATTTTATTGTTGATAATGAAGAAGAAGTCCCACCCATAGTAGAATCTAGTTCAGTTTCTATATTATTTAGGCTAAAACCTTTCAAATAAAACTGCCAAGCAAATATTTAACAACTTTGAGTCTTCAAACTAGAAAAACACATACATATGGTAGCTACCACGGTATTTAGGTCAAGCTAGATACTTTTAGGAGTATCTTCGTGATTATTAAACATTTTAAGACCATCCAGTGGATTTTCTTCAACATTTCTTGAGTCACCACCTCATTTGGTCGACCGCTGCGTTGTTGGACTCCGTAGATCGTTCAGTCTCGTTTAAACGCTGCTACCCGACATTTTATTGTTGATAATGAAGAAGAAGTCCCACCCAGAGTAGAATCTAGTTCAGTTTCTATATTATTTAGGCTAAAACCTTTCAAATAAAACTGCCAAGCAAATATTTAACAGCTTTGAGTCTTCAAATTAGAAAAATTCATACATATGGTAGCTACCACGGTATTTAGGTCAAGCTAGATACTTTTAGGAGTATCTTCGTGATTATTAAACATTTTAAGACCATCCAGTGGATTTTCTTCAACATTTCTTGAGTCACCACCTCATTTGATTAATCACTGCGTTGTTGGACTCCGTAGATCGTACAGTCTCGTTTAAACGCTGCTATTCAATATTTTACTGTTGATAACGAATAATCGGCCTCACTTAGAGTAGAATCTAGTTGGGTTTGGGGTTGAAGTTGGGGTATTGATTAGGTTAATGTTCACTAAAAAGTTCGTTCACTATTAATGACTGCTAAATAAATATTAAACAACGTAGCGTCTTCAAATTTTAAACATATGTCACATGAATTGTGTACTTCTTGTCTCCAATTGTTTTTTGTTTCTTTTTGACTGTTTTCCTATTTCTTTTAACCTCGTTCTTCAAATATTTTTATCATTAAGTTTGCGTTTGGGTAAACGAATTATTTCTAAATACCCCTGTATAATATTGGATTTATTTTCGGAACAAACATGCCATTAGAGATACACGCTCTTAAAATATGAGTTTAATCACCGTCTTCTTCTTCTTCTTTTTCTTCTTTTTTTTTCTACCGTTAACATATTGTATCTCTTGTGAAAGAAACGTAATTTGAATAATGTTCTTTGCAGCATACTTAAGAAAATTAGTTAAAGAGGCATAATACAATGATTATGTTATTCAGGATGAATAAAAGATAACAGCAATTTATCAAATGTAACAACATTAGAACAGTCGTAAGCTACACATAGCCCGTTTTGTCCCTATTTTTAAAACAACATTTCTTCATTCTTACGTTGTCAGATTGAAAGATTACTCGTTTTAAATTAAATACACATAATCAAAATGATAAATTCATTAATTTACGGATTAGATTGAGCTTTTGTTATTGTTAGAAGATACCACTGAACGTAGAAATTGTTGAATTTAGTTAGGAAAACAAAAAATTGTATTCCCTCTCTCATTCTTCTTTTTTATCTAACTTCAAACTCTCGACGATGACATACGTCAAATACTCCAAGTTCATTAGCGAATCATCGATATGTGGGGCTTCGTTTTTTTGGACTGTAGCCAAGATTTAGTCTGAAATGCGAGTAATTTGTGATATTCGATGATATTCACAATATTCTTAACCAGCAGACTCGATGTAATCAATTTTCATCACTGCATAAATTCACTGTATGCAAAATCAAATTGTTGGTTGGATTTCTGAAACAACAGATACATTATCATCCTCTGCCTCTTTGGAGATGACTTTGAACGTGGAAATTGTTGAATTTAGTTAGGAAAACAAAAAATTGTATTCCCTTTCTTATTCTTCTTTTTTATCTAACTTCAAACTCTTCACTATGACATACGTCAAATATTCCACGTTCATTAGCGAATCATCGATATGTGGGGCTTCGTTTTTTTGGACTGTAGCCAAGATTTAGTCTGAAATTCAAGTGATTTGTGATATTCGATGATATTCACAATATTCTTAACCAGCAGACTCGATGTAATCAATTTTCATCACTGCATAAATTCACTGTATGCAAAATCAAATTGTTGGTTGAATTTCTGAAACAACAGATACATTATCATCCTCTGCCTCTTTGGAGATGACTTTGAACGTGGAAATTGTTGAATTTAGTTAGGAAAACAAAAAATTGTATTCCCTTTCTTATTCTTCTTTTTTATCTAACTTCAAACTCTCGACGATGACATACGTCAAATATTCCACGTTCATTAGCGAATCATCGATATGTGGGGCTTCGTTTTTTTGGACTGTAGCCAAGATTTTGTCTGAAATGCGAGTAATTTGTGATATTCGATGATATCTACAATATTTTTAATCAGCAGACTACTTGAAATCAAATTTCATCACCGTATAAATCTACTGTATGCAAAATCAAATAGTTGCTTGTTTTAATTTCATTTCTATTAGTTGTAGATGCTGATGCATGATTAATTCCGCCAGCAATTTCATTCTAATTCCCAATGGAATCCTCAATGTACCCCATTATCAACGAATTTTCTTATTCTTCTTTTTTATCTAACTTCAAACTCTTCACTATGACATACGTCAAATAATCCACGTTCATTAGCGAATCATCGATATGTGGGGCTTCGTTTTTTTGGACTGTAGCGCAGATTTAGTCTGAAATTCAAGTGATTTGTGATATTCGATGATATTCACAATATTCTTAACCAGCAGACTACTTGAAATCAAATTTCAACATCGTATAAATCTACTGTATGCAAAATCAAATTGTTGCTTGTTTTAATTTCATTTCTATTAGTTGTAGATGCTGATGCATGATTAATTCCGCCACCAATTTCATTCTAATTCCCAATGGAATCCTCAATGTACCCCATTATCAACGAATTTTCTTATTCTTCTTTTTTATCTTACTTCAAACTCTTCACTATGACATACGTCAAATAATCCACGTTCATTAGCGAATCATCGATATGTGGGGCTTCGTTTTTTTGAACTGTAGCCAAGATTTTGTCTGAAATGCGAGTAATTTGTGATATTCGATGATATTCACAATATTCTTAACCAGCAGACTCGATGTAATCAATTTTCATCACTGCATAAATTCACTGTATGCAAAATCAAATTGTTGGTTGGATTTCTGAAACAACAGGTCCATTATCATCTGTTTGCTGCCTCTCTGGAGATGACTTTGAACGTGGAAATTGTTGAATTTAGTTAGGAAAACAAAAAATTGTATTCCCTTTCTTATTCTTCTTTTTTATCTAACTTCAAACTCTTCACTATGACATACGTCAAATACTCCACGTTCATCAGCGAATCATCGATATGTGGGGCTTCGTTTTTTTGGACTGTAGTATTCCATAGATGGAGATTTTAACATCCACGATTTTTCATTAAATCACTAAAGTTTCCATTAATTTTTTTCGATTTTAATTACTTCGATTTCGTCATTATTAATTTTTGTTGTTGCGGTTCAATACAAATTATGGAAACCGAAAAAAGCGGAGGATTTACGAAAACAGCGACCTGTATATTTTTGTGGTTATAGTATTCGACAACATACTTTCCAAAAATACAGAAAAATACGAGAAAAATAAACGAAAATGTATCAATTCATATATTATTTAATAAAATTATACTTTAAAATTATTGGTAACATCTTTTAAAATGTATTCCATGGCGGATGGATTATCGGATGGTACCTATAAATAAAAATAAATATAATATCGATTAGGTTTAACGAAATTCGATCAATTTTACCATATGTCCAGCATTATTCACCCAATAGAAAGCGAATTTATCATTTTTCCTAACATATCCTTCCATGTATCCATTAATATTGAAAGGAATTCGTTTAGATTGATCCCATGAAGGTTTACCTTCGAAATTCAATCTATTTATCCAATTAGCAGTACCTAAAAACATAATTTGGTAATAATTATCATAAATACATACGAAATACATACCGGGTGTATTTATTATTAAATCCAATTGACCGTTATAAACAGCAACAAATACATTGCTATTGTCCAATAAATCTTCCACGACTGAAGTGACTGGTTTCATAAAATCGTATAATAGAGCATTATATACACTGTAATTAACATCCTGCCATTTGCTTGTTAGATTTAGAGCAGCAGCTACTTGGCCATTCATTATATCATCGAGGGCGTCTCCGAGATTCGAACGATCTGTAAAATATTGAAATAAATCAATTAAATAAACGAATTTAGTGAAAAAAATTTGACTTACACAACCCCATTTTTTTAGTAGAAGCAGCTTGTCTTAATAAAACGTTATAAAAATCGACGTTATAAGTTTTTTCTTCAATTTCGGCGGTTACATCCCCCCATAAATTGAAAGCTTTAACAAACTCCCCGTTATCTAAAGCAGGTTTTACTTGTTCAGCTATACCTTGAATAGCATTATAACCATCATCGTCGATTAAACCCTTAAAAATCACATTTTTAATTGATAATTATCGTTAAGAGTTGCAAAAAAACTTACTAAATTCAAACAATAATCGGCGTAAGCTTCTACGATTTCAATAGAAGATACCCATCCATCTCCTAAACCTATTCCTCGTAGGTTAGTATTGATTTCTCCGTTTTGTTGTGCCTGAAAACCATTAAAAACGATTTATATTAAAGGAAAATTATTTAATTTACTCACTCTGTAGATAAAAGCTGCTATATCCGGTGTCATTTTCCCACCGTAGGATTCGCAAAATATATATAAAGGCACCCCATCGAATTGTGGTAATTTCTTGTAGAAATCTTTCAAAAAAACGAGAAAATCTTTTGCTATTTGCGTATTATTTTCAGCGTACGATCCACTTTCATCGATATAACTGAATCCTGTAATTTATAATTATTTAATTAATTGTAATTAAATAAAAAAAAAACTATTACTCACCAGATCCAACTGGATTATCAACGAATAAAACGTTAGCCCATTGAACCCACGTGGTATTTCTTGGTTTTAATTCCAGATCTAATGGTCCTAATTCGGCGAAATTACCGTATCCAGTTGAAGAAGCACCAGGTCCGCCTTGTAACCAAATGATCAAAGGTCTTTCCGTTGGATTGGAAACATCTGCTGTGGTATAATGCAACCACCAGAAGATATAAGAGCCCGTTCTGACATTGGAGTAACCCCATTCTTGATCGGTTGGACCGAAACCTTGTCTTCCTAGATGGTTTTTGGGGGGGTTGAATTGGATATTTTTATATTGAAAGTTGTTGTATGCTTACCTGAGACTGTGTAAAACAGAAAAGTTGTTAATAGAATTCTCAACATTTTGATGGATGGTTGAGATGAAACTGCTACGTGTATCAAATCGTAGACGTGTTAAAAACGATTTTGTGAAGTACTTTTTGATAATGATCGTTTCTACTTCAAATATTATCATTATCTCTTTATCAAGATATCAAAAATGCTTCATACACTAGAAGAAAACTGGAAAGTATGTAAAAACAAGAATTTTAGATTGTTTTACAAAGTTATGGATGTCAAAAGGTATTTAAGAAGTTCTTGGTGATGATTACGAAGAATATCCCTTTAAAGATTGTTTCTTGTACTCAATTTTGAATTTTTTCACAAAAACTTGAAAATATTGGACAAGGGAAATGTTTTTATCAAGATTAAAGGGTTTTGGAAAACTTCAAAAGGTATTTAAGGGACTAAATATGTTGATGGGACTTGTGTTGAAACGAATCCATTAAAGAAACTATTTAAATCTGTTATTTATTAATGGAAATGCTACTTGGAAGTCATTTAAGAAGTTCTTGGTGATGATTACGAAGAATATCCCTTTGAAGATTGTTTCTTGTATTCAATTTTGAATTTTTCCCCAATAACTTGAGAATATTGGACAAGAAAAACGTTTTTATCAAGATTAAAATGTTTTGGAAAACTTCAAAAGGTATTCAAGGGACTAAATATGTTGATGGGACTTCTGTCGAAACGAATCCAACAAAGAAACTATTCAAATCTGTTATTTATTAATGGAAATGCTACTTGGAAGTCATTTAAGAAGTTCTTGGTGATGATTACGAAGAATATCCCTTTGAAGATTGTTTCTTGTATTCAATTTTGAATTTTTCCCCAATAACTTGAAAATATTGGACAAGGGAAATGTTTTTATCAAGATTAAGATGTTTTGAAGGACTTCAAAAGGTATTTAAGGGACTAAATATGTTGATGGGACTTCTGTCGAAACGAATCCAACAAAGAAACTATTTAAATCTGTTATTTATTAATGGAAATGCTACTTGGAAGTCATTCAAGAAGTTCTTGGTGATGATTACGAAGAATATCCCTTTGAAGATTGTTTCTTGTACTCAATTTTGAATTTTTTCTCAAAAACTTGAAAATATTGACCAAGGGAAATGTTTTTATCAAGATTAAAGGGTTTTGAAGAACTTCAAAAGGTATTTAAGGGACTAAATATGTTGATGGGACTTCTGTCGAAACGAATCCAACAAAGAAACTATTCAAATCTGTTATTTATTAATGGAAATGCTACTTGGAAGTCATTTAAGAAGTTCTTGGTAATGATTACGAAGAATATCCCTTTGAAGATTGTTTCTTGTACTCAATTTTGAATTTTTTCTCAAAAACTTGAAAATATTGACCAAGGGAAATGTTTTTATCAAGATTAAAGGGTTTTGAAGAACTTCAAAAGGTATTTAAGGGACTAAATATGTTGATGGGACTTCTGTCGAAACGAATCCAACAAAGAAACTATTCAAATCTGTTATTTATTAATGGAAATGCTACTTGGAAGTCATTCAAGAAGTTCTTGGTGATGATTACGAAGAATATCCCTTTGAAGATTGTTTCTTGTATTCAATTTTGAATTTTTCCCCAATAACTTGAAAATATTGACCAAGGGAAATGTTTTTATCAAGATTAAAGGGTTTTGAAGAACTTCAAAAGGTATTTAAGGGACTAAATATGTTGATGGGACTTCTGTCGAAACGAATCCAACAAAGAAACTATTCAAATCTGTTATTTATTAATGGAAATGCTACTTGGAAGTCATTCAAGAAGTTCTTGGTGATGATTACGAAGAATATCCCTTTGAAGATTGTTTCTTGTATTCAATTTTGAATTTTTCCCCAATAACTTGAAAATATTGGACAAGGGAAATGTTTTTATCAAGATTAAGATGTTTTGAAGGACTTCAAAAGGTATTTAAGGGACTAAATATGTTGATGGGACTTGTGTTGGAACGAATGCAACCAAAACTCTATCAAAATCTGTTATTTATTAATGGAAATGCTACTTGGAAGTCATTTAAGAAGTTCTTGGTGATGATTACGAAGAATATCCCTTTGAAGATTGTTTCTTGTATTCAATTTTGAATTTTTCCCCAATAACTTGAAAATATTGGACAAGGGAAATGTTTTTATCAAGATTAAGATGTTTTGAGGGACTTCAAAAGGTATTTAAGGGACTAAATATGTTGATGGGACTTGTGTTGAAACGAATTCAACCAAAACTCTATCAAAATCTGTTATTTATTAATGGAAATGCTACTTGGAAGTCATTTAAGAAGTTCTTGGTGATGATTACGAAGAATATCCCTTTGAAGATTGTTTCTTGTATTCAATTTTGAATTTTTCCCCAATAACTTGAAAATATTGGACAAGGGAAATGTTTTTATCAAGATTAAGATGTTTTGAAGGACTTCAAAAGGTATTTAAGGGACTAAATATGTTGATGGGACTTGTGTTGGAACGAATGCAACCAAAACTCTATCAAAATCTGTTATTTATTAATGGAAATGCTACTTGGAAGTCATTTAAGAAGTTCTTGGTAATGATTACGAAGAATATCCCTTTGAAGATTGTTTCTTGTACTCAATTTTGAATTTTCTCTCAACAACTTGAAAATATTGGACAAGGGCAACGTTTGTATCAAGATTAAAATGTTTTGAGGGACTTCAAAAGGAATTTAAGGGACTAAATATGTTGATGGAACTTGTGTTGAAACGAATCCAACAAAGAAACTATTCAAATCTGTTATTTATTAATGGAAATGCTACTTGGAAGTCATTCAAGAAGTTCTTGGTAATGATTACGAAGAATATCCCTTTGAAGATTGTTTCTTGTACTCAATTTTGAATTTTTCCCCAATAACTTGAAAATATTGGACAATGGGAATGTTTTCAACAAAATTCGAAGATTTTAAAAGTGAGGAAACCAAGAAATACAAAAGACATATCGCATATTATACGTAGATCTATAATAATACAAAAAATAAGGCAAAATTTAATTAATTTCCGATTATCAGCTGTGGTATATCAACCATGTAAATCAGTTACTAAATTTTGTCATCATTGCCTGTATAGACTTACGACAATTCGACCATAATTGACAATCGAGTACAACTCAACGTTGTGGGTAACTTATGGCTGAATTAAATTCGATTCTACACGAATATCACTTGCTTTGTAATGGTGTGTAACCCATATAGAATCGATACACCGAACCCATTCAATTTTCGATGTAAATATGTTTTTCTGAACGCAAAATTGACATTAAAAGGAAGCCATGGTGTGGTGTTTATCGTCTAAACACGCCAACGGAGGCTTTTGTGCACGATAAGTGGAATTGTATGTCGTATTTCAATATAATAATAGTTTTGTTTATTTTTTTTTTCATATCATATCATATTTCTATACATTGTTATAAAAATGAAAATATATCTGTTCATACGTACGATATATTAAATTCTATTTGAAACTACGTGAATCGATATCTTTTTCTATGGGGAATTGTGTTCTATAATCAATAAAACTCCCTCACTCGCTAGCTATGTCTATGGGAATCAAGTTTATGGTAACTGAAATATGTTCAATGGAAAATAGAAAGTTTTCATTACAATTCTACGCATTCCATAGACTCCGACGTGTTTTCATACAAGTTCTATGGGATATAAAATGTTTTGTTGTGTTCTGTGAACAATATGGAGCGCGGAACTGTTCTATGGGAACCGGAACATCTTCTCGAAGATGTGTATGGAACATATTTGTCACACACAAATGTTCTTTGGGAAATAATTTGTCTCTATGGGAAATAGAACGTTTTCAGGGGGATTAAATCACGACAAAACGGGAGCTTTTTTCAAAGAGAGAAATCTATACAGAATAAAATGTGTTATATAGAACATAAAATGTTTATTATGAAATGAGAAACGTGTTTTATGGGGCATATGACATTTTTGATGGAAATTTGTGAGTAATATTGAAAATAGACATTTTATGAAAGATAGAGCTTTTTTATTGGAATTTATAAGTTCTATATGAAGTAAAACGTGTTCTATGGGGAATAAAATGTGTACTATTGTATATAAACTGTGTTTAATGGGAAATTTTACTGAAAATTGAGTTTTATGGAGTATAGAGCATTGTTTTGCCAATATATAAGTTCTATATAAAGTAAAACGTGTTCTATGGGGAATAAAATGTGTACTATTGTATATAAACTGTGTTTAATGGGAAATTTCACTGAAAATATATGAGTTCCATAGAAAATTTAGCTTTCTTATAGAAATATATAAGTTCTATATGAAGTCAGACGTGTTCTATGGGGAATAAAAAGTGTACTATACGACATAAAGTGTCTTCTATGGGAAATTTTACTGAAAATTGAGTTTTATGGAAAATCGAGCATTCTTTTGCTAATATATGAGTTCTATATGAAGTAAAACGTGTTCTATGGGGAATAAAATGTGTTCTATTGTATATAAACTGTGTTTAATGGGAAATTTCACTGAAAATATATGAGTTCCATAGAAAATTTAGCTTTCTTATAGAAATATATAAGTTCTATATGAAGTCAGACGTGTTCTATGGGGAATAAAAAGTGTACTATACGACATGAAGTGTGTTCTATGGGAAATTTTACTGAAAATTGAGTTTTATGGAAAATCGAGCATTCTTTTGCTAATATATGAGTTCTATATGAAGTAAAACGTGTTCTATGGGGAATAAAATGTGTTCTATTGTATATAAACTGTGTTTAATGGGAAATTTCACTGAAAATATATGAGTTCCATAGAAAATTTAGCTTTCTTATAGAAATATATAAGTTCTATATGAAGTCAGACGTGTTCTATGGGGAATAAAAAGTGTACTATACGACATGAAGTGTGTTCTATGGGAAATTTTACTGAAAATTGAGTTTTATGGAAAATCGAGCATTCTTTTGATAATATATAAGTTCTATATGAAGTAAAACGTGTTTTATGGGGAATAAAATGGTACTATTGTATATAAAGTGTGTTCATGGGAAATTTCACTGGAAATATATGAGTTCCATAGAAAATTCAGCTTTCTTATGGAAATATATAAGTTCTATATGAAGTCAGACGTGTTCTATGGGGAATAAAAAGTGTACTATACGACATGAAGTGTGTTCTATGGGAAATTTTACTGAAAATTGAGTTTTATGGAAAATCGAGCATTCTTTTGATAATATATAAGTTCTATATGAAGTAAAACGTGTTTTATGGGGAATAAAATGGTACTATTGTATATAAAGTGTGTTCATGGGAAATTTCACTGAAAATATATAAGTTCCTTAGAAAATTCAGCTTTCTTATGGAAATATATAAGTTCTATATGAAGTCAGACGTGTTCTATGGGGAATAAAAGTGTACTATACGATATACATTATGTCCTATACGAAATTCTACTAAAAATGTATGAGTTCTATGGAAAATTGAGCTTTTTTATGGGAATTTATAAGTTCTATATAAAGTAGAACGTATTCTATGGGGAATAAAAAATGTCCCATACGATATAATGTGTGTTCTATGGGAAATTCCACTGGATGAGTTCTATATAAAATAGAATATGTTTTATGGAAAAATAAAACTTCTTTTTTCTTCAATATTAATAGTCTTTATTTTTTCGAAAGCATTTACATATGTTTAGATACGATTCAAACCTCAAAATTATTGGTAACTTCTCTCAATATATATTCCATACCAGAAGGATTGTCGGCGGGTACCTAAAACAATAAAAATATTCATTCAAATCTGTGAATCGATTGTATCGAATATTCTCACCATATGCCCGGCGTTATTCACCCAATAAAAAGCGAATTTATCATATTTTTTAACGTATCCCTCCATAAATCCATTGATATGGAAAGGTAAACGTTCAGCTTGTTCCCATAATTTTTTATCTTTAAATTTCATCTCCTTTATCCAATTCACGGTTCCTAAGAATTAATAAACGCACTATAAACCAACTATATATGATTTATTACCAACGTACCGGGTGTATCTACAATCAAATCGAGTTGACCATTGTATACGGCTACAGTGAGATCTGTAGTGTCCAATAATTCATCCACTAGATGAATAACCGGTCTCATAAAATCAGGTCCTAATGCGTTAAAAACCCCGCCATCGACATCGTCCCATTTATGAGTTAATCCTAAAGCGGGCGCCACCAAATCGTTCATTATGTCACTGAGAGCGTCTCCCAAATAAGATCGATCTGAAATATAATCGATTTTAATCGGGTGCAATCGATTATAATCGAAACTTACATAACCCTATTTTTTTGATGGGAGCCGTCGGTTTTAATAATACGTTATAAAAATCGATGTTGTAAGTTTGTTTTTCCACTACTTCTTCTATCAAACCCCATAAATTGAAAGCTTGTTCGTAATCTTCTCTATCTATAGCATCTCGAGCTTTGTATGCTTGTTTCATTATAGATTCGTAACCATCTTGATCGACCAAACCCTTAAATTAGGTTAACTTTCAATTCCGTGGGAGAAAAAAGAAGAAGAAGAGGTTGCCAGACGCGTCTAATAATCTGGGAATATCAGAAACTTACCAAATTCAATAAATAAGGTGCCCATGTTAATACTGAATCGATCGGGGATACCCAACCATCTCCTAAGCCCACACCTTTGAGATTTGATGGTATTTCTCCGTTTTTTTGCGCCTTAAATCAATTAAAGTTAATGATATTTGAGAAATATATTATAATTATTTACCCTATATATGAACAACGCGATTTCAGGTGTCATTTTCCCACCGTACGATTCACAAAATATATATAAGGGTATATTCTCAAATTGTGGTAGCTTTTGGTAGAAATCTTTCATAAAAACCAGAAAGTCCTGTGCGATTTGGGTATTATTCAAAGCGAAAGAACCATTTTCACCAATATAACCAAATCCTGAAAGACATCCATTCGTTTAATGGGCAAAACAAGCGAAAATTCAACTAAAACCGTTACTAACCAGTTCCAACTGGATTATCAACGAATAATACGTTAGCCCATTGAACCCACGTGGTATTTCGTGGTTTTAATTCCAGATCTAATGGTCCTAATTCGGCGAAATTACCGTATCCTGTCGAGGAAGATCCAGGACCACCTTGTAACCAAATGATCAAAGGTCTTTCCGTTGGATTCGAAACATTAGCCGTGGTATAATGTAACCACCAGAACATGTAGGAATCTGGTCTAACTGTTGAATATCCCCATTCTTGATCGGTCGGACCAAAACCTTCCCTACCTATAAATTGAGAACAAAAATTGAAAAAAAAATGTTAGGTTAGCTCTAAAAACGTCAAAACCTTTTTGGAACCAGAAAAACTAGTATTCTATGGAAAATTCCACTGGATATGTATGACTTCTATGGAAAATTGAGCTTTTTATGGGAATTTATAAGTTCTATATGGAGTAAAATGTATTCTATGGGGAATAAAAAGTGTCTTATACGATATAATGTGTGTTCTATGGGAAATTCCACTGGAAATGTATGAGTTCTACGAAAAATTCAGTTTTTTTATGGGAATTAATAAGTTCTATATGGAGTAAAATGTATTCTATGGGGAATAAAAAGTGTCTCATACGATATATTGTGTGTTCTATGGGAAATTCTACTGGAAATGTATAAGTTCTATGGAAAATTGAGCTTTTTATGGGAATTTATAAGTTCTATATGGAGTAAAATGTATTCTATGGGGAATAAAAAGTGTCTTATACGATATAATGTGTGTTCTATGGCAAATTCCACTGGAAATGTATGAGTTTTATGGAAAATTGAGCTTTTTATGGGAATTTATAAGTTCTATATGGAGTAAAATATATTCTATGGGGAATAAAAAGTGTCTTATACGATATAATGTGTGTTCCATGGGAAATTCCACTGCAAATGTATGAGTTCTATGAAAAATTGAACTTTTTATGGGAATTTATAAGTTCTATATGGAGTAAAATATATTCTATGGGGAATAAAAAGTGTCTTATACGATATAATGTGTGTTCTATGGGAAATTCCACTGGAAATGTATGAGTTCTATGGAAAATTGAGCTTTTCATGGGAATTTATAAGTTCTATATGGAGTAAAATATATTCTATGGGGAATAAAAAGTGTCTTATACGATATAATGTGTGTTCCATGGGAAATTCCACTGCAAATGTATGAGTTCTATGAAAAATTGAACTTTTTATGGAAATTTATAAGTTCTATATGGAGTAAAATATATTCTATGGGGAATAAAAAGTGTCTTATACGATATAATGTGTGTTCTATGGGAAATTCCACTGGAAATGTATGAGTTCTATGGAAAATTGAGCTTGTCATGGGAATTTATAAGTTCTATATGGAGTAAAATGTATTCTATGGGGAATAAAAAGTGTCTCATACGATATATTGTGTGTTCTATGGGAAATTCCACTGGAAATGTATAAGTTCTATGGAAAATTGAGCTTTTTATGGGAATTTATAAGTTCTATATGGAGTAAAATGTATTCTATGGGGAATAAAAAGTGTCTTATACGATATAATGTGTGTTCTATGGGAAATTCCACTGGAAATGTATGAGTTCTATGGAAAATTGAGCTTTTTATGGGAATTTATAAGTTCTATATGGAGTAAAATGTATTCTATGGGGAATAAAAAGTGTCTTATACGATATAATGTGTGTTCTATGGGAAATTCCACTGGAAATGTATGAGTTCTATGGAAAATTGAGCTTTTCATGGGAATTTATAAGTTCTATATGGAGTAAAATGTATTCTATGGGGAATAAAAAGTGTCTTATACGATATAATGTGTGTTCTATGGGAAATTCCACTGGAAATGTATGAGTTCTATGGAAAATTGAGCTTTTCATGGGAATTTATAAGTTCTATATGGAGTAAAATGTATTCTATGGGGAATAAAAAGTGTCTCATACGATATATTGTGTGTTCTATGGGAAATTCCACTGGAAATGTATAAGTTCTATGGAAAATTGAGCTTTTTATGGGAATTTATAAGTTCTATATGGAGTAAAATGTATTCTATGGGGAATAAAAAGTGTCTTATACGATATAATGTGTGTTCTATGGGAAATTCCACTGGAAATGTATGAGTTCTATGGAAAATTGAGCTTTTTATGGGAATTTATAAGTTCTGTATGGAGTAAAATGTATTCTATGGGGAATAAAAAGTGTCTTATACGATATAATGTGTGTTCTATGGGAAATTCCACTGGAAATGTATGAGTTCTATGGAAAATTGAGCTTTTTATGGGAATTTATAAGTTCTATATGGAGTAAAATGTATTCTATGGGGAATAAACAGTGTCTCATACGATATAATGTGTGTTCTATAGCTCTAAAAACGCCAAAACAGCGAAGATAATAAAGTTTCAATCAATTAAACCTTTTTGGAACAAGAAAAATCAATTACTGGTTCACAAGATAAATACTTAATTTTGAGAAGGTGTATGCAGGTTAATGACGGGGTGAATTTCCACCCCAATTTACAACAAACGACCGGGAAAGATCAATTTTAAAATGTGGAGTTTGTGAGTTGGCTATTGAACATTTCTCATTGTTTAAAGGGGAGCAATCGATGTGTAAACGGTTGCCTACATAGTAGGTTCTATTTTCAGATATAAAAACAAATTCTTTGGTAACAAAAATAAATGGATATGTTGATGTTTTCAATTAGATCCGAATGGAAATAAGGCAGCTGAGTGAAGAAGAAAAAAATGTTGCCGTTTTGCTTCCGGATCCCGATGGACAGGTTGTTAACCCAAAAGTAATTAAATTCGTCTTCAATACGTACCTGCAGATTCGTAAATTAAACATAACAATAACAGAAATCTCAACATCTTTGTCATTATTCTACTATGAAATAAATGAAATTGTTACCGTTTTATCAAAAAAACAAAAAAAACTTCAAAGTACTCTCCAGATAACAAAATTGATATGAGATATGAATTTTTTCGTAGTTATTCAGTCCAGACATCTATTTTTAGATGAAATAATCATCTTATGTTGAAGAGGGTTGAAGATAACGAAGCCAATTCGCGAGATATAGTGTGAAACAACTATAAATTAATAATTTCAGATCGTCTACTTGACAGATAACGTATGAGGGTTCGGACCCTTCATTAAAGGGTTGAAATGGACGCTAGTGTTGTAAGGGTGTAGAAATGTTTACTTTATCACTTTGACTAATTGTTTGTTTGATGAGTTTGGTTTTCAAATGGCGTCCTACAATTTAGAAAAGGAAAATTGCAACTAATTATAGATCAGTGTTGATTTTGGGACCCGAAAAATATAAAAAATATGGTGAAATCCATTGAAAAAATGGCCGAACTGAAAAGGGGGAGTTTTTAAACGTGAAAACGGTTTAATACGTTTGAGGAAAAAGTTTTATAGCAAAGTTGTAGATAATGAAAAGATCTACAACTTTTGTATTCGCAGTTTTTTCATATAACCTCGAAATTTATATAAAATATTCAGAAAACCATGTTTTTCGTTTTTGATTTTTATCTTTTACAAAAAACGCTTTTTTTCCCACGAAATTTGATGAGAAATTACTTTTTTATGTCTCAAATACACTGTAATTTATTGAATTTTAAATATCCACTTTTCATCCTAATTTTTAGTCGTGGAAAAAACAGTTTTTTTCAAAAATTGAGTGAGTATTTTGTACGTTGCAATCTCTACTTTCTGATGGTGTAAAAAATTATTCATCATGGTTAATAAGATTTGGTACAGCTCTCGTATAAATAAAATCGTTTTTGAAAAATCAACCGAACCCATTGAGAATTGCGATTAATTATAGACCAGTGCTGGACCCAAAAAATATAAAAAATACGATGGAATCCATAAAAAAAATAGCAACTGAAAAGGGGGAGTTTTTAGGGGTAAAAGCGGTTCATTTCGTTTTTAGGTAAAACTATGAGTCGTATGAAAAAAATTCAAAAAAAAAGTTATAGATAATGAAAAGATCTACAACTTTTGTACTCGCAGTTTTTTCATATAACATCGAAATTTGAGTTAAAAACTCAAAAAAATCAAGTTTCTAGTTTGTAATTTTGATTTTTCACACAAAAACATTTTTTTTTTTCAAGAAATTTGATGAGAAATTACGTTTTTATGTCTCAAATACACTGTAATTTATTGAATTTTAAATATCCACTTTTTACCCTAATTTTTCGTGGTGTAAAAAACATTTTTTTTCAAAAATTAGGTGAATTTTTTGTACGTTTTAATAAAATATATAAAATCGTTAATGAATCGTCAATAAAATCGTTTTTGAAAAATCAGCCGAACCCATTGAAAATTGCAATTAATTATAGATCAGTGTTGAAACTCAAAAAATGTGAAAAATACGATGAAATCCATAAAAAAAAATAGCCGAACTGAAAAGGGGGAGTTTTTAGGGGTAGAAACGGTTCATTTAGATTTATGGTAAAACTACGAGTCGTATGAAAAAAATTCAAGAAAAAAGTTGTTGATAATGAAAAGATCTACAACTTTTGTTTTTGCAGTTTTTTCATATAACATCGAAATTTGAGTTAAAAACTCAAAAAAATCCAGTTTCTAGTTTTTAATTTTGATTTTTCACAAAAAAACATTTTTTTTCACGAAATTTGATGAGAATTTACCTTTTTATGTCTCAAATACACTGTAATTTATTGAATTTTAAATAATCACTTTTTATCCTAATTTTTCGTGGTGGAAAAAACAGTTTTTTTCAAAAATTAGGTGAATTTTTTGTACGTTTTAATAAAATATATAAAATCGTTAATGAATCGTCAATAAAATTGTTTTTGAAAAATCGAGCGAACCCATTGAAAATGCAATTTATTATAGATCAGTGTTGGAACTCAAAAAATGTGAAAAATACGATTAAATCCATTGAAAAATGAGTAGAACTGAAAAGGGTGAGTTTTTAGGGGTAAAAACGGTTCATTTCGATTTATGGTAAAACTACGAGTCGTATAAAAAAAATTCAAAAAAAAAGTTATAGATAATGAAAAGATCTACAACTTTTGTACTCGCAGTTTTTTCATATAACATCGAAATTTGAGTTAAAAACTCAAAAAAATCAAGTTTCTAGTTTTTAATTTTGATTTTTCACAAAAAAACATTTTTTTTTCACGAAATTTGATGAGAAATTACGTTTTTATTTCTCAAATACACTGTAATTTATTGAATTTCAAATATCCAATTTTTACCCTAATTTTTAGTGGTGGGAAAAACAGTTTTTTTCAAAAATTAGGTGAATTTTTTGTACGTTTTAATAAAATATATAAAATCGTTAATGAATCGTCAATAAAATCGTTTTTGAAAAATCGAGCGAACCCATTGAAAATGCAATTTATTATAGATCAGTGTTGGAACTCAAAAAATGTGAAAAATACGATTAAATCCATTGAAAAATGAGTAGAACTGAAAAGGGGGAGTTTTTAGGGGTAAAAACGGTTCATTTCGATTTATGGTAAAACTACGAGTCGTATAAAAAAAATTCAAAAAAAAAGTTGTTGATAATGAAAAGATCTACAACTTTTGTTTTTGCAGTTTTTTCATATAACATCGAAATTTGAGTTAAAAACTCAAAAAAATCAAGTTTCTAGTTTTTAATTTTGATTTTTCACAAAAAAACATTTTTTTTTCACGAAATTTGATGAGAAATTACGTTTTTATTTCTCAAATACACTGTAATTTATTGAATTTCAAATATCCAATTTTTACCCTAATTTTTCGTGGTGGAAAAAACAGTTTTTTTCAAAAATTAGGTGAATTTTTTATACGTTTTGATAAAATATATAAAATCGTTAGTAAATCATTAATAAAATCATTTTTGAAAAATCGACCGAACCCATTGAAAATTGCAACTAATTATAGATCAGTGTTGGAACCCAAAAAAATATGAAAAATACGATTTAATCCATAAAAAAATAGTCGAACTGAAAAGGGGGAGTTTTTAGGGGTGAAAACGGTTCATTTCGATTTATGGTAAAACTACGAGTCGTATGAAAAAAATTCAAGAAAAAAGTTGTTGATAATGAAAAGATCTACAACTTTTGTATTCGCAGTTTTTTCATATATCATCGAAATTTGAGTTGAAATCTCAAAAAAAATCAAGTTTCTAGTTTTTAATTTTGATTTTTCACAAAAAAAACATTTTGTTTTAACGAAATTTGATGAGAAATTACGTTTTTATGTCTCAAATACATTGTAATTTATTGAATTTTAAATATCCACTTTTTACCCTAACTTTTAGTGGTGGAAAAAACAGTTTTTTTCAAAAATTAGGTGAATTTTTTATACGTTTTGATAAAATATATAAAATCGTTAGTAAATCATTAATAAAATCGTTTTTGAAAAATCGACTGAACCCATTGAAAATTGCATTAATTATAGATCAGTGTTGGAACTCAAAAAATGTGAAAAATACGATCAAATCCATAAAAAAATAGCCGAACTGAAAAGGGGGAGTTTTTAGGGGTAGAAACGGTTCATTTAGATTTATGGTAAAACTACGAGTCGTATGAAAAAAATTCAAGAAAAAAGTTGTTGATAATGAAAAGATCTACAAATTTTGTTTTTGCAGTTTTTTCATATAACATCGAAATTTGAGTTAAAAACTCAAAAAAATCAAGTTTCTAGTTTGTAATTTTGATTTTTCACACAAAAACATTTTTTTTTTCAAGGAATTTGATGAGAATTTACCTTTTTATGTCTCAAATACACTGTAATTTATTGAATTTTAAATATCCACTTTTCACCTTAATTTTTAGTGGTGGAAAAAACAGTTTTTTTCAAAAATTAGGTGAATTTTTTATACGTTTTGATAAAATATATAAAATCGTTAGTAAATCATTAATAAAATCATTTTTGAAAAATCGACCGAACCCATTGAAAATTGCAACTAATTATAGATCAGTGTTGGAACCCAAAAAAATATGAAAAATACGATTTAATCCATAAAAAAATAGTCGAACTGAAAAGGGGGAGTTTTTAGGGGTGAAAACGGTTCATTTCGATTTATGGTAAAACTACGAGTCGTATGAAAAAAATTCAAGAAAAAAGTTGTTGATAATGAAAAGATCTACAACTTTTGTATTCGCAGTTTTTTCATATATCATCGAAATTTGAGTTGAAATCTCAAAAAAAATCAAGTTTCTAGTTTTTAATTTTGATTTTTCACAAAAAAAACATTTTGTTTTAACGAAATTTGATGAGAAATTACGTTTTTATGTCTCAAATACATTGTAATTTATTGAATTTTAAATATCCACTTTTTACCCTAACTTTTAGTGGTGGAAAAAACAGTTTTTTTCAAAAATTAGGTGAATTTTTTATACGTTTTGATAAAATATATAAAATCGTTAGTAAATCATTAATAAAATCGTTTTTGAAAAATCGACTGAACCCATTGAAAATTGCATTAATTATAGATCAGTGTTGGAACTCAAAAAATGTGAAAAATACGATCAAATCCATAAAAAAATAGCCGAACTGAAAAGGGGGAGTTTTTAGGGGTAGAAACGGTTCATTTAGATTTATGGTAAAACTACGAGTCGTATGAAAAAAATTCAAGAAAAAAGTTGTTGATAATGAAAAGATCTACAAATTTTGTTTTTGCAGTTTTTTCATATAACATCGAAATTTGAGTTAAAAACTCAAAAAAATCAAGTTTCTAGTTTGTAATTTTGATTTTTCACACAAAAACATTTTTTTTCTACGAAATTTGATGAGAAATTACCTTTTTATGTCTCAAATACACTGTAATTTATTGAATTTTTAATATCCACTTTTTACCCTAGTTTTTAGTGGTGGAAAAAACAGTTTTTTTCAAAAATTAAATGAGTTTTTTGTACGTTTCAATAAAATATATAAAATCGTTAATAAATCATTAATAAAATCATTTTTGAAAAATCGAGCGAACCTATTGAAAATGCAATTTATTATAGATCAGTGTTGGAACTCAAAAAATGTGAAAAATACGATTAAATCCATTGAAAAATGAGTAGAACTGAAGAGGGTGAGTTTTTAGGGGTAAAAACGGTTCATTTCGATTTATGGTAAAAGTACGAGTCGTATGAAAAAAATAAAAAAAAAGTTATAGATAATGAAAAGATCTACAACTTTTGTATTCGCAGTTTTTTCATATAACATCAAAATTTAAGTAAAAAATTCAGGAAATCAAGTTTTTCCTTTTTTATTGTTATCTTTTACAAAAAAACCTTCTTTTTCACCAAATTTGGTGAGAATTTTCCATTTTATGTCTTAAAGTCATTGTGATTTATTGAATTTATAAATATCCACTTTTTACCCTAGATTTTAGTGGTGGAAAAAACAGTTTTTTCCAAAAATTAAGTGAGTTTTTTGTACGTTGAAATTTCTATTTTCTGATTGTGTAAAAATTATTCACCATGGTAAATACGATTTGGTACAGCTCTCGTATAAATAAAATCGTTTTCGAAAAATCGACCGAACCCATTGAAAATTGCAATTAATTATAGATCAGTGTTGGAACTCAAAAAATGTGAAAAATACGATTAAATCCATTGAAAAATGAGTAGAACTGAAAAGGGGGAGTTTTTAGGGGTAAAAAAGGTTCATTTCGATTTATGGTAAAACTACGAGTCGTATGAAAAAAATTCAAGAAAAAAGTTGTAGATAATGAAAAGATCTACAACTTTTGTATTCGCAGTTTTTTCATATAACATCGAAATTTGAGTTAAAAACTCAAAAAAATCAAGTTTCTAGTTTGTAATTTTGATTTTTCACACAAAAACATTTTTTTTTTCAAGGAATTTGATGAGAATTTACCTTTTTATGTCTCAAATACACTGTAATTTATTGAATTTTAAATAATCACTTTTTACCCTAATTTTTAGTGGTGGAGAAAACAGTTTTTTCCAAAACTTAGGTGAATTTTTTGTACGTTTTAATAAAATATATAAAATCGTTAATAAATCATTAATAAAATCATTTTTGAAAAATCGAGCGAACCCACCGAAAATGCAATTTATTATGGATCAGTGTTGGAACTCAAAAAATATAAAAAATACGATGAAATCCATAAAAAAATAGCCGAACTGAAGAGGGTGAGTTTTTAGGGGTAAAAACGGTTTAATACGATTTTTTGAAAAAGTTTTATAGCATAATTTTAGATAATAGAAAGATCTACAACTTTTGTATCGCAGTTTTTTCATATAACATCAAAATTTAAGTAAAAAATTCAGGAAATCAAGTTTTTCGTTTTTTATTCTTATCTTTTACAAAAAAATCTTCTTTTCCACCAAATTTGGTGAGAATTTTCCATTTTATGTCTTAAATACATTGTGATTTATTGAATTTTAAATATCCACTTTTTACCCTAATTTTTAGTGGCGGAAAAAACAGTTTTTTTCAAAAAATTAAATGAGTTTTCTGTACGTTGAAATCTCTACTTTCTGATGGTGTAAAAATTATTCATTATGGTAAATACTATTTGGTACAGCTCTCGTATAAATAAAATCGTTTTTAAAAATATAACGAGCCCATTGAAAATTGCATTAATTGTAGACCAGTGTTGGAACCCAAAAAATAAAAAAAATTCCATGAAATCCATAAAAAAATAGCTGAACTGAAAAGGGGGAGTTTTTAAAAGTAAAAACTGTTTAAAACGATTCGAGGAAAAAGTTTTATAGCAAAATTTTAGATAATAGAAAGATTTACAACTTTTGTATTTGCAATTTTTTTACATAACCTCGAAACTTAAGTATAAAATTCAGAAAATCAAGTTTTTCGTTTTTTATTCTTATCTTTTACAAAAAAACCTTCTTTTCCACCAAATTTGGTGAGAATTTTCCATTTTATGTCTTGAATACATTGTGATTTATTGAATTTATAAATATCCACTTTTTACCCTAATTTTAGTGGTGGAAAAAACAGTTTTTTCCAAAACTTAGGTGAATTTTTTGTACGTTTTAATAAAATATATAAAATCGTTAATAAATCATTAATAAAATCATTTTTGAAAAATCGAGCGAACCTATTGAAAATGCAATTTATTATAGATCAGTGTTGGAACTCAAAAAATGTGAAAAATACGATTAAATCCATTGAAAAATGAGTAGAACTGAAGAGGGTGAGTTTTTAGGGGTAAAAACGGTTCATTTCGATTTATGGTAAAAGTACGAGTCGTATGAAAAAAATAAAAAAAAAGTTATAGATAATGAAAAGATCTACAACTTTTGTATTCGCAGTTTTTTCATATAACATCAAAATTTAAGTAAAAAATTCAGGAAATCAAGTTTTTCCTTTTTTATTGTTATCTTTTACAAAAAAACCTTCTTTTTCACCAAATTTGGTGAGAATTTTCCATTTTATGTCTTAAAGTCATTGTGATTTATTGAATTTATAAATATCCACTTTTTACCCTAGATTTTAGTGGTGGAAAAAACAGTTTTTTCCAAAAATTAAGTGAGTTTTTTGTACGTTGAAATTTCTATTTTCTGATTGTGTAAAAATTATTCACCATGGTAAATACGATTTGGTACAGCTCTCGTATAAATAAAATCGTTTTCGAAAAATCGACCGAACCCATTGAAAATTGCAATTAATTATAGATCAGTGTTGGAACTCAAAAAATGTGAAAAATACGATTAAATCCATTGAAAAATGAGTAGAACTGAAAAGGGGGAGTTTTTAGGGGTAAAAAAGGTTCATTTCGATTTATGGTAAAACTACGAGTCGTATGAAAAAAATTCAAGAAAAAAGTTGTAGATAATGAAAAGATCTACAACTTTTGTATTCGCAGTTTTTTCATATAACATCGAAATTTGAGTTAAAAACTCAAAAAAATCAAGTTTCTAGTTTGTAATTTTGATTTTTCACACAAAAACATTTTTTTTTTCAAGGAATTTGATGAGAATTTACCTTTTTATGTCTCAAATACACTGTAATTTATTGAATTTTAAATAATCACTTTTTACCCTAATTTTTAGTGGTGGAGAAAACAGTTTTTTCCAAAACTTAGGTGAATTTTTTGTACGTTTTAATAAAATATATAAAATCGTTAATAAATCATTAATAAAATCATTTTTGAAAAATCGAGCGAACCCACCGAAAATGCAATTTATTATGGATCAGTGTTGGAACTCAAAAAATATAAAAAATACGATGAAATCCATAAAAAAATAGCCGAACTGAAGAGGGTGAGTTTTTAGGGGTAAAAACGGTTTAATACGATTTTTTGAAAAAGTTTTATAGCAAAATTTTAGATAATAGAAAGATTTACAACTTTTGTATTTGCAATTTTTTTACATAACCTCGAAACTTAAGTATAAAATTCAGAAAATCAAGTTTTTCGTTTTTTATTCTTATCTTTTACAAAAAAACCTTCTTTTCCACCAAATTTGGTGAGAATTTTCCATTTTATGTCTTGAATACATTGTGATTTATTGAATTTATAAATATCCACTTTTTACCCTAATTTTAGTGGTGGAAAAAACAGTTTTTTCCAAAACTTAGGTGAATTTTTTGTACGTTTTAATAAAATATATAAAATCGTTAATGAATCGTCAATAAAATCGTTTTTGAAAAATCGAGCGAACCCATTGAAAATGCAATTTATTATAGATCAGTGTTGGAACTCAAAAAATGTGAAAAATACGATTAAATCCATTGAAAAATGAGTAGAACTGAAAAGGGGGAGTTTTTAGGGGTAAAAACGGTTCATTTCGATTTATGGTAAAACTACGAGTCGTATAAAAAAAATTCAAGAAAAAAGTTGTTGATAATGAAAAGATCTACAACTTTTGTTTTTGCAGTTTTTTCATATAACATCGAAATTTGAGTTAAAAACTCAAAAAAATCAAGTTTCTAGTTTTTAATTTTGATTTTTCACAAAAAAAACATTTTTTTTCACGAAATTTGATGAGAAATTACGTTTTTATGTCTCAAATACACTGTAATTTATTGAATTTTAAATATCCACTTTTTACCCTAATTTTTAGTGGCGGAAAAAACAGTTTTTTTCAAAAATTAAATGAGTTTTTTGTACGTTGAAATCTCTACTTTCTGATGGTGTAAAAAATTATTCATCATGATAAATAATATTTGGTACAGATCTCATACAAATAAAATGATTTTAAAAAAATCGACTAAACGTATTGAAAGTAAATAAAGCTCCGTATTTAGTATGTTAATTTCTGACTTTAAGCTGTTCGCATCTGGGGCTTAACAGAAATTTCACAGGAAGAGGTCAGCTCGGTTGAGCCTATTCCCAAACTTGATAAGCGCCGGCCATCAGTTGATCCCTTAATCTTTCCTGTAAATAGCTTCCAACCCTTGCCCACATTCGAATTGGTGTACTCTTTAAAACTAACGGGGGCATTTGTTCGACAAACATAACCCACACACTGTAATCTTTTTTAATCCTCCAGAATATTACATTGAACTATATATTTATATTAATCACGACGAGATTCCTTAAACGTACTAACCGCGTTTAATATTTTAATATACGAGGTGATTTACGATATCCATCAATCTGATATAAACAAACTTCTAACGAGATCGAATAACCGTTCGTCATTTATCATCCCGGCTTCGGAATAGTAGCCACTTCCGTTTGTTGATGATATTCCGCCGTTTTAAATGACCCCAGTCTTCAGCCCCCCGCCCCCCGAAACATCCACTATTTCCATTAAAGGATTATAAAGTTCGATTCAACTCTTGACAGATTTCGTCGGGAGCCTTGCCGAACAACTCCGTCCGATTCCCCCTTTTACATGTCAAAATTAATATTAGCGGATCATCAAATTCGTTCCCCCTTTTTGATCGGTTAATGTTTTAATCTTGTTACTGTCAAGTTCATCCCTCGGATTTGTTTTACCTTATTCGATGATTATTTACGAGGACAGACAAATAATTACTCCTTATAAAACTAAAATCCGTATCGTACATTCTGGTAATTAAATACAGTCGAAATTACAAACGAATTGGATTATTAGTTTTGTTTTTCTTCGAGGGCGATCGCGGGGTTAGGAAATTAGAAGAAAATCGGGTCTAAAGAAGACAAAGATCGTTCCAACTGGGGGTAAGGTTATGGCGTCGATTTTTCGCAGTTATTTTCATTAATTATCTTGAAAAAGAAAAAAACTATCAACGGGGAGTTTTAGGCGAAGTTATTGCAAAGTTTGAGCGACAAAATCTAGTAAAAACGACCGAATTTGGCTAAGGAAAAGTGTTCTTACGAAATTTTCTAAGAACTGAAAAAAACAAACATAAAAATAACTAAATAAAGATATATACTACAATAAATAACAAAATGATAGGTAATTTTTAGTATTTCAATTGGCAAATGATTGTGCATTTTTTGCATGGTAAATTATTGAGCCGTTAACTAATTCTGAACACGGAGTAGGTAAATAAAGATCCTGCTCTGCGTTCCTAACCAAGTTTTTAGTTTTTTCTTCTTATCTTTTACAAAAATAACTTTTTTCCCACCAAATTTTGTGAGAATTTGCATTTTTATGTCTCAAATACACTGTAATTTATTGAATTTTAAATAATCACTTTTTACTCTAATTTTTAATCCTGAAAAATACACTGTAATTTTAAATTTTAGTATTTCACTTAGCAAATGATTGTGCATTTTTTTGCATGGTAAATTATTGAGCCGTTAACTAATTCTGAACACGGAGTAGGTAAATAAAGATCCTGCTCTGCGTTCCTAACCAAGTTTTTAGTTTTTTCTTCTTATCTTTTACAAAAATAACTTTTTTCCCACCAAATTTTGTGAGAATTTGCATTTTTATGTCTCAAATACACTGTAATTTATTGAATTTTAAATAATCACTTTTTACTCTAATTTTTAATCCTGAAAAATACACTGTAATTTTAAATTTTAGTATTTCACTTAGCAAATGATTGTGCATTTTTTTGCATGGTAAATTATTGAGCCGTTAACTAATTCTGAACGCGGAGTAGGTAAATAAAGATCCTGCTCTGCGTTCCTAACCAAGTTTTTAGTTTTTTCTTCTTATTTTTCACAAAATAACTTTTTTCCCACCAAATTTTGTGAGAATTTGCATTGTTTTGTCTCGAATACACTGTAATTTATTGAATTTTAAATAATCACTTTTTACTCTAATTTTTAATCCTGAAAAATACACTGTAATTTTAAATTTTAGTATTTTAATTGGCAAATGATTGTGCATTTTTTTGCATTGTAAATTATTGAGCCGTTAACTAATTCTGAACGCGGAGTAGGTAAATAAAGATCCTGCTCTGCGTTCCTAATCAAGTTTTTAGTTTTTTCTTCTTATCTTTTACAAAAATAACTTTTTCCCACCAAATTTGGTGAGAATTTGCATTGTTTTGTCTCGAATACACTGTAATTTATTGAATTTTAAATATTCACTTTTTACCCCAATTTTTAGTCCTGAAAAATACACTGTAATTTTAAATTTTAGTATTTCACTTGGCAAATGATTGTGCATTTTTTTGCATTGTAAATTATTGAGCCGTTAACTAATTCTGAACGCGGAGTAGGTAAATAAAGATCCTGCTCTGCGTTCCTAACCAAGTTTTTAGTTTTTTCTTCTTATCTTTCACAAAATAACTTTTTTCCCACCAAATTTTGTGAGAATTTGCATTGTTTTGTCTCGAATACACTGTAATTTATTGAATTTTAAATATTCACTTTTTACCCCAATTTTTAGTCCTGAAAAATACACTGTAATTTTAAATTTTAGTATTTCACTTGGCAAATGATTGTGCATTTTTTTGCATTGTAAATTATTGAGCCGTTAACTAATTCTGAACGCGGAGTAGGTAAATAAAGATCCTGCACTGCGTTCCTAATCAAGTTTTTAGTTTTTTCTTCTTATCTTTTACAAAATAACTTTTTTCCCACCAAATTTTGTGAGAATTTGCATTGTTTTGTCTCGAATACACTGTAATTTATTGAATTTTAAATAATCAATTTTTACTCTAATTTTTAATCCTGAAAAATACACTGTAATTTTAAATTTTAGTATTTTAATTGGCAAATGATTGTGCATTTTTTTGCATTGTAAATTATTGAGCCGTTAACTAATTCTGAACGCGGAGTAGGTAAATAAAGATCCTGCTCTGCGTTCCTAACCAAGTTTTTAGTTTTTTCTTCTTATCTTTCACAAAATAACTTTTTTCCCACCAAATTTTGTGAGAATTTGCATTGTTTTGTCTCGAATACACTGTAATTTATTGAATTTTAAATATTCACTTTTTACCCCAATTTTTAGTCCTGAAAAATACACTGTAATTTTAAATTTTAGTATTTCACTTGGCAAATGATTGTGCATTTTTTTGCATTGTAAATTATTGAGCCGTTAACTAATTCTGAACGCGGAGTAGGTAAATAAAGATCCTGCTCTGCGTTCCTAACCAAGTTTTTAGTTTTTTCTTCTTATCTTTTACAAAAATAACTTTTTTCCCACCAAATTTGGTGAGAATTTACCTTTTTATGTCTCAAATACACTGTGATTTATTGAATTTTAAATAATCACTTTTTACCCTAATTTTTAATCCCGAAAAATACACTGTAATTTTAAATTTTAGTATTTCAATTGGCAAATGATTGTGCATTTTTTTGCATGGTAAACTATTGAACGCGGAGTAGGTAAATAAAAATTCTGCTCTGCGTTTCCAATTCAAAGATGAATAAGGAAGAAAAAATCGAATTTTTAATATTTCAAAAAAAGTTTCTGCTGAGCAAATATCTAACAGCCACCCCATTGATCAGATTTATCCCTCTCGGATTATTTTTTCTGTTCCCAGACTTAGAAAATAGCTCGTTGATGAAATATTTTTCAAAAAATGAAGAAATTAATGGCTATTTTGAAGAGCCTGTCGATTTTTATGATAAAAAACTCTATGTAGTCGTTTTTTTTATTGGATTAAGATATTTTTGAAACGTTCCTCGTATTTATAACTTTGATTACGCCTATTATATTATCAATGCAATTACAAACCGATACTCGTCGCGTGTCTAATTTTTTTAGGTTCGCAAGGCAACTATAAAAGAAAACAATTTATAATTTTTTTCTCGCGATTCTTGAGTTTTATTTTATCCACGTTTCGGAAAGCGCTAGCTGCGATCCGAGCACCTGACGTCCGCTGTCTTGATCGGCGTGAGAACTCGAAAGGTGTGCGGGTGGACGACGGCAGCGTGACCTATGGCCCTCCGGGCCCTATTCAGAATTACCGTCTTCGTTGTACGTCGACTTCCACCGATGTAGCCAGATGTGCAAGTTCACTTTTAAATATCAACATTTTCATCAGCATTATTTACATCAACATTTATACTTATTATATCTTCTTAATCGGTTTTTTTTTCGTGCCTAAAATATCTGCTAGCTCGAGCAATTTCAACCTACAATCATCCTGTACAGTTTTCCTAGTTTTTTTTAAACATTTCTGTAGTAGTAACTTCATTTGGTCGACCACTTGGTTGCTAAACCACGCGAATCGCACAGTCTCGTTTAAACGCCGCTACCCAACATTTCACTGTTGATATTGGAGAAGAAGTCCCTCCCAGAGTAGAATCTAGTTCAGTTTTTATATTATTTAAGCTAAAACCTTTCAAATAAAACTGCCAAGCAAATATTTAACAACTTTGAGTCTTCAAATTACAAAAACACATACAAATGGTAGCTACCACGGTATTTAGGTCAAGATAGATACTTTTAGGGGTATCTTTGTGATTATAAAACATTTTAAGACCATCCAGTGGATTTTCTTCAAGATTTCTTGAGTCACCACCTCATTTGATTAACCACAGCGTTGTTGGACTCCGTAGATCGTACAGTCTCGTTTAAACGCTGCTGCCCAACATTTTACTGTTAATAATGAAGAAGAAGTCCCACCCAGAGTAGAATTTAGTTCAGTTTTTTCAAACATTTCTGTAGTAGTAACTTCATTTGGTCGACCACTGGGTTGCTAAACCTCGCGAATCGTACAGTCTCGTTTAAACTTTGCTAACCAATAAATTACTGTTCTTAACGATGGAGCAGTTTCACTGATTCGTTTCCATCTTCTGTAATGTAAATTTCTTTTCAACGTTTTATCGTGTTGTTGTAGTTACTAAATATTCTTTGAATCTAGTTCTTCACCATTTCTCTTTGTTCAACATTCTTTCAATCTTTTGAAATCATTTTATTTAATTCCTATTCCCACCATCAACGTCGACATGGGACATTAAATATAAAAAAAAAGTTTTATTTTCAAAAATTATCGGTATGAACATTTTTGATAACGAGAAACGTTTGGCAACATTGCTTCAAACTACCATAATGAGTTGGCGTCCTTGTATGTGTATGTCTAACATCAATGATCCCTCAAGTAATGGTCATGGGTGCGTGTGGGGTTCGAGTAAAGTTAATTTTCTTTTTCATTTTGTTCAATACATTCTTAGATATTATAATACAGTTAAATTTAGGTCTACGTTAATAATAAATTTCGTAAAAATGTTGGAATAATCATCGACTGGTATGACCTTCAAAATTATAAACGAGGTATTAGTTACAGGTAGCTAAATCTGGCTATTACGATGGCTAAGTTATAGCTTTCTAATGAAGTACTTTGTTTTAACTTTATTTGTATTTTTTCAAACTAAAATGAGGTTAACATTTGGGATTCTTTAATAATTTTTGACAAATTAATAAAAAATTGAAGTTTCTACTTTTCTTCAAGTCTCAAAAGTAAAATTGAACGATGTTTAATTTGTTTTTCGATAAATCTAACCTTGAAAAAGTTATGCTCAATAATACTTGTAATCAGCGCCCTCTAAGAGACCCAAATATAAAAATTTTATTACAACGTTGCCAAAACTCTACATTTTTTTACATAACCTAGAGGAAATCATCTTTTGGATGAGTTCATAATAATATTTATTTTAATTGTATCCACAATTCATTATACAGACATTTTTCATATATTTTCGAATGACCTATACATACGAGGATAGTTCCAAAAGTACTCAACTAGACATACGGTAGATACGAGGTTTCAGGTAACTTTTTGGTAATAAAATATTTTTCTTTTTGGTTTCGAACGATGGATATACAAATAAAATTTATTTTTTCAACTAACCCATAAAAATTTTCGACGATATTTTGATTGTAATTGTGATAATGAAAATAAATTCGAGTAAAACTGCAGGATGGATAAAAAAACAATCTCTATTGTCACTAATATTAGAATTGATGGGTCATTAAATATTATTTAACATAAAAACATTCCTACCATGTATCATTTCGCTCGGCGGGACATAAAAGACCTGTCAAATCTTTATTACCCGACTGAATCATTCTTCTCCAGAGACGATATCATTTCATTTCGGTAAATTTGTATCATTTTTCCAAAATATAATTCATTAAACAATGTCTTCTTTACTTATTTAAAAAAAAACTATTAGTTTTCGTTGAATCACCCTATATAACTGATAGTATTTTCTTCTATTAATAAAACTTAGTCATACAAACTGTCATAAATAAAAAAGAGGAAGATATACGAGGGAATTACTGAGAAATAACTTTTTTCATTGTAACTTAAATTTTTTTAAGATAAACTAACTGGTTTTGATGATAAACTAACTTTTTTTTATTGTAAATTAACTTTTTTTGTGATAAACCAACTCACTTAATGATAAACTGAGTGTTTTATGATAAACCAACTGGTTTTGATGATAAACTAGCTTTTTTTATTGTAAATTAACTTTTTTTATTGTAATTTAACTTTTTTTGTGATAAACCAACTCATTTAATGATAAACTGAGTGTTTCATGATAAACCAACTGGTTTTGATGATAAACTAGCTTTTTTTATTGTAATTTAACTTTTTTTATGATAAACCAACTCATTTAATGATAAACTGAGTGTTTCATGATAAACCAACTGGTTTTGATGATAAAATAGCTTTTTTTATTGTAAATTAACTTTTTTTATTGTAATTTAACTTTTTTTGTGATAAACCAACTCATTTAATGATAAACTGAGTGTTTCATGATAAACCAACTGGTTTTGATGATAAACTAGCTTTTTTTATTGTAATTTAACTTTTTTTATGATAAACCAACTCATTTAATGATAAACTGAGTGTTTCATGATAAACCAACTGGTTTTGATGATAAACTAGCTTTTTTAATTGTAAATTAACTTTTTTTATGATAAACCAACTCATTTAATGATAAACTGAGTGTTTCATGATAAACCAACTGGTTTTGATGATAAACTAGCTTTTTTTGATTGTAAATTAACTTTTTTTGTGATAAACCAACTCATTTAATGATAAACTGAGTGTTTCATGATAAACCAACTGGTTTTGATGATAAACTAGCTTTTTTTATTGTAATTTAACTTTTTTTATGATAAACCAACTCATTTAATGATAAACTGAGTGTTTCATGATAAACCAACTGGTTTTGATGATGAAATAGCTTTTTTTGATTGTAATTTAACTTTTTTTATGATAAACCAACTCATTTAATGATAAACTGAGTGTTTCATGATAAACCAACTGGTTTTGATGATAAACTAACTTTTTTTATTGTAATTTAACTTTTTTTGTGATAAACCAACTCATTTAATGATAAACTGAGTGTTTCATGATAAACCAACTGGTTTTGATGATAAACTAACTTTTTTTATTGTAATTTAACTTTTTTTATGATAAACCAACTCATTTAATGATAAACTGAGTGTTTCATGATAAACCAACTGGTTTTGATGATAAACTAGCTTTTTTTATTGTAATTTAACTTTTTTTATGATAAACCAACTCATTTAATGATAAACTGAGTGTTTCATGATAAACCAACTGGTTTTGATGATAAAATAGCTTTTTTTGATTGTAATTTAACTTTTTTTATGATAAACCAACTCATTTAATGATAAACTGAGTGTTTCATGATAAACCAACTGGTTTTGATGATAAACTAGCTTTTTTTATTGTAAATTAACTTTTTTTATGATAAACCAACTCATTTAATGATAAACTGAGTGTTTTATGATAAACCAACTGGTTTTGATGATAAACCAACTTTTTTTTATTGTAAATTAACTTTTTTTATGATAAACCAACTCATTTAATGATAAACTGAGTGTTTCATGACAAACCAACTGGTTTTGATGATAAACTATCTTTTTTTATTGTAAATTAACTTTTTTTATGATAAACCAACTCATTTAATGATAAACTGAGTGTTTTATGATAAACCAACTGGTTTTGATGATAAACCAACTTTTTTTTATTGTAAATTAACTTTTTTTATGATAAACCAACTCATTTAATGATAAACTGAGTGTTTCATGATAAACCAACTGGTTTTGATGTTAAACTAGCTTTTTTTGATTGTAAATTAACTTTTTTTGTGATAAACCAACTCATTTAATGATAAACTGAGTGTTTCATGATAAACCAACTGGTTTTGATGATAAACTAGCTTTTTTTGATTGTAAATTAACTTTTTTTGTGATAAACCAACTCATTTAATGATAAACTGAGTGTTTCATGATAAACCAACTGGTTTTGATGATAAACTAACTTTTTTTTTTATTGTAAATTAACTTTTTTTATGATAAACCAGCTCATTTAATGATAAACTGAGTGTTTCATGATAAACCAACTGGTTTTGATGATAAACTAGCTTTTTTTGATTGTAAATTAACTTTTTTTGTGATAAACCAACTCATTTAATGATAAACTGAGTGTTTCATGATAAACCAACTGGTTTTGATGATAAACTAACTTTTTTTTTATTGTAAATTAACTTTTTTTATGATAAACCAGCTCATTTAATGATAAACTGAGTGTTTCATGATAAACCAACTGTTTTTGATGATAAACCAACTTTTTTTATTGTAAATTAACTTTTTTTATGATAAACCAACTCTATTAATGATAAACTGAGTGTTTTATGATAAACCAACTGGTTTTGATGATAAACTAACTTTTTTTATTGTAATTTAACTTTTTTTATGATAAACCAACACATTTAATGATAAACTGAGTGTTTTATGATAAACCAACTGGTTTTGATGATAAACTAGCTTTTTTTATTGTAAATTAACTTTTTTTATGATAAACCAACTCATTCAATGAAAAACTGAGTGTTTTATGATAAACCAATAGGGTTTTGATGTTAAACTAGCTTTTTTTGATTGTAAATTAACTTTTTTTGTGATAAACCAACTCATTTAATGATAAACTGAGTGTTTCATGATAAACCAACTGGTTTTGATGATAAACTAACTTTATTTGATTGTAAATTAACTTTTTTTATGATAAACCAACTCATTTAATGATAAACTGAGTGTTTTATGATAAACCAACTGGTTTTGATGATAATGCAACTTTTTTTATTGTAATTTAACTTTTTTTATGATAAACCAACTCATTTAATGATAAACTGAGTGTTTTATGATAAACCAACTGGTTTTGATGGTAAACTAACTTCTTTTTATTGTAAATTAACTTTTTTCAATATATAATTCATTAAACGAAGTCCTCATTAGTTATTTAAAAAAAAACTATTAGTTTTCGTTGAATCACCCTACATAACTGATAGTATTTTCTTCTATTAATAAAATTCAGTCATACAAACTGTCATAAATAAAAAAGAAGAAGATATACGAGGGAATTACTGAGAAATATACTACCTGTAGAAACTGAATTAAATAAAATACCAGAAACTTAAAAATAATACAATTTAGAAACAGAAAATAATATAAAGGAAGCAAGGACTAACGAAAAATTAAAAAAAAAAGAAAAGGGGTAGTAATTTACCCTAATACACAAAGCGCTAACCATAATCCAAAAGATTGAACCCCATATTGAATCTAATTCTAAAATTTATAAATACAATCAGCATCGTTATTTCTTTCTTCTGTAAGTTTATCTGCTTATTGTTTCATTTCATTTTTCCACTTCTATATTTTGTATTTTTTATCAATTTTTTTTACTGTGGGTTGTAGTTAACTGTCAAGATCCATTCGATTTAACGTTAAGACAAAGCACTACATCGATGTTTCGCTGTTGATTGATTGACGTGGCTAATGTCTTTTGTTTTTGTTCATGGTCGTCATGTAGAAGTAAATCCGATAGGTGATGATTCACCATCGAAATTGAAGATGATAAAAACATCAATATCTTTATTAATTTGATTCATTTATACTGATAGGTTGGATTTGACTATGACTATTTATTATAAACTAACTAAACTGCGTTAAACAAACTCGTTTCTATATCCAAACGAATTCTCAAACATTCTATGAAAGAAATGATGTACGGCAAATTTTATATTTCCACTGCAACTAAACAGGACCGGCTCCGGGGTATATTATTTCGAAAAATGTGATTGTGGATGTGAATTTTTCGATTTTCCATGTTTGGCAATTAATCTTTTCCGTCTAAAGGAAAATTGCCCTTTCTTTTTTTATTTCTGTGTGGAAAAATCGAGCTTGAAGATCGTATAATTTTGTAATACTACCGATAAAGCAGGTGTTATATATTGCGCATAATGTTGTAATAAATTTTAAGTACCGTCGAAATGAGAGCCGTACATCATGCAAATATCTTCCAAATTGAAACCATGCATTATTTTTTTCTGTTATACGGACTTATCTACCAAATAATCCCGTAATAAATTTCGCTTTTTCGAGTTGTTGTTTATCGAAGTTAATGTTTCAAAAGTGACATGATTTAATAGCAAACAAACATCTTCTTATATACAGGATGTTACTCAAAAGATTATTTTAGTACTAAAAACTGAATATCCATGGTAATTGATCTACGAGGATGGTTCTAAAAGTACCAGATTTGATCTAAAGATGGTGGTAGTTGTTTTAAAGGTACCAGCCTTCAATAATGAACGTTTTTAATTAATTTGTAAATATGTTAGAAGCTGAACTATGGGTGAGACTCGTACGTCGTTATCAATGATGAAACGTTTAAACGAGACTGTACGATCTACGGAGATTAGCAGCGCCGTGAGAAAATAAAATCTTTTGTAATATGTTGAAAAAAACTTTGCATCGTTTCTAATACAGACAGAAAAGTCTTTAAAACAAAAATTCAGTGTTTTATTATGATCTTTCGAATTAACTGAATGTGATAATTCCTTACAAACATCAAATAATAATTTTCCATCGAGAAAATAGATTCGGTTGCAGTTTTGTTAAATTTTTTATACGATTTGTATAATATGATTTCTATTCCACCACTGATACCGATAAGAGTTCAATTTCAGTAAATAGGGAGTCGTCGACAAGATTAAATTTATAGTCGATTTTATGGGGCTCATAAAAATCTACTTCTTTTATCTTGTCTAACATCTTTATTGGTCTAATTTGTAGGGACTAGTTTGTACTTACAAGCTTCGACTTTTTTTAAAGTTGAAATCAATATTCATATCACGAAATAATTTGATTTCACATGCAGAGTTTGGAATAAAACTATAGTCCATTCGTTTAGGTGGATCAAACCACGAAAAATTTTGTTTCATTTATTATTTGTGAAGTTACTTTCGCCAAAATTCAAAAACTGGGGACAACCATAACTGATTGTGATGGTAAATTAACTTTTTTAATAGTAAAATTATTTTTTTTAATTGTTAATCATCGTATTTGATGGTAAACTAACTTTTTCTGATGGCGAACTAACTTATTTTATGGTAAATTAACTTTTTTCATGATAAACCAACTGGTTTTGATGGTAAACTAACTTTTTTTTATTGTAAACTAACTTTTTTTAGGATAAAACCTTTCATTTAATGATAAACTGAGTGTTTTATGATAAACCAACTGGTTTTGATGATAAACTAACTTTTTTCTATTGTAAATTAACTTTTTTTATGATAAACCAACTCATTTAATGATAAATTGAGTGTTTCATTACAAACCAACTGGTTTTGATGATAAACTAACTTTTTTTATTGTAATTTTGATGATAAACTAACTCTATTAATGATAAACTGAGTATTTTATGATAAACCAACTGGTTTTGATGGTAAACTAACTTTTTTTGATTGTAAATTAACTTTTTTGATGATAAACCAACTCATTTAATGATAAACTGAGTGTTTTATGATAAACCAACTGGTTTTGATGATAAACTAACTTTTTTCTATTGTAAATTAACTTTTTTTATGATAAATCAACTCATTTAATGATAAATTGAGTGTTTCATCACAAACCAACTGGTTTTGATGATAAACTAACTTTTTTTATTGTAATTTTGATGATAAACTAACTCTATTAATGATAAACTGAGTATTTTATGATAAACCAACTGGTTTTGATGGTAAACTAACTTTTTTTGATTGTAAATTAACTTTTTTTATGATAAACCAACTCATTTAATGATAAACTGAGTGTTTTATGATAAACCAACTGGTTTTGATGATAAACTAACTTTTTTCTATTGTAAATTAACTTTTTTTATGATAAACCAACTCATTTAATGATAAATTGAGTGTTTCATTACAAACCAACTGGTTTTGATGATAAACCAAATAGTTTTGATGATAAACTAACTTTTTTATATTGTAAATTAACTTTTTTGGTGATAAACCAACTCATTTAATGATAAACTGAGTGTTTCATGATAAACCAACTGGTTTTGATGATAAACTTACTTTTTTTATTGTAATTTAACTTTTTTTATGATAAACCAACTCATTTAATGATAAACTCAGTGTTTTATGATAAACCAACTGGTTTTGATGATATACCAAATAGTTTTGATGATAAACTAACTTTTTTATATTGTAAATTAACTTTTTTCATGATAAACTGAGTGTTTTATGATGAACCAACTGGTTTTGATGATATACCAAATAGTTTTGATGATAAACTAACTTTTTTATATTGTAATTTAACCTTTTTGATGATAAACCAACTCATTTAATGATAAACTGAGTGTTTCATGATAAACCAACTGGTTTTGATGATAAACTAACTTTTTTTATTGTCATTTAACTTTTTTTATGATAAATCAAATCAATTAAATGATAAACTGAGTGTTTTATGATAAACCAACTGGTTTTGATGATAAACTAACTTTTTTATATTGTAATTTAACTTTTTTTATGATAAATCAACTCATTTAATGATAAACTGAGTGTTTTATGATAAATCAACTGGTTTTGATGATAAACTAACTTTTTTATATTGTAATTTAACTTTTTTTATGATAAATCAACTCATTTAATGATAAACTGAGTGTTTTATGATAAATCAACTGGTTTTGATGATAAACTAACTTTTTTATATTGTAATTTAACTTTTTTTATGATAAATCAACTCATTTAATGATAAACTGAGTGTTTTATGATAAACCAACTGGTTTTGATGATAAACTAACTTTTTTATATTGTAATTTAACTTTTTTTATGATAAATCAACTCATTTAATGATAAACTGAGTGTTTTATGATAAACCAACTGGTTTTGATGATAAACTAACTTTTCTTGATTGTAAATTAACTTTTATGAGATATGATGAGAAATGGATGTATTTGGTTATAATTTTTTCATTATTAGAGTCTTGAAGGACCTTTAGATCTCATGATATACGAAAAAATCTTAGTATTGAGAGATTATATATATGTATATATACTTTAATAGATTTTGTTCCACATTTTTTAATAAAAAAAAAAAAAACTTTATAACAGTGTATTTTCATCAGAAAACGCGACAGTCACCGATATTTTTTCGAATGTTTCCAACACAAAAGAAATTTGAACAATTGACCACCGACGCGGTTGTTATCTCTCCTGTCACTTGTCATCTACACCCTCCAAATAACAAATGAACTCCATTTTTATGGTGACTTTATACATCAAGCCTCCTTCGATCTAAATGACAATACTCGGGTCGTTAGATTCCGCTGTGCAACAAAATAAGCCTCATCTCTCTTTCTTTTAGTCGATCCATTTTATTTTTTTATTCAACGTCGTTACGTTAAAAAATTATTTCTCATTGTCTCGATGGAGGCCGCCGCTAGATGTAACGCTCCTATTCTGGAGCACCTGCTTAAAAATTAATGGAAACTTAAGCTTCTGGCAACCGAGCGGAAACGGAAATTGAAACAAATCATTTCGTTTTAATATACGTGCACACTATATATTAGAAGTAGTGCACTGAAGATTGTACAGGCAGCTTCTCTACGATACTGCGGATTCTGGACAATAAACAAATTATTATATAATCAAAATTAATTAAATTTATATAAAAACAACGATGTGTGTTCGAAATATCTAGAATTAACCTAGTAATTCATAATTGCAAAAAATGAGAAGTTAATTGATTCGTAGTTGATTCCCAAATATACAATTCCAAATTAAAGTGCATATTTTAGAAGAAAATGGAGTAATTTTCTACTGGAATTCAAATATCATACAACGGTTACAAAATCATTATTAGTCTCTTACAAATAAAATCGAATTCCTGAAAACTTTGATGATATTCATACTGAATACACTGTTTGTACTACCACTACACCTGCACTCACAATTACACTATTTGAAGCGCGTTTCGACGAGACTGAAGACTGTCTACACCTTCACTACACTAAATCTCACAATAACACTGTTTGAAGTGTGTTTCGGAAGTGCGTTTCGACGAGACTGAAGACTGTCTACACCTTCACTACACTAAAACTCACAATAACACTGTTTGAAGTGCGTTTCGGAAGTGCGTTTCGACGAGACTGAAGACTGTTTACACCACCACTACACCAAAACTCACAATTACACTGTTTGAAGCGCGTTTCGATGAGACTGAAGACTGTCTACACCTTCACTACACTAAAACTCACAATAACACTGTTTGAAGTGCGTTTCGGAAGTGCGTTGCGACGAGACTGAAGACTGTTTACACCACCACTACACCAAAACTCACAATTACACTGTTTGAAGCGCGTTTCGACGAGACTGAAGACTGTCTACACCTTCACTACACTAAAACTCACAATAACACTGTTTGAAGTGCGTTTCGACGAGACTGAAGACTGTCTACACCTTCACTACACTAAAACTCACAATAACACTGTTTGAAGTGCGTTTCGGAAGTGCGTTTCGACGAGACTGAAGACTGTTTACACCACCACTACACCAAAACTCACAATTACACTGTTTGAAGCGCGTTTCGACGAGACTGAAGACTGTCTACACCTTCACTACACTAAAACTCACAATAACACTGTTTGAAGTGCGTTTCGGAAGTGCGTTGCGACGAGACTGAAGACTGTCTACACCTTCACTACACTAAAACTCACAATAACACTGTTTGAAGTGCGTTTCGGAAGTGCGTTTCGACGAGACTGAAGACTGTTTACACCACCACTACACCAAAACTCACAATTACACTGTTTGAAGCGCGTTTCGACGAGACTGAAGACTGTCTACACCTTCACTACACTAAAACTCACAATAACACTGTTTGAAGTGCGTTGCGACGAGACTGAAGACTGTCTACACCTTCACTACACTAAAACTCACAATAACACTGTTTGAAGTGCGTTTCGGAAGTGCGTTTCGACGAGACTGAAGACTGTTTACACCACCACTACACCAAAACTCACAATTACACTGTTTGAAGCGCGTTTCGACGAGACTGAAGACTGTTTACACCACCACTATACCTAAACTCGTAATTACACTGTTTAACGCGCGTTTCGACGAGACTGTAAACTGTTATCGTCTTTTTTGTTTTTTATACTTCGCGTAGAAGTATTTTTTTCGAAAAATAGAATGGATAGTTGTTCAATTCTTTGGTAAAGAAGATCTATATCCCACAATCGACTTTACGTGGATTATTAAAGCAAAGAAATAGCTTTTTTAGATTTGATTTCTATCAATATATGATATTTCTTCGGGGAAAATGTCATCCCTATAACAATTTTTTATTTATAGAGGGTGGTACTAAATGAAATTCCCGAAAGATGAAGATGAAGTAGACGAAATAATATAGAAAAAAACGATTTTGCTTTTTGAGATGTTCAGCCACAAGCAGCGTTAATTATATTGAGAAATATTCGTTTATATGCGAAAAATCTGTTAACTAAAATAATAAATTATGAAAAGTCATGAGTTGGGATGTAACCTGGTTAACCGCCGATGAATATACATAGAGGAGGCGGCGCTATTTATGCAAATCAGTAAACAACCGAATTTGGTTTTACAAATATATCATTATTATTTATTTAACGACTTTTTTTAATGTGGAAACAGTTATTTCTTCGCAGTTTATTATAAATAAATATCAATATCTGATAATTAATTCAAGTTATTCAAAATGGGAGTAGATCGAATAGATATAATCGAATATTTTATTCGATTGTCCGAAACTAGAACGAAAACTTTTGAATAAAATAACTCAAATATTTCGAGAAAATGTTTTCGTCACTCAAATTATCAAACTGAAGTGAAGATGAAAGCCGCTGCAATATAAAGTAGACGGAATTGAATCAGAAGAAGTTTCCACTATCCACACAAAATATTAATGAAAGTAAAATTGAAATAAACATGAAATTATCCGAGAAAAGACAAGTTACATTGACTGTCAAAAGTTTTCTATTCCATACAAGTCATTATGGATATATAGAAGGAAAATTCGAAAAGTTTCGAGGACGTATTTTCCATAAATGTTCCTTCCATAAAAAAAATTCTGTTATTTATTCTGAAATAGTTAAATCTTCTTTTTTGTACGAGAACGATTCCAGAAGTACCCGACTTGACCTAGAGATGTCGGTAGTTGCCTAAAAAATATTTGTTGGTTATAACTTCGCACAGATTTTTATCGTTTGTAATTCCTGGTGTAAATTTTTTTCTAACCGTTAGCTTATTGACGTTTAGAACCTCGGTAATCATCCGGATGCTAATTCGACGATCTGCACGCTCGATTTGGTTGATTTTGGTCGTTGTTTCCGGAATTGGGAAGATCTGGAAGTTGGTTATCTTCAGTGCTCTTTCAGACCTCAATACACTGCACAAAAATACGCCCGCGAGATACAGAATTGACCCCATACACACATCTGTTATTGAAATGGTCAAATTTGATGGACTAATGTTTAATTGCAACCTCATGCATCCTATTCATCAAATTTATCTTTGTAAGTTTATTTTCTATTCGTAGATTTTGTGGTTAAAGATGGTGATATCATTGAACGTTGCTGGGAAATGTATATGAGCCAAAAGGAGATTACAATGGAAAATAAATAGAATTTTCGTGTTTTCTTTGTTGGTACTTTTGGTACCTTCCTCAAACTACTAATCGTATCAACGTTGATTAATTTTTGAGTCAAAATTCAAAAACTCGGAACAACTTTAACTGATTTTGATGGTAAATTAACTTTTTTATGGAAAACTAACTTTTTTTCATGGTAAATTAATTTTGTGAATGGTAAATTGAATTATTTCGATGGTAAACTTACTTTTTTCATGGGATTTCAACTTTTTTTGATACTAAATCAACTTTTCTTTGATAAATTAACATTTTTTGATTGTTAATCATCGTATTTGATGGTAAACTAACTTTTTTTGATGGTAAATTAATTTTGTGAATGGTAAAATGAATCATGTCGATGGTAAACTCACTTTTTTCATGGTATTTCAATTTTTTTTGGTACTAAATCAACATTATATTGATTAATTAACATTTTTTGATTGTTAATCATCGTATTTGATGGTAAACTAACTTTTTTGATGGTAAATTAATTATGTGAATGGTAAATTGAATCGTTTCGATGGTAAACTCACTTTTTTCATGGTATCAAAACTTTTTTTGGTACTAAATCAACTTTTCATTGATTAATTAACATTTTTTGATTGTTGATCAACGTATTTGATGGTGAACTAACTTTTTTTCATGGTAAATTAATTTTGTGAATGGTAAATTGAATCATTTCGATGGTAAATTTACTTTTTTCATGGTATTTCAACTTTTGTTGATATTAAATCAACTTTTTATTAATTAATTAACATTTTTTGTTGTTAATCATCGTATTTGATGGTAAATTAACTTTTTTTCATGGTAAATTAATTTTGTGAATGGTAAATTGAATTATTTCGATGGTAAACTTACTTTTTTCATGGTATCAAAACTTTTTTTGGTACTAAATCAACATTATATTGATTAATTAACATTTTTTGATTGTTAATAATCGTATTTGATGGTAAACTAACTTTTTTTCATGGTAAATTAATTTTTTGAATGGTAAATTGAATCATGTCGATGGTAAATTTACTTTTTTCATGGTATTTCAACTTTTTTTGATACTAAATCAACTTTTTATTAATTAATTAAAATTTTTTGATTGTTAATCATCGTATTTGATGGTAAACTAAATTTTGTTGATGGTATCAAAACTTTTTTTGGTACTAAATCAACTTTTCATTGATTAATTAACATTTTTAATTGTTAATCAACGTATTTGAGAGTAAACTAACTTTTTTTGATGGTAAATTAATTTTGTGAATGGTAAAATGAATCATTTCGATGGTAAACTTACTTTTTTCATGGTATCAAAAGTTTTTTTGGTACTAAATCAACTTTTCATTGATTAATTAACATTTTTTGATTGTTAATCATCGTATTTGATGGTAAACTAACTTTTTTTGATGGTAAATTGATTTTGTGAATGGTAAAATGAATCATTTCGATGGTAAACTCACTTTTTTCATGGTATCAAAACTTTTTTTGGTACTAAATCAACTTTTCATTGATTAATTAACATTTTTTGATTGTTGATCAACGTATTTGATGGTGAACTAACTTTTTTTCATGGTAAATTAATTTTGTGAATGGTAAATTGAATCATTTCGATGGTAAATTTACTTTTTTCATGGTATTTCAACTTTTGTTGATATTAAATCAACTTTTTATTAATTAATTAACATTTTTTGTTGTTAATCATCGTATTTGATGAAAATTAACTTTTTTTCATGGTAAATTAATTTTGTGAATGGTAAATTGAATTATTTCGATGGTAAACTTACTTTTTTCATGGTATCAAAACTTTTTTTGGTACTAAATCAACATTATATTGATTAATTAACATTTTTTGATTGTTAATCATCGTATTTGATGGTAAACTAACTTTTTTTCATGGTAAATTAATTTTTTGAATGGTAAATTGAGTCATGTCGATGGTAAACTTACTTTTTTCATGGTATTTCAACTTTTTTTGATACTAAATCAACTTTTTATTAATTAATTAAAATTTTTTGATTGTTAATCATCGTATTTGATGGTAAACTAAATTTTGTTGATGGTATCAAAACTTTTTTTGGTACTAAATCAACTTTTCATTGATTAATTAACATTTTTAATTGTTAATCAACGTATTTGAGAGTAAACTAACTTTTTTTGATGGTAAATTAATTTTGTGAATGGTAAAATGAATCATTTCGATGGTAAACTTACTTTTTTCATGGTATCAAAAGTTTTTTTGGTACTAAATCAACTTTTCATTGATTAATTAACATTTTTTGATTGTTAATCATCGTATTTGATGGTAAACTAACTTTTTTTGATGGTAAATTGATTTTGTGAATGGTAAAATGAATCATTTCGATGGTAAACTCACTTTTTTCATGGTATCAAAACTTTTTTTGGTACTAAATCAACTTTTTATACATTAATTAAAATTTTTTTATTGTTAATCAACGTATTTGAGAGTAAACTAACTTTTTTTGATGGTAAATTGATTTTGTGAATGGTAAATTTAATCATTTCGATGGTAAACTCACTTTTTTCATGGTATCAAAACTTTTTTTGGTACTAAATCAACTTTTTATACATTAATTAAAATTTTTTGATTGTTAATCAACGTATTTGAGAGTGAACTAACTTTTTTTGATGGTAAATTAATTTTGTGAATGGTAAATTGAATCGTTTCGATGGTAAACTCACTTTTTTCATGGTATCAAAACTTTTTTTGGTACTAAATCAACTTTTTATACATTAATTAAAATTTTTTTATTGTTAATCAACGTATTTGAGAGTAAACTAACTTTTTTTGATGGTAAATTGATTTTGTGAATGGTAAATTTAATCATTTCGATGGTAAACTCACTTTTTTCATGGTATCAAAACTTTTTTTGGTACTAAATCAACTTTTTATACATTAATTAAAATTTTTTGATTGTTAATCAACGTATTTGAGAGTGAACTAACTTTTTTTGATGGTAAATTAATTTTGTGAATGGTAAATTGAATCGTTTCGATGGTAAACTCACTTTTTTCATGGTATCAAAACTTTTTTTGGTACTAAATCAACTTTATATTGAGTAAATAGCATTTTTTGATTGTTAATCATCGTATTTGATGGTAAACTAACTTTTTTTGATGGTAAATTGATTTTGTGAATGGTAAAATGAATCATTTCGATGGTAAACTCACTTTTTTCATGGTATCAAAACTTTTTTTGGTACTAAATCAACTTTTTATACATTAATTAAAATTTTTTCATTGTTAATCAACGTATTTGAGAGTAAACTAACTTTTTTTGATGGTAAATTAATTTTGTGAATGGTAAATTGAATCATTTCGATGGTAAACTTACTTTTTTCATGGTATCAAAAGTTTTTTTGGTACTAAATCAACTTTATATTGAGTAATTAGCATTTTTTGATTGTTAATCATCGTATTTGATGGTAAACTAACTTTTTTTGATGGTAAATTAATTATGTGAATGGTAAATTGAATCGTTTCGATGGTAAACTTACTTTTTTCATGGTATCAAAAGTTTTTTTGATACTAAATCAACTTTTTATCAATTAATTGAAATTTTTTGATTGTTAATCAACGTATTTGATGGTAAACTAACTAGTTTTGATGGTAAATCAACTTTGGGAGTGGTAAATTGAATTATTTCGATAGTAAACTTGATTTTTGGTGGCATATCAACTCTTTTTGATATTATCTCAACTTTTTCTGATGGTAAACTAACTTTTTTTGATGGTGAATCGAATAACTCGATATAGCATTTTGAGCACGATCGATCTGTTCAAAAATCGTTATCAAGTCGCAAAGTATCTGGTAATAAATTTCGACTAAACTCACAATAAAGACCTGCATCAACATTTTATTCAAGTTTCAGCACTTACAAAATAAAAAATTCCATCAAATTTCACTAAAAACCTACAAGCAACTTTTTGAAATATAAATCTGGTTTTGCATTGGTGATTTATATATCAAAAAAAGGTTCTGTATGATCTATTCAACCTACTCATTCTATTATTGTATATATACTAGAATGAACATCAAAGTTTAGAAGTTTCTTGATTTGGTCTCATAGCATTTAGCTGCTAATTTATTATTAAAATCCTCAACTTTCCTTCCCACATAGTTTTCCTGTACATTTTTTGCGTTATTCTACTTATAATAATGAAATTGTTTATAAAATATCGTCAACTTAATACTCAGTTATAATACATCTTAATTTCAATAATAAATTTCATATGAATGTGAGTAATATCAATTATAGATCGAAATTAAGTTTATATTACATTTTATTGTCACAAGGTGTCACTATATGTCACTTTCAATTGAAAAACAAAATGGAGTTAGCAGTCAATGTTTATCTTAATTACAGTTTCCTTCTATTCCAACGTCCTCTGGTGTACGACATATCAATCATTCGTTTTTTATCTCTATTCAATCACTAATAGTGATTCTAATTGTTTATAATAGTAGAAACCACGTATTATAATCGAATCGTTCGACTTGGGAGGATTTATAAATCGATTTTAGTGGAAAGTACGTACGTTTCGAATAATAAATTATATTAAGAAATATATGTTTCGAGAACGTTTTGTATCAAGCAGCGGCATCTTCAATATTCATTTTCTTCATCATTAATTACATTGTCGAGTTGAAACATCGACATAAACAACTTTGACTAATGCGTTTCGGGACGACTGTACACCAGACATCATCAATCTTCAACTTTGGCAAATGTTGAAAAAATTTCACATTTTTACCGCGTATGTAGAAGGAATTTGAAAAAGAATCTACCGCGTGTTATTTATTTATTTATATAATGATATCTACAGTTTTTTATTGACCAAATTTGACAGACTTTCATAATAACAACAATAAAAGAAGAATTTACGAATGAGATGAATGATATAAAAGAAGAAATGCTTGTTTATGTTTACGAAAATATCTTGATTCAATTCGAAAATAATTTAGATCTCACAATATCAATTTTGATGTGTAGAAAAAAAAACAAAAATTTTTAGTTCGAAAACTACTACAAAGAAAATGGCTGCTACAGCTTCGAATCAGTCACGCATCCACCATATTGTCAACTTTTCATTGATTAATTAACATTTTTTGATTGTTAATAATCGTATTTGATGGTAAACTAACTTTTTCTGATGGTAAATTAATTTTGTGAATGGTAAATTGAATCATTTCGATGGTAAACTTACTTTTTTCATGGTATCAAAAGTTTTTTTGGTACTAAATCAACTTTATATTGAGTAATTAGCATTTTTTGAATGTTAATCATCGTATTTGATGGTAAACTAACTTTTTCTGATGGTAAATTAATTTTGTGAATGGTAAATTGAATCATTTCGATGGTAAACTTACTTTTTTCATGGGATTTCAACTTTTTTTGATACTAAATCAACTTTTCTTTGATTAATTAACATTTTTTGATTGTTAATAATCGTATTTGATGGTAAACTAACTTTTTCTGATGGTAAATTAATTTTGTGAATGGTAAATTGAATCATTTCGATGGTAAACTTACTTTTTTCATGGGATTTCAACTTTTTTTGATACTAAATCAACTTTTCTTTGATTAATTAACATTTTTTGATTGTTAATAATCGTATTTGATGGTAAACTAACTTTTTTTGATGGTAAATTAATTTTGTGAATGGTAAATTGAATCATTTCGATGGTAAACTTACTTTTTTCATGGGATTTCAACTTTTTTTGATACTAAATCAACTTTTCTTTGATTAATTAACATTTTTTGATTGTTAATAATCGTATTTGATGGTAAACTAATTTTTTTTTATGGTAAATTAATTTTGTGAATGGTAAATTGAATCATTTCGATGGTAAACTTACTTTTTTCATGGGATTTCAACTTTTTTTGATACTAAATCAACTTTTCTTTGATTAATTAACATTTTTTGATTGTTAATAATCGTATTTGATGGTAAACTAACTTTTTCTGATGGTAAATTAATTTTGTGAATGGTAAATTGAATCATTTCGATGGTAAACTTACTTTTTTCATGGGATTTCAACTTTTTTTGATACTAAATCAACTTTTCATTGATTAATTAACATTTTTTGATTGTTAATAATCGTATTTGATGGTAAACTAACTTTTTCTGAGGGTAAATTAATTTTGTGAATGGTAAATTGAATCATTTCGATGGTAAACTTACTTTTTTCATGGTATTTCAACTTTTTTTGATACTAAATCAACTTTTCATTGATTAATTAACATTTTTTGATTGTTAATAATCGTGTTTGATGGTAAACTAACTTTTTTTGATGGTAAATTAATTTTGTGAATGGTAAATTGAATCATTTCGATGGTAAACTTACTTTTTTCATGGGATTTCAACTTTTTTTGATACTAAATCAACTTTTCTTTGATTAATTAACATTTTTTGATTGTTAATAATCGTATTTGATGGTAAACTAACTTTTTCTGATGGTAAATTAATTTTGTGAATGGTAAATTGAATCATTTCGATGGTAAACTTACTTTTTTCATGGGATTTCAACTTTTTTTGATACTAAATCAACTTTTCTTTGATTAATTAACATTTTTTGATTGTTAATAATCGTATTTGATGGTAAACTAACTTTTTTTGATGGTAAATTAATTTTGTGAATGGTAAATTGAATCATTTCGATGGTAAACTTACTTTTTTCATGGGATTTCAACTTTTTTTGATACTAAATCAACTTTTCTTTGATTAATTAACATTTTTTGATTGTTAATAATCGTATTTGATGGTAAACTAACTTTTTCTGATGGTAAATTAATTTTGTGAATGGTAAATTGAATCATTTCGATGGTAAACTTACTTTTTTCATGGGATTTCAACTTTTTTTGATACTAAATCAACTTTTCTTTGATTAATTAACATTTTTTGATTGTTAATAATCGTATTTGATGGTAAACTAATTTTTTTTTATGGTAAATTAATTTTGTGAATGGTAAATTGAATCATTTCGATGGTAAACTTACTTTTTTCATGGGATTTCAACTTTTTTTGATACTAAATCAACTTTTCTTTGATTAATTAACATTTTTTGATTGTTAATAATCGTATTTGATGGTAAACTAACTTTTTCTGATGGTAAATTAATTTTGTGAATGGTAAATTGAATCATTTCGATGGTAAACTTACTTTTTTCATGGGATTTCAACTTTTTTTGATACTAAATCAACTTTTCATTGATTAATTAACATTTTTTGATTGTTAATAATCGTATTTGATGGTAAACTAACTTTTTCTGAGGGTAAATTAATTTTGTGAATGGTAAATTGAATCATTTCGATGGTAAACTTACTTTTTTCATGGTATTTCAACTTTTTTTGATACTAAATCAACTTTTCATTGATTAATTAACATTTTTTGATTGTTAATAATCGTGTTTGATGGTAAACTAACTTTTTTTGATGGTAAATTAATTTTGTGAATGGTAAATTGAATCATTTCGATGGTAAACTTACTTTTTTCATGGGATTTCAACTTTTTTTGATACTAAATCAACTTTTCTTTGATTAATTAACATTTTTTGATTGTTAATAATCGTATTTGATGGTAAACTAACTTTTTCTGATGGTAAATTAATTTTGTGAATGGTAAATTGAATCATTTCGATGGTAAACTTACTTTTTTCATGGGATTTCAACTTTTTTTGATACTAAATCAACTTTTCATTGATTAATTAACATTTTTTGATTGTTAATAATCGTATTTGATGGTAAACTAACTTTTTCTGAGGGTAAATTAATTTTGTGAATGGTAAATTGAATCATTTCGATGGTAAACTTACTTTTTTCATGGTATTTCAACTTTTTTTGATACTAAATCAACTTTTCATTGATTAATTAACATTTTTTGATTGTTAATAATCGTGTTTGATGGCAAACTCATTTTTATTGATGGTAAATTAATTTTGTGAATGGTAAATTGAATCATTTCGATGGTAAACTTACTTTTTTCATGGTATTTCAACTTTTTTTGATATTAAATCAACTTTTTATTAATTAATTAATATTTTTTGATTGTTAATAATCGTATTTGATGGCAAACTAACTTTTTCTGATGGTAAATTAATTTTGTGAATGGTAAATTGAATCATTTCGATGGTAAACTTACTTTTTTCATGGGATTTCAACTTTTTTTGATACTAAATCAACTTTTCATTGATTAATTAACATTTTTTGATTGTTAATAATCGTATTTGATGGTAAACTAACTTTTTCTGAGGGTAAATTAATTTTGTGAATGGTAAATTGAATCATTTCGATGGTAAACTTACTTTTTTCATGGTATTTCAACTTTTTTTGATACTAAATCAACTTTTCATTGATTAATTAACATTTTTTGATTGTTAATAATCGTGTTTGATGGCAAACTCATTTTTATTGATGGTAAATTAATTTTGTGAATGGTAAATTGAATCATTTCGATGGTAAACTTACTTTTTTCATGGTATTTCAACTTTTTTTGATATTAAATCAACTTTTTATTAATTAATTAATATTTTTTGATTGTTAATAATCGTATTTGATGGTAAACTAACTTTTTTTGATGGTAAATTAATTTTGTGAATGGTAAATTGAATCATTTCAATGGTAAACTTACTTTTTTCATGGGATTTCAACTTTTTTTTGATACTAAATCAACTTTTTATTAATTAATTAACATTTTTTGATTGTTATAGACTTTCATAATAACAACAATAAAAGAAGAATTTACGAATGAGATGAATGATATAAAAGAAGAGATGCTTGTTTATGTTTTACGAAAATATCTTGATTCAATTCGAAAATAATTTAGATCTCACAATAACAATTTTGATGTGTGGAAAAACAAAAATTTTTAGTTCGAAAACTACTACAAAGAAAATGGCTGCTACAGCTTCGAATCAGTCAAGCATCCACCATATTGTCAAGATTTATCCCCCCGATGGATCCGTGAAGTTTATTTGCATAGCAAACGACTGAAAATGAATAAAATATGTATAATTAGATTTATTTCAAAATACTTTTATCATAATAAATTCCAATGAAACTATTTTTCTTTTTCAAACTTGTACACCTCGAAGACGTTTCATTTTATACTGAAACATTTATATTTATCTGGTAATATGTAAAGAAGAAGAAATATTAACGTTCAACTGGTAACAAGATATTCGTATGCAGATTTATTTGTTCAGATGTAACGATCAATCAATGTTTTTGTGTCTGTAGAGACAGATTCCAGTGAAGAATGATAGATGATGTGCCAGTACTGAGCGTGGTATTGCTCAACAAAATATTAAACGACAGTTAGAATAGTCGGTACCACTTTAGGCCGGTTTATATACCATAAATGTGGTTCTTTATTTCTAAAAAACGAACTTTTTGTAGTGGTAATCACCCCCAAATGACAAAAGAAGTTATGAATTGAAAATTAGGCAAAAAGTTTTATTTGTAAATTACTTTCGTAGTTCATTTTGATCTTTACGATCTAATTAAACTGAAAATACGTTGAAAAAGACATTGTTTATATGAGGGAGAGATATTTTTAATGAAAATGACGTCGCTGATTCAACTATTATCAAAATCTATTAATCCATTTATAAGAGTTGATTCTTTTAGATTTGGAACGTTTTCTTTTAGTCTTTAGTCCAATCAATATAAAAACTGATCTAGATACTATTCTAGGTGAGACTGATTTTTCGTTATCAACAGTAATTTATTGGTTTAAACGAGACTGTACGATCTACGGAGTCCAACAACGCAGCGGTCGATCAAATGAGGTGGTGACTCAAGAAATGTCGAAGAAAATCCACTGGATGGTCTTGAAAATGTTTTATAATCACGAAGATACCCCTAAAAGTATCTAGCTTGACCTAAAGATCGTGGTAGCTACCATCTGTACGTGTTTTTCTAATTTGAAGACTCAAATTTGTTAAATATTTGCTTGGCAGTTTTATTTAAAAGGTTTCAGCCTAAATAATATGAAAACTGAACTAGATTCTACTCTGGGTGGGACTTCTTCTTCATTATCAACGGTAAAATGTCGGGTAGCAGCGTTTAAACGAGACTGAACGATCTACGGAGTCCAACAATGCATCGGTCGATCAAATGAGGTGGTGACTCAAGAAATGTTGATGAAAATCCACTGGATGGTCTTAAAAATGTTTTATAATCACGAAGATACCCCTAAAAGTATCTAGCTTGACCTAAAGATCGTGGTAGCTACCATCTGTACGTGTTTTTCTAATTTGAAGACTCAAATTTGTTAAATATTTGATTGGCAGTTTTATTTGAAAGGTTCTAGCCTAAATAATATAAAAATTGAACTAGATTCTACTCTGGGTGGGACTTCTTCTTCATTATCAACGGTAAAATGTCGGGTAGCAGCGTTTAAACGAGACTGAACGATCTACGGAGTCCAACAATGCATCGGTCGATCAAATGAGGTGGTGACTCAAGAAATGTTGAAGAAAATCCACTGGATGGTCTTAAAAATGTTTTATAATCACGAAGATACCCCTAAAAGTATCTAGCTTGACCTAAAGATCGTGGTAGCTACCATCTGTACGTGTTTTTCTAATTTGAAGACTCAAAGTTGTTAAATATTTGATTGGCAGTTTTATTTGAAAGGTTCTAGCCTAAATAATATAAAAATTGAACTAGATTCTACTCTGGGTGGGACTTCTTCTTCATTATCAACGGTAAAATATCGGGTAGCAGCGTTTAAACGAGACTGTACGATCTACGGAGTCCAACAACGCATCGGTCGATCAAATGAGGTAGTGACTCAAGAAACGTTGAAGAAAATCCACTGGATGGTCTTAAAATGTTTTATATTTACGAGGTTAATCCCAGAAGTATCTAGTTTGACCTAAAGATCGTGGTAGCTACCATCTATAAGTGTGTTTCAAGTTTGAAGACTCAAGGTCCATCGTTGGTCATCGTTATTAATACAAAACTTTTATTTGAAAGGTTTTAGCCTAGATAATATAAAAACTGAACTAGATTCTACTCTAGAAGATGCTTTTTCTCCATTATCAACAGTAAAATGTTCGGTAGCAGCGTTTAAACGAGACTGTACGATCTACGGAGTCCAACAACGCAGTGGTTAATCAAATGAGGTGGTAACTCAAGAAATATTGAAGAAAATCGACTGGATGATCGTCGACTGAAAGTGCGTGAGTTACTAGACATTGTAGGGATTTCAAAAAGTGCATATTAACTGAAAATTTGGACATAAGAAAGCGTTAATTTACATGGGATGTTTGACAATGTTTCCATAGGTTCATAACTAATAAAAACCATATCGAACTTATCGAAAATCACTGAGAAAACCAAAACTTCTTAAATTTTACATCGTTGTCTAGTTTTTACTACTTCTAACTATTTTTTTTTTACTGTTTATACACTTTTTATTTATATCGCTGTCGAATCTGACTGACCGTCAATCTTTGTTACTTGGTTATAACTGTCAAAATAGACATTGCTAGTTGCAATGTCAAAATATATAACCTCAAAATTAATAGGTTCAAAATAACGTCAAGAGATGGCGTAATTTTCTTTTCACGTATCAAAAATAATTGAAATATTTACAAAGGTCAAAATGAAATTGATTGGAAACGGATTTACCTTCCAAATGGTTTTAAATACTGAACTAATCAGAAATTGTATTATGGGGATATGAAAATTATAACAATAAAAAAACTACAGAGGGATATCAACGATATAAATGAAAATTAGTTTTAATTTGCGAAAAAATATCCGAAAAACAAAATGTTATACTGAAATGGTTTTTTTCTCTCAATATTATTGAGACGAAATAAGACAGTGTAGAGAAAATAAATCATTTGATCTATTTTCTGTCATCCAACTCGTAAATCCACGTGTCAATAAAAAAAAATGAACGTTTAAAAGTATTTTCGTGCCGAAAATGTAAGGGGAAAATTTGTCGATAGCTGATTTATTATTTTATCACTAGATAAAAATGTTTTACAAGAAATTTATGGGGAACTACATAAATTTCTTAATAAGCCACTTGATTATCTTATTTAATTTAGAAAAAACAAATAGATGAATTATTTTTACGGTTAATTCCTATATATTTACCCCACATCTAACGTTATTATTGACCCTTACGTTGCATTTTCAACCCTTATTTCAACGTCTATCTTCATCGTTACCAAAATTGTTTTGACTCGGATATGATTCACTTCGAGTAGAAGGGTGGTTCTAAAAATAATCTTCATCTACTCCCTTTGATGTTTTTCTTTTTTTGGAATATTATTAGAAAATCGTTTGATTTGTCATATATCTTGTTTATTATTGAAAAATAAATTTGAATGTAAGTCACGTTTAATGTTTTATCGACAACTCATAAAAAGTATTTTGAAATTCCTGTAAGTTCGCAGCTTTTCGATTATATTAGGCTATAAAATATAAAAAACGATACACTTTTATATTTATTAGATGCTTGTTTACGAGCCCCAATGGAAATAAAACTCGAAACTGACGCAATTAAAATAATAGTTTTAGTATCTGTAAGTAGAATGAAAAATTTGGATAAATTCAATTGAAAAATGAACAAAGACTAGAAAATGAAAAAAAAAATGAAAATGCCGAACTAATTTACGTCAAAAATCGATAAAAAATATTACTACTATCAGAAAATATCGAAGCTGTTTGTAAATTGATATTTCCAGGTCTTAATGTGACATACATTCAATTTGTATGAAAATTTGATTGTAAAAAACATTTGTTGGTGTTGGTTTCTGATAATTTGATAAACTCGTGTCGATTGGTGCAAAGAAATGCTGTTGGGAAATCAACCGTGGAGGTTTCAATCATCAGTTCAAACGAAGACTTTTCCGAACAGTCAAAACATCGCGGATTGACCAGTCCTCCGCCGAACAATAAATTATTTGGTCAACGTTTTTCTACAGTTCGAATCTTCTGGAGAAATGGCTGAATAAAACGATAAAAATGGAGATGATTTACAAGAAAAAGATAAAATATCAATTTATGACAATTATAATAGATAACTATGGGAAATTTGGTATGAACGAGATTTTTTTTACTGAAATATCAACTCTGGTGGATGTTTATACGTTTTTAAAACGATGTTTAATTGGAAAAATCATGATTTTTCCGTGGAAACACAATGTAGTTACAAGAATTTCTTCTTAAACTATTTTCCAAGTATTAACAAAAAACGAAGAGTCATTATTATTGGATTGATTGAGGTAGAGTTTACAAAAGCGTGTCGAGGGTAAAAAATTTTGGAAAAAAATAAAATCATATCCAATAATAAATATTTGTTTTTATTTCTGTATCTCAAAACTTAAGTACCAACCCAAGGTACTAGAAAATATGTAACAAAGAGAATTACCATTAAAATACAATGATTTTGTTCCGTATACTACGGGGTATTCAAAAAGTTATAACTAATTTTACATAAAAATCTCGAAATTTTCAATACCCTGTACAACTTAGGAAAATTTCAAAAATGATGATTCGTTGCTACTAAAACATTCAAATAATAATAAAAAAACTAAAAAATGATTTATTTCGTCAATATCCATCGAATTTAATACAGGGTGCATGAAAATACTAATACAATATTTTCTCGGTTTTCTCAAATGAATCACCCTGTAATTCAGAGTGTCTTATAAGATCTAGTGTGTCAATTTTGATTGTTGGTATATAAGGAATGATAATTATTAACATTTTTTTGGAAAACTCAATCGGTATCGAAGTAAAAATTAAATTTTGTAGCCTTTTCAATGGAGAAGTTTTTTTTGGAAAAAAAGTCATATTAAATAATGAATATTTGTTTTTATTTCTGTATCTCAAAACTTAAGTAGCAACCCAAGGTAATAGAAAATATGTAACAAAGAGAATTATCACTAAAAAACAATAATTTTGTTGCGTATTCTACGGGGTATTCAAAAAGTTATAACTAATTTTACATAAAAATCTCGAAATATTCAATACCCTGTACAACATAGGAAAATTTCAAAAATGATGATTCGTTGCTACTAAAACATTCAAATAATAATAAAAAAACTGAGAAATTATTTATTTCGTTAATATCCATCGAATATAATACAGGGTGAATGAAAATACTAATACATTATTTTCTCGGTTTTCTCAAATGAATCACCCTGTAATTCAGAGTGTCTTATAAGATCTAGTGTGTCAATTTTAATTGTTGGTATATAAGGAATGATAATTATTAACATTTTTTTGGAAAACTCAATCGGTGTCGAAGTAAAAATTAAATTTCGTAGCCTTTTCAATGGAGAATTTTTTTTTGGAAAAAAAGTCATATTAAATAATGAATATTTCTTTTTATTTCTGTATCTCAAAACTTAAGTAGCAACCCAAGATAATAGAAAATATGTAACAAAGAGAATTATCACTAAAAAACAATAATTTTGTTGCGTATTCTACGGGGTATTCAAAAAGTTATAACTAATTTTACATAAAAATCTCGAAATATTCAATACCCTGTACAACATAGGAAAATTTCAAAAATGATGATTCGTTGCTACTAAAACATTCAAATAATAATAAAAAAACTGAGAAATTATTTATTTCGTTAATATCCATCGAATATAATACAGGGTGAATGAAAATACTAATACATTATTTTCTCGGTTTTCTCAAATGAATCACCCTGTAATTCAGAGTGTCTTATAAGATCTAGTGTGTCAATTTTAATTGTTGGTATATAAGGAATGATAATTATTAACATTTTTTTGGAAAACTCAATCGGTGTCGAAGTAAAAATTAAATTTCGTAGCCTTTTCAATGGAGAATTTTTTTTTGGAAAAAAAGTCATATTAAATAATGAATATTTCTTTTTATTTCTGTATCTCAAAACTTAAGTAGCAACCCAAGGTAATAGAAAATATGTAACAAAGAGAATTATCACTAAAAAACAATAATTTTGTTGCGTATACTACGGGGTATTTAAAAAGTTATAACTAATTTTACATAAAAATCTCGAAATTTTCAATACCCTGTACAACTTAGGAAAATTTCAAAAATGATGATTCGTTGCTACTAAAACATTCAAATAATAATAAAAAAACTAAAAAATTATTTATTTCGTCAATATCCATCGAATTTAATACAGGGTGCATGAAAATACTAATACAATATTTTCTCGGTTTTCTCAAATGAATCACCCTGTAATTCAGAGTGTCTTATAAGATCTAGTGTGTCAATTTTGATTGTTGGTATATAAGGAATGATAATTATTAACATTTTTTTGGAAAACTCAATCGGTATCGAAGTAAAAATTAAATTTTGTAGCCTTTTCAATGGAGAAGTTTTTTTTGGAAAAAAAGTCATATTAAATAATGAATATTTGTTTTTATTTCTGTATCTCAAAACTTAAGTAGCAACCCAAGGTACTAGAAAATATGAAACAAAGAGAATTACCATTATAACACAATAATTTTGTTCCGTATACTACGGGGTATTCAAAAAGTTATAACTAATTTTACATAAAAATCTCGAAATTTTCAATACCCTGTACAACATAGGAAAATTTCAAAAATGATGATTCGTCGCTACTAAAACATTCAAATAATAATAAAAAACTGAGAAATTATTTATTTCGTTAATATCCATCGAATATAATACAGGGTGAATGAAAATACTAATACATTATTTTCTCGGTTTTCTCAAATGAATCACCCTGTAATTCAGAGTGTCTTATAAGATCTAGTGTGTCAATTTTAATTGTTGGTATATAAGGAATAATAATTATGAACACTTTTTCGGAAATTTCAATCGCTATGGAAGATATTCTACTTTATACGTGTAATCCCCTAAAGCTCCGTAATTTCAGAAAAGAATTTATTCAGTAGATCTCTTCTTTTTTTTTGTCTACCTCATCCCATTTCAGTAACTGATTTTTTCACTTCTAGATGTTATAATTTGAGCTAACGAACTCAACAAATCTAATAGTTTGTACTACAGAAACAGCGTTTTTACTAGCTAGTCCTTGTAGATTTGTTACTAATTTTTCGACTGATTTTCATGAATGTATTAACGCAGTTTTAGTTTATTAGATTCTACTGAACACACTGTTGAAATCACCACCACACCAACACTCACAAATACACCGTCTGACTGAAGACAAACTTTCAGTTTCTGAAGATGATAACTTGGTTATCGAAACGAGCGTCAAATAGTGTATTGGTTTAAACAGTGTGTTCATTACGAATATTACAGAAATTCCAACTTTATATATTTAATTCAACGAAAAAGCTACGAAACTAGCAGGTGCTTATTATCACCCCTTGTACCAAATATTTTCGAAAAAAAAAGGGTTTCGACATTCTTTACAAAAATAAATAGTTGAACGAACATTTAGAAATAACAAAAATTCTTTTTGGAGGTGGTCTTTATTGATATCATCTAAACGATGAAAAAATTCTTCGATACAAATGATTATAGAACTACCTGAATTCCTCCATCAGATCAACTTAAATTTAATAGACTTCGAAACGAATTTTTCGAATATGTAAACGTTGAGGTTATGTCATATCGGTTAAGGTGAAGGTCTGTTGCTTTCGAGTCAATTTTCTATACATTCATTCAAATAAAACGGATAATTTCGTGATATTATCGTTAATGTCTTCTTCAATTTATACTAATTGTATAATACAAGGTGTAGAAATTAAATTTCAAGATTGGTAATTACGAAATAACGTTTATTTTATTTTAAATGACGTTCCACAATTCAGGGAATATCTGGTGATCGTTAGGAAAGTTAAAGGCTTTTATACTACACATAATTTCTTCGAGATTCGACTTCATTTTGGATTATTAATTATGTTTCAGTTGTAAACAACCTATCGATTCTTCTAAACTTCCGAATCTTGTACAATAAACATTTGTTTGTGTTCTAAGAGAATTTTTCGTATGTTTTAATCTTCTTGTTGATGTTTCTTTTGTAATAAACTCATCAGATGATTAGTTAGGTTATGTTAGGTTATGTTAAGTTAGGTTATGTTAGGTTAAGTTAGGTTAAGTTAGGTTAGGTGCTAATAAAAATAATAATAAAATGAAAAAAAGATAATTGTTCGTTAAATTTTAGTGATATAAACATATTTAATGAATTGATGAATATTCTTAATGATATTCAGTATAACATCCCCTGTAGTTAAGGAATTACTTGCATTTTTAACCCCATTACATGTGATTAGTTCTCATCTGATAAAAAGATTAAACTAGTACTGAATCAAGTAATTTTTGCAATCTCATGCTATTAGATATACGAGGGTTGTTTAAAATATAAAATATAAATAATTGACGGGAAAAATTAATTGTGGAATTTCACGTTTTTTGTGTGATTGTAGTGAAAAATATTAATAAATAACTAAAAATTGTATATGATTATTTAAAAAAAAAAAAAACTGATGCGAGTTATTATCGTTTTTTTTTTGTTTATTTTGACGGAAAAATTCTCGATTGAATTTTTTTCGTTAATATGTCAAAATAACGTGAAAAAATAAATATTTTGAATCAAATAAATTACGGTATTTATGGTAAATAAAAAAGTTACTTTTTACGAAATTTCGTGAGAAAAGAATGTTTTTTGTACAAGATAAAAAATAAAAACGAAAAACTAGGTTTTTTGAATTTTTCACATAAATTTTGAGGTTATGTCAAAAAAGTGTGAATACAAAAGTTGTAGATCTCTTTATTACCTACAACTTTCCTATATAACTTTTTTTCATAAGACTCGTAGTTTTACCAAAAAATCTAAGTAAACTTTAAAAAACTATTTTTATTTATTTTGTTTTAATTCAATGAATATATATATACAAACTGAGTTTCCATTAAAACAGATAAATTGGAAAACGACTTCAAACCACTGAATATTGATCGAGTTTCCGGAAAATTTAATAACCGAATTGGTCAAGAGACGTTTATAGTTAATAATTTCTCGAGGACGATATCGAATACCAAAAGCAATATCCTTATATAAAAAGGATACGGATCCTAATAATTATATGATTTAATTAATTGGTAGACTCTATGACATAGTTTCCTCAAATCAAAACTTAATTAACTTCGAAACTTTATTGAAATTAGCAGTTCAAGACTCCGAGGTTCATTAAATATGGAAGTTTAGTGAAAATGTGGTTTAGGGAAGTTTGTACAGCCCCCGCCATATGAAACTTATTATAAATAAGGATTTTCCGCATTTATTTATTCATTAGAAATGTTTGTATTAACGAAAATATGTTGGAAAATATGTTTTATTAGAAAAAACTATCAAAATAAACAATGCGTGTAATTCAGATCTTCTTTGGTTTATTATTCCCGGACGCCTTGTATATATTTGTCGAGCAAAATACCGGAATTATTTTCCATTATTCACCATTCTTCCATCAAGACCTCAATGGCAGTAATCAAATAATCCACGAAGGGTAGTTTTCCTTTGTTGTCTGTGATTACGGTGTCGATGTCTTTTTATCATTCTAAAAGAGAAAGAGAGATGTATATATATAACGCCGTCGGGAACGTAGGAAAAAGGACAAATTGATGGACTAGGTCCTGTGATAAACTGTATTAGAAAAATTAATTCCGCCATATAATTAAATCAAGAGATATTGTTGAGAAAAACTCTGCGGGGTTTCAACGAAGAAAAACTGAGTTTAAGATAATAACAGTGAATATTTCAGGACTCGGAGTATCGTTATTTAATACCGAATACCTCAAAACAGATAAATTTTTTATTTATTCACCAAATTTTGACTTATTACATTCCAAATATCGAACTAGCGACTCCGTATCAGGTTTCATCAATTATTTCCGTAGTTTTGTACATCTTACAACATGTTTTATATCCTATTTCCTCTATGTGGTTGATCTACATTACCTTTATTGATTAATTGAGTCAATGCATCACATATACATGAATTTAATCTAGTTTTGCTGTATATTTAAATAAAAACGTTTTTTGTGTAGAACATTATGGATATACCTGGTATCTTAAGATCGGGAACGTAGGGAAAAAGGACAAATTGATGGACTAGGTCCTGTGATAAACTGTATTAGAAAAATTAATTCCGCCATATAATTAAATCAAGAGATATTGTTATGAAAAACTCTGCGGGGTTTCAACGAAGAAAAACTGAGTTTAAGATAATAACAGTGAACATTTTAGGACTCGGAGTATCGTTATTCAATACCGAATACTTCAAAACAGACAAATTTTTCATTTATTTACCAAATTTTGACTTATTACATTCCAAATATCGAACTAGCGACTCCGTATCAGGTTTCATCCATTATTTCCGTAGTTTTGTACATCTTACAACATGTTTTATATCCTATTTCGTCTATGTGGTTGATCTACATCACCTTTATTGATTAATTGAGTCAATGCTGCACATATATATGAATTTAATCTAGTTTTGCTGTATATTTAAACAAAAACGTTTTTTGTGTGGAACATTATGGATATATCTGGTATCTAAACATCGGGAACGTAGGGAAAAAAGGACAAATTGATGGATTAAGTCCTGTGATAAACTGTATTAGAAAAATTAATTCCGCCATATAATTAAATCAAGAGATATTGTTGAGAAAAACTCTGCGGGGTTTTAACGAAGAAAAACTTAGGTTAAGATAATAACAGTGAACATTTCAGGACTCGTAATATCGTTATTTAATACCAAACACTTCAAAACAGACAAATTTTTCATTTATTCACCAAATTTTGACTTATTACATTCCAAATATCGAACTAGCGACTCCGTATTAGGTTTCATCCATTATTTCCGTAGTTTTGTACATCTTACAACATGTTTTATATCCTATTTCCTCTATGTGGTTGATTTACATTACCTTAATTGAGTAATTGGGTCAATGCTGCACATATACATGAATTTAATTCAGTTTTGCTGTATATTTAAACAAAAACGTTTTTTGTGTGGAACATTATGGATAAACCTGGTATCTAAACATCGGGAACGTAGGGAAAAAAGGACAAATTGATGGACTAAGTCCTGTGATAAACTGTATTAGAAAAATTAATTCCGCCATATAATTAAATCAAGAGATATTGTTGAGAAAAACTCTGCGGGGTTTCGATGAAGAAAAACTGAGATTAAGATAATAACAGTGAACGTTTCAGGACTCGGAGTATCGTTATTTAATACCGAATACCTCAAAACAGACAAATTTTTCATTTATTTACCAAATTTTGACTTATTACATTCCAATTATCGAACTAGCGACTCCGTATCAGGTTTCATCCATTATTTCCGTAGTTTTGTACATCTTACAACATGTTTTATATCCTATTTCCTCTATGTGGTTGATCTACATTACCTTAATTGAGTAATTGGGTCAATGCTGCACATTTATATGAATTTAATCTAGTTTTGCTGTATATTTAAACAAAAACGTTTTTTGTGTGGAACATTATGGATAAACCTGGTATCTAAACATCGGGAACGTAGGGAAAAAAGGACAAATTGATGGACTAAGTCCTGTGATAAACTGTATTAGAAAAATTAATTCCGCCATATAATTAAATCAAGAGATATTGTTGAGAAAAACTCTGCGGGGTTTCGATGAAGAAAAACTGAGGTTAAGATAATAACAGTGAACGTTTCAGGACTCGTAATATCGTTATTTAATACCAAACACTTCAAAACAGATAAATTTTTTATTTATTCACCAAATTTTGACTTATTACATTCCAAATATCGAACTAGCGACTCCGTATCAGGTTTCATCCATTATTTCCGTAGTTTTGTACATCTTACAACATGTTTTATATCCTATTTCCTCTATGTGGTTGATTTACACTACCTTAATTGAGTAATTGGGTCAATGCTGCACATATACATGAATTTAATTCAGTTTTGCTATATATTTAAATAAAAACGTTTTTTGTGTGGAACATTATGGATAAACCTGGTATCAAAACATCGGGAACGTAGGGAAAAAGGACAAATTGATGGACTAGGTCCTGTGATAAACTGTACTTGAAAAATTAAGTCCGCCATATAATTAAATCAAGAGATATTGTTGAGAAAAACTCTGCGGGGTTTTAACGAAGAAAAACTTAGGTTAAGATAATAACAGTGAACGTTTCAGGACTCGGAGTATCGTTATTCAATACCGAATACTTCAAAACAGACGAATTTTTCATTTATTTACCAAATTTTGAATTATTACATTCCAAATATCGAACTAGCGACTCCGTATCAGGTTTCATCCATTATTTCCGTAGTTTTGTACATCTTACAACATGTTTTATATCCTATTTCCTCTATGTGGTTGATCTACAGTTTTGCTGTATATTTAAACAAAATTTACATTTTAAATTGATACAGGATAGTAACGAAGTTATAGAACTCAAATTATGTTGGAATTTCTCTATTATTATAACAGATAGAGACGCATTTACTCTAGATGCAGTTAGTCAAACTTAATTTCAATATTTCTAATGATTTATGAATCTCACTTTCACGTAACGGTGTTTCAAATTCTACCTTCATTATTTTCTGGTTAAATCTTGGAATGGAATTGCCAGGATGATGAAACTTCGTTGGAAATTTGTATCACGCGCTAACTTTGCTTACGTTTTCTATAAAGTTAATGTTGAAACTTTAATTACAAAAGAAATATCGCGGAGAGTTTCCATTAGGAAAACTAAGTGTTATTTACTATTATCGATGTTATAAATTTTATTAAAAAAAAAACAGGTTTGGAAGTTTTTTCCAACATTTTCATCCTAATTCTTCTGTAGGGTTAATTTATATTTGAAACTTCCGACTGAATTTTCTAAAATCAAAGTTTTAATGGAAAAACAAATCTTGTATTAATACCCAGGTAACTTTTTTTGCTTATTTATCGTTGGTATCTAATCCAGATGCAGCAGGAACTGTCCGGTGCCCTGAATACACAAAATTTACCATCGTTACCAAAAGATTAATAATCTCAAAGTAACCGGACAGTTAGAAAAAGACTTAAGGCAGCCAATCTAGACTCAAAAAGACCAATTACTAGCTCCAAATAAGAGGACGAGTCTGCAGAAGACCTAGAAGGTGATTCTCTAAATATTATATAGAAGACAACGTCGGTTTCATTGATGAAAACTTCTTCTTAATGCAGTACAATGTTCGTCCATATATTTAGCTTCTATATTTACAGGATGTCGCAATGGATTTGACGTATTGGGCACTTAAATCCTTTTTTGAGTTTTCCGGATGAACATAGATTAATTATAAAGCTGAAACTAAACTTGGAGATGATTTGGGAAGCTACAGATTTTTTCCAGTGACTTTTTTTGTGTATTATAGTAAGAAATATTCGTCAAACTGAGTATTATGACACGTTTTAATCGGCCTTTTCTACCTACTCACTTTTCTCGATCAGTAATCTACCTGATGTTAATACAAAAGTTAAATAACGAATTTTTCCACGAATTAATTGCTATATATCTTTTCTCTGTTCGTTTTTTCCGTCCACCGTGGCGCAGATTGTAATCAGGACGAATTTTCTTCCGAAACGTTTGCCGCTCGTTTTTTGTAGGAAATTAATTACAATGACAAGACAGAACCGCCCCAATATATTGATACGTTATCGCCCCACGTATCACTTATATACAATAAATCTAGAAAGCAATTATTTTTTGTTGTTGCTGCGATTTTATCCGCCGACGACGTACATAAACTCAAAAATATGTCTGCCATTTTAATTTTGAGATGAATTTAGTCGAAACGTAGAAGTTGATTTATTTCGCTACCCAGATCTTCAAACACGAATTGTAATTGCTCCATATACATATGTAAGAGAAGATGGACGCCATTTTGAACACCTAAGACCCGATTAACAACTTACAAGTCGTTAATTCTTAGATTTCTTCACATTTTTTGTAATAAGACGATTTCCCTATACTATTCACGTTCTAAATGAAAGTTTGATCGTAAATTTAGCCAGTCACGTGATGTACTGGACCTCCCGCATGTATATTCACCTACTACACACACACCCACCTTAGAACGATCCGATATTCGAGGTTATCACGATAGTAGTACTGCGGATTGTTTCGACGAGAACGAGACGCGTCGACAACAGAGCCCGTTTTTTACAATGTTGAGCGATTTGAATGTATATGATATAAATTAGATAAAAATTTAATGAAAACTTCCTGTCGTACATATATTCAATTAAGTGATGCCTTTGTTGTTTGTTATCTTTGTAAAAACAATTAAAAATTTGTATAACAAAGGTGAATTGTATCTCGTTTTATAAAATAATGAACCTATTGAGAATTCACGTCTCGAAATATAATTTTGAATTCTTTGTTTATGACCGTACATCGTATATCAATTCTATTGTTATTTCTACGATGATTTGGGGTAGAAACGTTGAGGTAGGTTGTTGATTAATCACCGTAAAATGAATATTCATCGACAAATCTTTTCTATTTGAATTTTTTTATCGAAATATATTTTTTTTAAATTTCGCAACAACAATTTTACGCGATTATTAAACAACGTTCCTGTTTTTTTCAGTGAATTGAGTCTAAGAGGAATTTGATTCTTATAAAAGTGGTTATTAAGGGTTAAAATAGATCACAGTATGCCGAAACATCTCAACAATTCCACCATCTGCCCTTAATAAAAAGCGTACCGAAACTGCGTATCAACTGCACTGGTGAATAAATATTAATTTATAAAAATAATTGTTTTATCACGATTTCATTTTAATTTACCCCGTATGATTAATTTAATACTTCTTAATTAAATTTTTATGAATATCGATGTATTTATTTGAAATTTTTTATATTTTTTCATTGTTTTTTATCGTCATTGATACGGGGATTATTTAATTTGTTTGCGTGTAGAATTCGGTCCCCCCGTATTATACCTGTCACATCTTTGTTCGAAAATGCCAATGATTCGGCTTCGGCGTCTCTGGGGGTTTTAATCGAGTGTGAATTTTTCGGGTAGTTATAAAAAATAATAACGTATTATTTGGTACGTTTGAATACCTGGGTATTTTAATTATTTTTATTAGAAGGGACGGGTTGCCTTCGTCAAGTCGATGAAGGAAAAAAAATTAATGTATTGTACACCATTTGGTGAATGTTATGATTAATTCGAAGCTATTAAAAATAGATTTTCCACTTTATAATGGTTGAATGATTGGAGACATATGGCGGGAATGTTTAGTCATTAGAATGACAGCTCTAACATTTTAGAAAAATAACATTTATAACAAAAAGTCTATTATAAATCGGAAGGGCACTTTTTCAATATTAATCGGAATTTATTTACCTGAATGAATCGTCGTTTTCTTCAATTCTATTCAATGTTTCGTCATTTCTTTTATCAATTTCTTCATTCCACACTTTTTCTTGTTCTAATTTTTTGATTTTTTTATCAAATTTGTAAATTTCGACGTTTTTCTATTCTATTTTGAATGTATGATCGGCCCAAAATGTACAATCACTTCTCCCCATCTACCCTCAATCCGTTTCTATTCATCATTTTCCGTTTTCTTCAATTCTATTCAATGTTTCTTTATATCTTTTATCAATTTCTTCATTCCACACTTTTTCTTGTTCTAATTTTTTGATTTTTTTACCAAATTTGTAAATTCCGAGGTTTTTCTATTCTATTTTGAATGTATAATCGGCCCAAAATGTACAATCACTTCTCCAAACTACCCTCAATCCGTTTCTATTCATCATTTTCCGTTTTCTTCAATTCTATTCAATGTTTCGTCATATCTTTTATCAATTTCTTCATTCCACACTTTTTCTTGTTCTAATTTTTTGATTTTTTTACCAAATTTGTAAATTTTGACGTTTTTCTATTCTATTTTGAATGTTTAATTGACCTACGATATACAATCACTTCTCCAAACTACCCTCAATCCGTTTCTATTCATCATTTTCCGTTTTCTTCAATTCTATTCAATGTTTCATCATTTCTTTTATCAATTTCTTCATTCCACACTTTTTCTTGTTCTAATTTTTTGATTTTTTTACCAAATTAGTAAATTCCGAGGTTTTTCTATTCTATTTTGAATGTATGATCGGCCCAAAATGTACAATCACTTCTCCAAACTACCCTCAATCCGTTTCTATTCATCATTTTCCGTTTTCTTCAATTCTATCCAATGTTTCGTCATATCTTTTATCAATTTCTTCATTCCACACTTTTTCTTGTTCTAATTTTTTGATTTTTTTACCAAATTTGTAAATTTTGACGTTTTTCTATTCTATTTTGAATGTTTAATTGACCTACGATATACAATCACTTCTCCAAACTACCCTCAATCCGTTTCTATTCATCATTTTCCGTTTTCTTCAATTCTATTCAATGTTTCATCATTTCTTTTATCAATTTCTTCATTCCACACTTTTTCTTGTTCTAATTTTTTGATTTTTTTACCAAATTAGTAAATTCCGAGGTTTTTCTATTCTATTTTGAATGTATGATCGGCCCAAAATGTACAATCACTTCTCCAAACTACCCTCAATACGTTACTATTCATCATTTTCCGTTTTCTTCAATTCTATTCAATGTTTCGTCATTTCTTTTATCAATTTCTTCATTCCACACTTTTTCTTGTTCTAATTTTTTGATTTTTTTACCAAATTAGTAAATTCCGAGGTTTTTCTATTCTATTTTGAATGTATGATCGGCCCAAAATGTACAATCACTTCTCCAAACTACCCTCAATCCGTTTCTATTCATCATTTTCCGTTTTCTTCAATTCTATTCAATGTTTCGTCATATCTTTTATCAATTTCTTCATTCCACACTTTTTCTTGTTCTAATTTTTTGATTTTTTTACCAAATTAGTAAATTCCGAGGTTTTTCTATTCTATTTTGAATGTATGATCGGCCCAAAATGTACAATCACTTCTCCAAACTACCCTCAATCCGTTTCTATTCATCACTTTCCGTTTTCTTCAATTCTATTCAATGTTTCGTCATTTCTTTTATCAATTTCTTCATTCCACACTTTTTCTTGTTCTAATTTTTTGATTTTTTTACCAAATTTGTAAATTTCGACGTTTTTCTATTCTATTTTAAATGTATGATCGGCCCAAAATGTACAATCACTTCTCCAAACTACCCTCAATCCGTTTCTATTCATCACTTTCCATTTTCTTCAATTCTATTCAATGTTTCTTTATATCTTTTATCAATTTCTTCATTCCACACTTTTTCTTGTTCTAATTTTTTGATTTTTTTACCAAATTTGTAAATTCCGAGGTTTTTCTATTCTATTTTGAATGTATAATCGGCCCAAAATGTACAATCACTTCTCCAAACTACCCTCAATCCGTTTCTATTCATCACTTTCCGTTTTCTTCAATTCTATTCAATGTTTCGTCATTTCTTTTATCAATTTCTTTATTCCACACTTTTTCTTGTTCTAATTTTTTGATTTTTTTACCAAATTTGTAAATTCCGAGGTTTTTCTATTCTATTTTGAATGTATAATCGGCCCAAAATGTACAATCACTTCTCCAAACTACCCTCAATCCGTTTCTATTCATCACTTTCCATTTTCTTCAATTCTATTCAATGTTTCTTTATATCTTTTATCAATTTCTTCATTCCACACTTTTTCTTGTTCTAATTTTTTGATTTTTTTACCAAATTTGTAAATTCCGAGGTTTTTCTATTCTATTTTGAATGTATAATCGGCCCAAAATGTACAATCACTTCTCCAAACTACCCTCAATCCGTTTCTATTCATCATTTTCCGTTTTCTTCAATTCTATTCAATGTTTCGTCATATCTTTTATCAATTTCTTCATTCCCTACTTTTTCTTGTTCCAATTTTTTGATTTTTTTACCAAATTAGTAAATTCCGAGGTTTTTCTATTCTATTTTAAATGTATGATCGGCCCAAAATGTACAATCACTTCTCCAAACTACCCTCAATCCGTTTCTATTCATCACTTTCCGTTTTCTTCAATTCTATTCAATGTTTCGTCATTTCTTTTATCAATTTCTTTATTCCACACTTTTTCTTGTTCTGATTTTCGACTTTTTTTTCCAATTTCGTGAATTCTTTCAAGGGTTTTGTCCCATCTTTTTGTCTTCTCTCATTTCCCATTTCATCAACTAGTTTTTCTTTCTCTGTATATTCCAATTCTTCAGTTTTATCTTGTGTTGCATAATCCCGCCCCAAAATTGTTTTTATTCCTTTTTTGATCTTAATTCTTGTAGGTTGTTCATTCTATAACATTCTAGAAGATATTCATCTTTGATAAACCCCCACTTTCCAGCAGATTCGAATTCTTATCATATTCGAATTCTACACTACTGATCTACAGTTTATTTTATACATTTCTTTCTTTTTCAGAACGAAATTCGAGTTAAAACTACTAAATTGTCCTTTGCACATTCCACCAATTTATTGGAAATTACTCAAAGCCCAGTTATATTCAAATAAGGGATGTGGAAGAGCCCAATGCTGATTAACTCTTGGTGTTGAAATTCAAACTTTTTGACCAACATAACACAGATAATTTAAGTCTCAATTTAACGATTGACTAACGAAAAATATTTTTATACTGTCCCCAGAGTAGATTTTTAGTTCCTGAAGACGATAAATTTGTTAAAAATGGTTCAGTATATGGAATGGTTACTGTGTGATCTCATTTGAAACATTTTGATCTTGGAACGAATAATTTATCCAAATTCCAGTCTAATCTTTTTAGTTTTTTCGTTGAAATCTTATTTTTCCATTTCTATTCATTCAAAAAATGGAATTTTGTAAGTAATTCCAAACGACAGTTTTCGAATAACTGGAATATTGGTCTGACTTGTCGGGCGGAAATCGATCGGCGCTGGTGACGTAAGCAAGCTATTAGCGCATCACAAATATTCCAATTTTCAAAATTTATATTAAAACAACACGTATACAGAATAAAATACAAATATTTGTCTTTTCCTTTTTTTTTTTTATTTGATTTAAAAACCGATAAAGTTTAAATAACGATTTAATTAGAATTAAACGCGTTTAATAAATATTATTTTTATATAAAATAGTGTACGCGAATATCTAGTGATTTCAAGAAAACAAAACAGGACTGACTAAAATTGAACCGGATATGCATAAATATGTTTCGGAATGTAAATTTACTCGAGTTACAACACACCCAAGGCGTTGCTTTTGGTTGAATCTGAACAACATCCAGGCTTGCATTTCAATTTTCTTGGGATATGGGCCGGTTTACGGCAGAATATTTCATACAAATAATACTAAAACATGTAAATCGTTTCAATATTCACACCGCTATCGTTTGTTATTGGAAAACTTGGAACATACAGAATATCGGATTTCTTTTCAAGTAATCTCGAAATGGAAAACAATAATCATACTTTTCTAGATGATATCGTTTTAAGTATGGCCTCCTTTAGGTCCGCGGCGCCCCATTTTGGGAAAAATCCTTCTAAATATTCACACATCGTCTTTGAAATCATCGAGTAGGTTCTATAAGACTCCTAAAGTAGATATTTAAACGAAATATCGATTAAAAGCTTCTTATTAGATCGATTCGAGTACCTAGTTGCGTGTATGGAGGACTATAAGTCCTGAGATATATGGTGAACAATTCACGAGGTTTTATTACAAATCGTATCTTCAGTTTGGACTTTACATCGTCGGATTACTATTTAATCGGATCCACGGCGAAATTTTTCGCGTTTAAGGCTAAAAAACGGTTTCTTAAAAATTCGAAATTTTATGTTTTAATAACTAGTAGTAGAACCACCTTCCACAGTACGTTATCCTGGTCAAAATATGGTTCTAATTATAGGTTTTAATGAGTTAAAATCAACAATCTTGTACTGAAATGAGATACTGATTCATTAGCGCGTAGTTTCTGGAAGTGTGAACAATAATTATAACGAGAAAACGTTCAAAGATGATTGATGGTACCGAAAAAAAAAAAAACATATTTACACATATTCTATCCAATTTTTATCATTAAAAATTATCACGACGTTGTACGAATGATTCACGAAAGCTTTTATGTTTATCAAAATACCACCCCGAGGCTTCTAAAACACTTTTCCCTTCCATTGAATCCAAAATAAGGGTGCATATTTATATCTGGATCTGTATTATACAATTCCGAGCTGATTTATTAAATTCCATAACCCGAATGAAATAAGACAATGGAAAGGAACGATGTTAATGAGTCGATTTATTATAAAACTTTTCTTCCTATGCAATCAATACACAGTATTACAAATATCCCTTGTATTTGATAAACATAAGCATACAAACGGATTCGCTGTGGTGAACTGTCGGTCTCTGAAGACGATAACTTGGTCATCGAAACGCGAGTCAAACAGTTCAATTGTGAGTTTTAGCGAAGTGGTTGTGTAAACAGTCTCCAGTCTCGTCGAAACGCTCGTAAAACAGTTCGATTGTGAGTGTTGACGTAGCGGTTGTGTAAACAGTCTCCAGTCTCGTCGAAACGCTCGTAAAACAGTTCAATTTTGAGTGTTGACGTAGCGGTTGTGTAAACAGTCTCCAGTCTCGTCGAAACGCTCGTAAAACAGTTCAATTGTGAGTGTTGACGTAGCGGTTGTGTAAACAGTCTCCAGTCTCGTCGAAACGCTAGTAAAACAGTTCAATTGTGAGTATTGACGTAGCGGTTGTGTAAACAGTCTCCAGTCTCGTCGAAACGCTCGTAAAACAGTTCAATTGTGAGTGTTGACGTAGCGGTTGTGTAAACAGTCTCCAGTCTCGTCGAAACGCTCGTAAAACAGTTCAATTGTGAGTGTTGACGTAGCGGTTGTGTAAACAGTCTCCAGTCTCGTCGAAACGCGAGTCAAACAGTTCAATTTTGAACGTTGGCGTAGTGATTGTGTAAACAGTCTCCAGTCTCGTCGAAACGCTCGTAAAACAGTTCGATTGTGAGTGTTGACGTAGCGGTTGTGTAAACAGTCTCCAGTCTCGTCGAAACGCTAGTAAAACAGTTCAATTGTGAGTATTGACGTAGCGGTTGTGTAAACAGTCTCCAGTCTCGTCGAAACGCTCGTAAAAAAGTTCAATTGTGAGTTTTGGCGAAGTGGTTGAGTAAACAGTCTCCAGTCTCGTCGAAACGCGAGTCAAACAGTTCAATTTTGAACGTTGGCGTAGTGGTTGTGTAAACTGTCTCCAGTCTCATCGAAACGCTCGTAAAACAGTTCAATTGTGAGTGTTGACGTAGCGGTTGTGTAAACAGTCTCCAGTCTCGTCGAAACGCTCGTAAAACAGTTCAATTGTGAGTGTTGACGTAGCGGTTGTGTAAACAGTCTCCAGTCTCGTCGAAACGCTCGTAAAACAGTTCAATTGTGAGTGTTGACGTAGCGGTTGTGTAAACAGTCTCCAGTCTCGTCGAAACGCTAGTAAAACAGTTCAATTGTGAGTGTTGACGTAGCGGTTGTGTAAACAGTCTCCAGTCTCGTCGAAACGCGAGTCAAACAGTTCAATTTTGAACGTTGGCGTAGTGGTTGTGTAAACTGTCTCCAGTCTCATCGAAACGCTCGTAAAACAGTTCAATTTTGAACGTTGGCGTAGTGATTGTGTAAACAGTCTCCAGTCTCGTCGAAACGCTAGTAAAACAGTTCAATTGTGAGTATTGACGTAGCGGTTGTGTAAACAGTCTCCAGTCTCGTCGAAACGCTCGTAAAACAGTTCAATTGTGAGTGTTGACGTAGCGGTTGTGTAAACAGTCTCCAGTCTCGTCGAAACGCTCGTAAAACAGTTCAATTGTGAGTGTTGACGTAGCGGTTGTGTAAACAGTCTCCAGTCTCGTCGAAACGCGAGTCAAACAGTTCAATTGTGAGTGTTGACGTAGCGGTTGTGTAAACAGTCTCCAGTCTCGTCGAAACGCGAGTCAAACAGTTCAATTGTGAGTGTTGACGTAGCGGTTGTGTAAACAGTCTCCAGTCTCGTCGAAACGCTCGTAAAACAGTTCAATTGTGAGTGTTGACGTAGCGGTTGTGTTAACAGTCTCCAGTCTCGTCGAAACTCGAGTCAAACAGTTCAATTTTGAATGTTGGTGTAGGGGTAGCGTTAATAATGATGATACGAATTGAATTAAAGGCTCCAGTTTAGTTTTGTTAAAGGAATGAAGAAGGAATTGATATTATCGTAAATAATATCGAAATGTTTACATATTCCGTTATCTATTTTCATAATTATAATTATTTTCTTTGTTTCATAAAGACCACCTGTAGATTACGACATCATCTTGATAAAAAACTGTTTTTTTTTTTTTCTTTATATAATTCCATAACAAACAAAAGCCGTAAGGTCCGTGAGGGAAAAGCAACGACACGGTAAGAAACAAAAGACTGGATCTGTGCCAAATGTCAAATAGTTGTTCTTTTGCTTATTCCAACGAAAACGGTCCGCCGAAACGTTCCACTGAAATTTCAACTTATTAGAATATATCTATAAGGTTGAGAATCCTTTGAATAGAGATTCATTCGCGAATATAGGCCAGTTCTTTATGCAAATTTTTGGAAAAGAAAAAGTGTCTAATTAATCGGGGAGATTTATTGAAGGAAATATTTAAAAAAATAATAATTTAACCTTAAAACAGCACTAATACCATCAATATTTTCCTTTCTACGAAGCAACACAATTTATTCAGTGTTATTTTGACTAAAAAAACACCAAACCAAATCGGAAAAATTTACCTAACGACTAAGTATGTTAACATTGTATCGTAATGGGTATGAAACCATAGCTAAAGTCATGGAGAAGATCGTTAACCAGCAAATTTTTAAATATCTGTTAAAATCTTCCTCCTGGATTAAATCACAAACGTTTAGATTAAAGCTATAAAGCAATCGAACTGGATATATCGAAAGCTTTCGATAGGGTTTAACATGACAACTTTCCAAATAAATTACGCCTTATCGTACTTACTTGGTAGCTTTAAAACGGATCAATCCAGGTCGCTATCGATGGATCTATTCAAGATAAGTTTGAGGTCAACTATGGGATGCATATTTTTCTCTTGTACGTCAACGATGTATTCAAAAAAACTATCAAATCGAACTATAGCTTCGTCGACGATAGCACGGTGTCAGAAACATTAAACACAACCATCAATACCGATCTTGAGAACATTCGGGAAGGAATCTGTTTGATTTTAAAGCCTCAATGACTCAGGCTGTTGTTTTTACAAAGTTTTTACTGCAGTCCTGGATCTAAATCGGATCTAGAGAAAAACCTACTCGAGAATAAGGCTCGGGATTTGGTCTAGTGATCAAATACCACCAGCTCCGCAAAATTCGTCTGTTGGTAGCCTTAAAACGGATCAATCCAAGTCGCTATCGATGGATAAATTTAAGAAAAGTTTGAGGTCAACTATGGGATGCATATTTGTCGCTTGTACGTCAACGATGTATTCGAAAAAACTACAAACTCGAACTGTAGCTTCATCGACGGTATCGCGGTGTCAGAAACAGTAATTACAATCTTAATTATCGATCCGGAAGCAATTTGAACGAATTTAAAGCAGCAATGACCCAGGCTGTTGTTTTTACAAAGTTTTTACTGCAGTTCTGGATCTAAATCGGACCTAGAGGAAAACCTACTCGAGAAGAAGGCTCGGGATTTGCTCTAGTGATCAAATACCACCAGCTCCGCAAAATTCGTCTGTTGGTAGCTTTAAAACGGATCAATTCAAGTCGCTATCGATGGATATATTCAAGATAAGTTTGAGGTTAACTATGGGATGCATATTTGTCGCTTGTACGTCAACGATGTATTCGAAAAAACTACAAACTCGAACTATAGCTTCGTCTACGATAGCACGGTGTCAGAAACACTAATTACAATCTTAATTACCGATCCGGAAGCAATTTGAACGAGTTTAAAGCAGCAATGACCCGGGCTGTTGTTTTTACAAAGTTTTTACTGCAGTCCTGGATCTAAATCGGACCTAGAGGAAAACCTACTCGAGAAGAAGACTCAGGATTTGCTCTAGTGATCAAATACCACCAGCTCCGCAAAATTCGTCTGTTGGTAGCTTTAAAACGGATCAATCCAAGTCGCTATCGATGGATAAATTTAAGAAAAGTTTGAGGTCAACTATGGGATGCATATTTGTCGCTTGTACGTCAACGATGTATTCGAAAAAACTACAAACTCGAACTGTAGCTTCATCGACGGTAGCGCGGTGTCAGAAACAGTAATTACAATCTTAATGATCGATCCGGAAGCAATTTGAACGAGTTTAAAGCAGCAATGACCCGGGCTGTTGTTTTTACAAAGTTTTTACTGCAGTCCTGGATCTAAATCGGACCTAGAGGAAAACCTACTCGAGAAGAAGACTCAGGATTTGCTCTAGTGATCAAATACCACCAGCTCCGCAAAATTCGTCTGTTGGTAGCTTTAAAACGGATCAATCCAAGTCGCTATCGATGGATAAATTTAAGAAAAGTTTGAGGTCAACTATGGGATGCATATTTGTCGCTTGTACGTCAACGATGTATTCGAAAAAACTACAAACTCGAACTGTAGCTTCATCGACGGTAGCGCGGTGTCAGAAACAGTAATTACAATCTTAATGATCGATCCGGAAGCAATTTGAACGAGTTTAAAGCAGCAATGACCCGGGCTGTTGTTTTTACAAAGTTTTTACTGCAGTCCTGGATCTAAATCGGACCTAGAGAAAAACCTACTCGAGAATAAGGCTCGGGATTTGGTCTAGTGATTAAATACCACCAGCTCCGCAAAATTCATCTGTTGGAGATTGACATTGGAAGCAATATTGGTAATCACGTGGCCAAATTAGCTAAAGCAGCTTCACAAAAACTTGTAGCTCTTTAAAACCAAAAAACTAACTTAAGATGGACGTCCTAGGAGTGGAATTTGTTGAAACTATGCTTGGTATTTTCATCAAATATAGTTAATTAAATGTTTCTGGATGAATTTTTAGTATTTTACTTTCGGTGACATAATTTTTAGATATGTTAATAAAGTTCCGGCCTACAAAGAACGTCTGTATATAGTTTTGTAAACCATTGTGTTTGTCGGTGGCCGTATGGGTCCCTTTGCACCATTATGATGCTGATTCATCTACATTTAGAGTATGATACGAGTGACTTTTCATTATTGAACATGTCGCTTCGTCACGAGATGTTTCACAAAGCCTTTTCGGTGTTAACCGAAGTTATATGTTACGAAAATATTGACCATATGGGCGAAGGGGACAAGGTACAGTACATACAAACACGAAATCGACATTTTTTTTTTTGATTCCTACTCAATTACAGAGCGAATTTCATTCAGTGTTTACAGTTTGACTTGAACAAAACATAAAAATTGCAAAAGAAGCTGCTAAATATTTTTCGGTGTTATTTTCTTTCAATACAGGGTGTGTTCAATATAATATTCGTTACATATAAAGTCGAATTAGCGTATTGTTTATATTAGAAACATGAAATTTCGAATAAATTCCTTACTAGGTTAGTAATACCAGTAGTTAGTATGCAATCGAGCGGAACAAACTTATAAAATTACGAAAGGATTAATAATTCATGCAAGACCGCATTCCGAACCAGTTCGAGAAGTATTCGTGCAATACGAGGGTGATCCGAGAAGTATTTGGTTCAACAATGAAAAGTATATTTCGCAGCGATGTTAAATAAGTTTGATACTTTTTATTTTTGGAAAATCTTTAACCACCTGGAGGTGTTTTTAAGTCTAGGGTACAGAAAATAGTCAGAGGGGGTCGAATAAGATGGATAGGGTAACAAATCAAACTTTGATTCGTCAATTTTGACCAATCTTTGCTGAAACGTAGCAATTAAATTTGTGATTCATACAAATTGGAGGTATTTATTAGATAGAAGAAAAAATATGAAAAAACTACTGAAAAAAAATGGAAAAAGTAATAATAAAAATAACGTTACGAATGAAAAAATAATCCTGATTTGAAATTTTGTATAATTTACGTATTTACATTTTATTTGGTCATACTATATATATTAAAAAAGAGGTTAGGTTATGTTAGGTTAGGTTAGGAACATTCTTTTGAACGCGCAAATTTTTCATAAGAATTTGATAATAAAATACAAGAAGATGCAGTGAAATTTGGTTTTGGAAATCTAATAAGGAGGATTTTCATGCACAAGCCTCGTAGAATTAAAAAAAAAAACGTATTCTTAGTCCCCTATGTATATAAAATTGAGTTTCATGTAGCTTTTATTGAATATTGATCATATTTCGAACATTTCAATGCGATTTTACGGAATTTCTATAGGAAGGAATTTTTTTATACGAGAAATTCCAAAAAAAAAAAAATATTATAAGGGAAAATTAAGAAAAAATTCATGAAAATAGTATTTTCTGTAAAACTATTAATTTGATCTGGAAATTAACATGATTTTTGAGTTTTTAGTACACAAAAAACTTGATATTATAATTGGTTTTCTGTTACGAATTGTATTACATTCAAAAATTCAAAAATTCACAAACAAATTTGACATGCTTGTATAAAAAATTCCATATTTCCGAAACCAATCGAGATATCGATTAATTTTTGACACAAATCAATAGAGAAAACGTTTATCTAAATGACTGTATTCATTGTATACTTCAAGTTTCATATTTGTGAAAAATATACAGGGTTAAAGTTGAAGTAATATTTTTTTTTTGAAAAATAACATTGTAAATATTCATAGTATCTACCGTTATAGAAAGTCAATGTTTTGATAGATAAAAATCTAAAAAAACCGTTGCTACTATCATAAAAAAAATACAACCCCCCTTTCTTTATTATACAAAGCGTTTTATATAACATAAAGTTATGAAATAAAGTTCCAAAGTTCAAAAATTGATTTGAACATAAAAAAACTTTGTACCACTCTTTTCAGACATTTAGAGGCACCGCAATTTTGTTTTCGAAAACTTCAAAGGCATTAATTATACCAAAATTATTCGTCACTATTTGATAAAGACACTACAAACGAAGAAAATGAAATAGAAGGCGACGAAAATGTAGAAACAAATTTTTAATGCAAAAAAAAAACGGGGCTTCAATACCAGACGTTTCTTATAAACCTTTTTTTCATCATAGTAGAGTTCAGTGACCTCAAAAACCATTGTGTACTAAAATTTAACTAATTTTCGATCATACAAACACAAATTTTTTGTTTTATGAATAATTTTTGTACACAAAGTTTCCTGAGGCTCTCCCGAATCGAATACACTCTATTTTATTTCAATCCTGCTCAGTAATTGCTAGTTTTCGCGCTTCATTTACTGAGCTAACCTCAAAATTTCAAATAATATCGATTATAATCACGATAATTATATAACTAGTAAGGAAAATCGATAAAAAGCAACGTTATAATTTGATATTAAAAGCCTTCGAGTCCATCTAAATCACACGTTTGTCTAATAACACCAGCAACGACAAAAAAAAACAACGTCATTTTTGTTATTTATAATAATTAAGTCGAAACACGCGAAGCATATCAGCTCGGTGTGAAATAAATCGAGATAACGCAACAATTTTCGTTATTACACGAGTTTTATACCGAAAACAATTCATTAAACACGTTCCAGCACGTTTATTCGAGTGTCAACTTTTAAATCATCATCATCGTAGTTATTCTCAGTTTTAATATTTCAACTATCGCTTCATATAAATAGAGTTGTTTCGTATCTGGAATATTAAATCGAAATTTCATTGTTCGGAATTTGTAAAACAATCATTATCTTAGTTAGTATCTTCGTTTATTAAATTGTCGACGAGTACGAAGAGGCAACAAATGACAGCAACCTTTAACCCCACCATAATTCATTCTTTTCTAAACAAAAGCCTCTCGGCCATTGTTACAATTCGGGATGGAAAGGTCGTAAATACGAAATGTAAACAAACTGTCGTTGGAGTGCCGCCCATGACCGCCCAGCGCCGTTGTGCCACTTCCGGAATAAGAGCCACATCCGGTTGTGTATATACATTGAAATTCGATGATTTCACGTGGGGAATGGGTGGAGTGTTGTTACTATCGTTTCGAGAGACTGAATTCTCTTTTTGGATAGGTAGTTACGTACTTGAGACTGACATTCCGTTTTTGTTCGACTCCTTGAAGTCTAATAAAAAAAATTCTACTACTAAATAAATCGAAGATAAATGACTAGTGGAAATACATCGAAATATTACATGGAAAAAACAATCTACGCAAAGAAATCTAAGCGATTAAAAGATGTAGCTTTGTAAAAGATAGTTTGATTCGGATATTTCCAATCCACTTCTTTTTTGGTCCTTCTCTATTAATTTTACCTGCTATCTTGCAATTGAACTTTGAAAAATGGTATCAATCAAATCAACTTTCGGTCATGGACGTTCTTAAATACCTTCAAAAGTCTGTAAATAGTCTCAGGACAGTCCGGTATCTCCGTTGTAACCCAACCTCAATCTTCCTAATCCAAGTTATCTAGTTAATACAGAAGAAAATCGAATTGTTTGTTTGAAATAGTCATTTAGTAAACAAAATACGGGATATTAGGTCCGAATAGTTAAAGTCAATCAATCCTGCGAACTAAACAAAAGGATAAGACTGAGTTGGATTGCAATTGGTACGCTGAGACATGTATTCCAGTCAGATATACCGATATTTCTCAATGGAAAGTTGTTTAATCAATGCTTACTTCCAGTACTGACTCGGAAACATTAACATTGACACAAACTGTACATACAAACACGATGGACGGTCGATCTGAAGAGAATATCTACCAAGTGGATCATTTCGGCCGTGGGCGTTATTAAATACCTTCGAAAGTCTGTAAATAGTCTCAGGACAGTCCGGTATCTCCGTTGTAGCCCAACCTCAATCTTCCTAGTCCAAGTTATCTAGTTAATACAGAAGAAAATCAAAATGTTTGTATGGAATGTCTCAGGACAGTCCGGTATCTCAGTTATAGCCCAACCTCAATCTTCCTAATCCAAGTTATCTAGTTAATACAGAAGAAAATCAAAATGTTTGTTTGAAATAGTCATTTGGTAACCAGAATACGGGATATTAGGTCCGAATAGTTAAAGACAATCAATCCTGCGAACTAAACAAAAGGATAAGACTGAGTTGGATTGCATTTGGTACGCTGAGACATGTATTCCAGTCAGATATACCGATATTTCTCAATAGAAAGTTGTTTGATCAATGCCTACCTTTAGTATTGACTGAAATACATTAATATTGACACAAACTGTACATACAAACACGATGGACGGTCGATCTGAAGAGAATATCTACCAAGTAGATCATTTCGGCCGTGGGCGTTATTAAATACCTTCGAAAGTCTGTAAATAGTCTCAGGACAGTCCGGTATCTCCGTTGTAGCCCAACCTCAATCTTCCTAGTCCAAGTTATCTAGTTAATACAGAAGAAAATCGAATTGTTTGTTTGAAATAGTCATTTGGTAAACAGAATACGGGATATTAGGTCCGAATAGTTAAAGTCAATCAATCCTGCGAACTAAACAAAAGGATAAGACTGAGTTGGATTGCAATTGGTACGCTGAGACATGTATTCCAGTCAGATATACCGATATTTCTCAATAGAAAGTTGTTTGATCAATGCCTACCTTTAGTATTGACTGAAATACATTAATATTGACACAAACTGTACATACAAACACGATGGACGGTCGATCTGAAGAGAATATCTACCAAGTAGATCATTTCGGCCGTGGGCGTTATTAAATACCTTCGAAAGTCTGTAAATAGTCTCAGGACAGTCCGGTATCTCCGTTGTAGCCCATCCTCAATCTTCCTAGTCCAAGTTATCTAGTTAATACAGAAGAAAATCAAAATGTTTGTATGGAATGTCTCAGGACAGTCCGGTATCTCAGTTATAGCCCAACCTCAATCTTCCTAATCCAAGTTATCTAGTTAATACAGAAGAAAATCAAAATGTTTGTTTGAAATAGTCATTTGGTAACCAGAATACGGGATATTAGGTCCGAATAGTTAAAGACAATCAATCCTGCGAACTAAACAAAAGGATAAGACTGAGTTGGATTGCATTTGGTACGCTGAGACATGTATTCCAGTCAGATATACCGATATTTCTCAATGGAAAGTTGTTTAATCAATGCTTACTTCCAGTATTGACTGAAATACATTAATATTGACACAAACTGTACATACAAACACGATGGACAGACGATCTGAAGAGAATATCTACCAAGTGGATCATTTCGGCCGTGGGCGTTATTAAATACCTTCGAAAGTCTGTAAATAGTCTCAGGACAGTCCGGTATCTCCGTTGTAGCCCAACCTCAATCTTCCTAGTCAAAGTAATCTAGTTAATACAGAAGAAAATCAAACTGTTAGTTTGGAATAGTCATTTCAAGGTCCTTCTTATGAAAATGATTGTTTTTATGACTTTCAACCTTTTATTTCGTTAATATTTTCGATCTTTTAACTATTTGCAGCATCCTAATGTTAATTTTAGATCAAAAAGGATTCGAATACGAAATATCTAGTATATTAGATCTCAATGTCTAAAGACAATCAATCCTGCGAGCTAAACAAAAGGATAAAACTGAGTTGGATTGCATTTGGTACGCTGAGACATGTATTCCAGTCAGATATACCGATATTTCTCAATAGAAAGTTGTTTGATCAATGCCTACCTTTAGTATTGACTGAAATACATTAATATTGACACAAACTGTACATACAAACACGATGGACGGTCGATCTGAAGAGAATATCTGCTAAATGGATCATTTCGGCCGTGGGCGTTATTAAATACCTTCAAAAGTTTGTAAATAGTTTTAGGACAGTCCGGTATCTCAGTTATAGCCCAACCTCAATCTTCCTAGTCCAAGTTATCTAGTTAATACAGAAGAAAATCAAAATGTTTGTATGGAATGTCTCAGAACAGTCCGATATCTCAGTTGTAACCCAACCTCAATCTTCCTAGTCCAAGTTATCTAGTTAATACAGTAGAAAATCAAACTGTTAGTTTGAAATACTCATTTGGTAAACAGAATACGGGATATTAGGTCCGAATAGTTGAAGACAATCAATCCTGCGAACTAAACAAAAGGATAAGAATGAGTTGAATCGCATTTGGTACGCTGAGACATGTATTCTAGTCAGATATACCGATATTTGTCAATGGAAAGTTGTTTAATCAATGCTTACTTCCAGTATTGACTCGGAAACATTAACATTGACACAAACTGTACATACAAACACGATGGACGGTCGATCTGAAGAGAATATCTACCAAGTGGATCATTTCGGCCGTGGACGTTATTAAATACCTTCGAAAGTCTGTAAATAGTTTCAGGACAGTCTGGTATCTCCGTTGTAGCCCAACCTCAATCTTCCTAGTCAAAGTTATCTAGTTAATACAGAAGAAAATCAAAATGTTTGTATGGAATGTCTCAGAACAGTCCGGTATCTCAGTTGTAACCTAACCTCAATCTTCCTAGTCCAAGTTATCTAGTTAATACAGAAGAAAATCGAATTGTTTGTTTGAAATAGTCATTTGGTAAACAGAATACGGGATATTAGGTCCGAATAGTTAAAGACAATCAATCCTGCGAACTAAACAGAGAGATAAGACTGAGTTGGATTGCAATTGGTACGCTGAGACATGTATTCCAGTCAGATATACCGATATTTCTCAATAGAAAGTTGTTTGATCAATGCCTACCTTTAGTATTGACTGAAATACATTAATATTGACACAAACTGTACATACAAACACGATGGACGGTCGATCTGAAGAGAATATCTACCAAGTGGATCATTTCGGCCGTGGACGTTATTAAATACCTTCGAAAGTCTGTAAATAGTTTCAGGACAGTCTGGTATCTCCGTTGTAGCCCAACCTCAATCTTCCTAGTCAAAGTTATCTAGTTAATACAGAAGAAAATCAAAATGTTTGTATGGAATGTCTCAGAACAGTCCGGTATCTCAGTTGTAACCTAACCTCAATCTTCCTAGTCCAAGTTATCTAGTTAATACAGAAGAAAATCGAATTGTTTGTTTGAAATAGTCATTTGGTAAACAGAATACGGGATATTAGGTCCGAATAGTTAAAGACAATCAATCCTGCGAACTAAACAGAGAGATAAGACTGAGTTGGATTGCAATTGGTACGCTGAGACATGTATTCCAGTCAGATATACCGATATTTCTCAATAGAAAGTTGTTTGATCAATGCCTACCTTTAGTATTGACTGAAATACATTAATATTGACACAAACTGTACATACAAACACGATGGACGGTCGATCTGAAGAGAATATCTACCAAGTGGATCATTTCGGCCGTGGGCGTTATTAAATACTTTCGAAAGTCTGTAAATAGTCTCAGGACAGTCCGGTATCTCCGTTGTAGCCCTACCTCAATCTTCCTAATCCAAGTTATCTAGTTAATACAGAAGAAAATCAAAATGTTTGTATGGAATGTCTCAGAACAGTCCGGTATCTCCGTTGTAGCCCTACCTCAATCTTCCTAGTCCAAGTTATCTAGTTAATACAGAAGAAAATCGAATTGTTTGTTTGGAATAGTCATTTGGTAACCAGAATACGGGATATTATGTCCGAATGGTTAAAGTTAATCAATCCTGCGAACTAAAAAAAATGATAAGACTGAGTTGAGTTGCATTTGGTACGCTGAGACAAGGATTCTAGTCAGATATACCGATATTTCTCAATGGAAAGTTGTTTGATCAATTCCCTGATAAATTGATACAAAAAAAACACGATGAACGGACGATCTGAAGACCAAAGTGGATCCTAGACGCTCAAGATCAAGATTAAAAGGAGATTATGTCCAGAAGAAAGTACATACTAGAATTATTTATGAAAAATTATAAAGAAAATATATTGAAATGTGATTACAAATAACCGAAACTTCGATTCTAATCGTTCTTGTTAATTTCGTGTGTTGTTTGTTATATTATATAGGGATGTAATAATTTTATATACCGATTACAAGTTGACAGGCTATGAATTTATAACTAAATCGATTTAGTGCCAAAACCAAAAATAAATATAAATAAAACTCCGTAATATTTTTATTTGCGAACGTTGAGAGATTTCTGGAAGATGGTGATAAAAAAAAAATTGGAATTTATTGAAATATGGAATATATACGCTACGTCATAAAGATTTCGTTTACGTCAAAATTGAATAAAAAAAAAATAATAAAATATAGGATTAGAAGATTGGCCGTTCTTTCACATACAGAATCGGACTCAAAAACTTATTTTTTACTTCAACAAATCGTATTGAAAATTAGATTTTTGTATACAAAAATTAAATCAAACGCCTACAGATAAAGGATATTAGTAATCCTGATTCTAAATCTGATATTCATTCATTTATATTAACTACGTTTGATGGTTTTCCTTCTTTTTCGATCTATTAATGTTTTTTCGAGAATTTTCAATTTCGTAATCTCTGAAAACCGTTTAGTTTTTGATGTTTTCGGTCATAATAACTCCGATTGTCGCTTTCTAGGATATCAGTGATCCAGGATGTGTTGAAACTAGCTAAAAAACATTCACAAAGTTAAATATATCACGTTAACAAAATACCGGGTATTGAATGGTCGAAATGACTAAAAAAATACACAATAAACCACCAAAAAGATAATTAAAGATCTGACGTTTAGTAATTTTTAATAATAACAAATATTTTACCATTAAATCCTCTATTTTTTATTGTTGAAATTTTTTTTTTTGTAAATCTGTAAAATCGAATGGCGCTGCGAATAGGATAGACTCATATGACTAATTAACCAAAAAAAAACGTCGTATACAGAATAAATAATCATAGATTATCGTATTTTAGAAATATTTGTACAAAATATCTCTGATGACAAAAATTAGATACATTTTACGAGGACGCTTCCAAAAGTACCTGTAACGATCCGAAGATGGCGGTGGTTGTTTGAAAAATTCAACAATTCTTATCGTAAAAAAAGTATTCAACTTATTAAACATCGCTGGAAGGGACTAAAAAGAGATAAAGTCGAAAAATATACTTTTCTCTGTTTTCAAAAAACCTTGATTCAATTAACTGATCACAAATTCTTTCAACGGAAATTAGTTTGAAGAATTTTCGTTAATATCGTTTTGTATATCGGTTAATTTCAATTTTCCCCCGTATATACCATCACATATCCGTGGATCGATATGAAAAGAACCTTTAAAAGTAATTTATTCGAAAATAATCCCTTCGCCTCTAACTAATTCTGGGTGTGAGATCTGCTTCTGTCAAGAAGCTGTTTATGAGATATAAAAAGTATTCAAAATAAAAAACCCACCGATTTAATTTTATTGTCAAAACAGATTTTGTGTATGCGTCCAACAGATGTTGATGATAAATCTCAACGTTGAATATTAATAAAAACATTTAAATACTATATACGACCACCAGTTGTTTCGAAAAAAGAATCTCACATACAAAGAATATCAAAAAAAAATATTTTCGTTGTAATACATTCAAATATGCAGTAACGAAAACGTAAGCCACTCTATATACCCGATTTAGTTTTATTTGGTTTTTTATCTTTCCCCGGTCCCGTTTATTCCTTAATAAAGTTGTCTAGTACATTTTGCTTTTCTTGAGACCTCTCTAAACCTTTCCTAGACTTGCCTACCTAAAGTTTTCTCATGAAGTATGAGTTGACGTGATTATCAGGAAGATAACAGAAGCTGGAAAAGATAAAGTATCTGCTAATCGTCCTGAATCTACAATACGAAGACAATATTCTTCATGCTTTTCATCAATAGTCACCAGGAAGTTTATAACGAAGCAGCTCTAACGATAATTTGATTTGAACTCACTCGTCTGGTCGAAAAATGAATGAATGTTGCAGATTATTTAATCAACACCCTGTATATTACATATTTGATGTATATCCGGTTCGTTGAATTAATATTTGATGAGAGTTTAATGGATTTTGATAGTTGCCTTTCTTAGTTTCAAAATATATGAATGCATTAAATATATAATAATAGAGAGGATTTCCAGGGAAAATTATATATTTATAAATATCGAAATAAATATTTGTTTGGAAAGCGGAACATTTCGAAAGTGTAATAGTCAATATTAACAAGGGTGAAAATATTCTAGGTGCTGGAAATTTGAGTTATCGTGAATCAAAAGGTAAACGAGGCGGGAAAAAATTTCGTGAGACATGGAAATCTGGGACAAGCTGGGAATAGAAAATACCAGGAAGTCTATATTACATCTATAATCAAATAGAATGTTCAGGAAAATAAAGAAGACCAGGAAAAACAAATTACATGCACAGTTCCATGGTTATTCTCTAAAAAATGAAAAAGACCAGGGAAATCAAATTACTTACACAGTTAGATGGTTATTCTCTAAAGAATAAAGAAGACCAGGGAAATCAAATTACATGCACAGTTAGATGGTATTCTCTAAAGAATGAAGAAGACCAGGGAAATCAAATTACATGCACAATTAGATGGTATTCTCTAAAAAATGAAGAAGACCAGGGAAATCAAATTACATCCCCAATTGGATGGTATTCTCTAAAAAATGAAGAAGACCAGGGAAATCAAATTACATCCCCAATTAGATGGTATTCTCTAAAAATGAAGAAGACCAGGGAAATCAAATTACATGCACAGTTAGATGGTTATTCTCTAAAAAATGAAGAAGACCAGGGAAATCAAATTACATGCACAGTTAGATGGTATTCTTTAAAGAATGAAGAAGACCAGGGAAATCAAATTACATCCCCAATTAGATGGTATTCTCTAAAAAATGAAGAAGACCAGGGAAATCAAATTACATGCACAGTTAGATGGTATTCTCTAAAAAATAAAGAAGACCATGGAAATCAAATTACATTCCCAATTGGATGGTATTCTCTAAAAAATGAAGAAGACCATGGAAATCAAATTACATCCCCAATTAGATGGTATTCTCTAAAAAATGAAGAAGACCAGGGAAATCAAATTACATCCCCAATTAGATGGTATTCTCTAAAAAATGAAGAAGACCAGAGAAATCAAATTACATGCACAGTTCGATGGTATTCTCTAAAGAATGAAGAAGACCAGGGAAATCAAATTACATCCCCAATTGGATGGTATTCTCTAAAAAATGAAGAAGACCAGGGAAATCAAATTACATCCCCAATTGGATGGTATTCTCTAAAAAATGAAGAAGACCAGGGAAATCAAATTACATCCCCAATTAGATGGTATTCTCTAAAAATGAAGAAGACCAGGGAAATCAAATTACATGCACAGTTAGATGGTTATTCTCTAAAGAATGAAGAAGACCAGGGAAATCAAATTACATCCCCAATTGGATGGTATTCTCTAAAAAATGAAGAAGACCAGGGAAATCAAATTACATCCCCAATTAGATGGTATTCTCTAAAAATGAAGAAGACCAGGGAAATCAAATTACATGCACAGTTAGATGGTTATTCTCTAAAAAATGAAAAAGACCAGGGAAATCAAATTACATCCCCAATTGGATGGTATTCTCTAAAAATGAAGAAGACCAGGGAAATCAAATTACATGCACAGTTAGATGGTTATTCTCTAAAAAATGAAGAAGACCAGGGAAATCAAATTACATGCACAGTTCGATGGTATTCTCTAAAGAATGAAGAAGACCAGGGAAATCAAATTACATCCCCAATTGGATGTTATTCTCTAAAAAATGAAGAAGACCAGGGAAATCAAGTTACATCCCCAATTAGATGGTATTCTCTAAAAAATGAAGAAGACCAGGGAAATCAAATTACATGCACAGTTAGATGGTTATTCTCTAAAAAATGAAAAAGACCAGGGAAATCAAATTACATCCCCAATTGGATGGTATTCTCTAAAAATGAAGAAGACCAGGGAAATCAAATTACATGCACAGTTAGATGGTTATTCTCTAAAAAATGAAAAAGACCAGGGAAATCAAATTACATCCCCAATTGGATGGTATTCTCTAAAAATGAAGAAGACCAGGGAAATCAAATTACATGCACAGTTAGATGGTTATTCTCTAAAAAATGAAGAAGACCAGGGAAATCAAATTACATGCACAGTTCGATGGTATTCTCTAAAGAATGAAGAAGACCAGGGAAATCAAATTACATCCCCAATTGGATGTTATTCTCTAAAAAATGAAGAAGACCAGGGAAATCAAATTACATCCCCAATTGGATGGTATTCTCTAAAAATGAAGAAGACCAGGGAAATCAAATTACATGCACAGTTAGATGGTTATTCTCTAAAAAATGAAGAAGACCAGGGAAATCAAATTACATGCACAGTTCGATGGTATTCTCTAAAGAATGAAGAAGACCAGGGAAATCAAATTACATCCCCAATTGGATGTTATTCTCTAAAAAATGAAGAAGACCAGGGAAATCAAGTTACATCCCCAATTAGATGGTATTCTCTAAAAAATGAAGAAGACCAGGGAAATCAAATTACATGCACAGTTAGATGGTTATTCTCTAAAAAATGAAAAAGACCAGGGAAATCAAATTACATCCCCAATTGGATGGTATTCTCTAAAAATGAAGAAGACCAGGGAAATCAAATTACATGCACAGTTAGATGGTTATTCTCTAAAAAATGAAAAAGACCAGGGAAATCAAATTACATCCCCAATTGGATGGTATTCTCTAAAAATGAAGAAGACCAGGGAAATCAAATTACATGCACAGTTAGATGGTTATTCTCTAAAAAATGAAAAAGACCAGGGAAATCAAATTACATGCACAGTTAGATGGTTATTCTCTAAAAAATGAAAAAGACCAGGGAAATCAAATTACATCCCCAATTGGATGGTATTCTCTAAAAATGAAGAAGACCAGGGAAATCAAATTACATGCACAGTTAGATGGTTATTCTCTAAAAAATGAAGAAGACCAGGGAAATCAAATTACATGCACAGTTCGATGGTATTCTCTAAAGAATGAAGAAGACCAGGGAAATCAAATTACATCCCCAATTGGATGTTATTCTCTAAAAAATGAAGAAGACCAGGGAAATCAAGTTACATCCCCAATTAGATGGTATTCTCTAAAAAATGAAGAAGACCAGGGAAATCAAATTACATGCACAGTTAGATGGTTATTCTCTAAAAAATGAAAAAGACCAGGGAAATCAAATTACATCCCCAATTGGATGGTATTCTCTAAAAATGAAGAAGACCAGGGAAATCAAATTACATGCACAGTTAGATGGTTATTCTCTAAAAAATGAAAAAGACCAGGGAAATCAAATTACATCCCCAATTGGATGGTATTCTCTAAAAATGAAGAAGACCAGGGAAATCAAATTACATGCACAGTTAGATGGTTATTCTCTAAAAAATGAAAAAGACCAGGGAAATCAAATTACATGCACAGTTAGATGGTTATTCTCTAAAAAATGAAAAAGACCAGGGAAATCAAATTACATCCCCAATTGGATGGTATTCTCTAAAAATGAAGAAGACCAGGGAAATCAAATTACATGCACAGTTAGATGGTTATTCTCTAAAAAATGAAGAAGACCAGGGAAATCAAATTACATGCACAGTTCGATGGTATTCTCTAAAGAATGAAGAAGACCAGGGAAATCAAATTACATGCACAGTTCGATGGTATTCTCTAAAGAATGAAGAAGACCAGGGAAATCAAGTTACATGCACAGTTAGATGGTTATTCTCTAAAAAATGAAAAAGACCAGGGAAATCAAATTACATCCCCAATTGGATGGTATTCTCTAAAAATGAAGAAGACCAGGGAAATCAAATTACATGCACAGTTAGATGGTTATTCTCTAAAAAATGAAAAAGACCAGGGAAATCAAATTACATGCACAGTTAGATGGTTATTCTCTAAAAAATGAAAAAGACCAGGGAAATCAAATTACATCCCCAATTGGATGGTATTCTCTAAAAATGAAGAAGACCAGGGAAATCAAATTACATGCACAGTTCGATGGTATTCTCTAAAGAATGAAGAAGACCAGGGAAATCAAATTACATCCCCAATTGGATGTTATTCTCTAAAAAATGAAGAAGACCAGGGAAATCAAGTTACATCCCCAATTAGATGGTATTCTCTAAAAAATGAAGAAGACCAGGGAAATCAAATTACATGCACAGTTAGATGGTTATTCTCTAAAAAATGAAAAAGACCAGGGAAATCAAATTACATCCCCAATTGGATGGTATTCTCTAAAAATGAAGAAGACCAGGGAAATCAAATTACATGCACAGTTAGATGGTTATTCTCTAAAAAATGAAAAAGACCAGGGAAATCAAATTACATCCCCAATTGGATGGTATTCTCTAAAAATGAAGAAGACCAGGGAAATCAAATTACATGCACAGTTAGATGGTTATTCTCTAAAAAATGAAAAAGACCAGGGAAATCAAATTACATGCACAGTTAGATGGTTATTCTCTAAAAAATGAAAAAGACCAGGGAAATCAAATTACATCCCCAATTGGATGGTATTCTCTAAAAATGAAGAAGACCAGGGAAATCAAATTACATGCACAGTTAGATGGTTATTCTCTAAAAAATGAAGAAGACCAGGGAAATCAAATTACATGCACAGTTCGATGGTATTCTCTAAAGAATGAAGAAGACCAGGGAAATCAAATTACATGCACAGTTCGATGGTATTCTCTAAAGAATGAAGAAGACCAGGGAAATCAAGTTACATGCACAGTTAGATGGTTATTCTCTAAAAAATGAAAAAGACCAGGGAAATCAAATTACATCCCCAATTGGATGGTATTCTCTAAAAATGAAGAAGACCAGGGAAATCAAATTACATGCACAGTTAGATGGTTATTCTCTAAAAAATGAAAAAGACCAGGGAAATCAAATTACATGCACAGTTAGATGGTTATTCTCTAAAAAATGAAAAAGACCAGGGAAATCAAATTACATCCCCAATTGGATGGTATTCTCTAAAAATGAAGAAGACCAGGGAAATCAAATTACATGCACAGTTAGATGGTTATTCTCTAAAAAATGAAGAAGACCAGGGAAATCAAATTACATGCACAGTTCGATGGTATTCTCTAAAGAATGAAGAAGACCAGGGAAATCAAATTACATCCCCAATTGGATGTTATTCTCTAAAAAATGAAGAAGACCAGGGAAATCAAGTTACATCCCCAATTAGATGGTATTCTCTAAAAAATGAAGAAGACCAGGGAAATCAAATTACATGCACAGTTAGATGGTTATTCTCTAAAAAATGAAAAAGACCAGGGAAATCAAATTACATCCCCAATTGGATGGTATTCTCTAAAAATGAAGAAGACCAGGGAAATCAAATTACATGCACAGTTAGATGGTTATTCTCTAAAAAATGAAAAAGACCAGGGAAATCAAATTACATCCCCAATTGGATGGTATTCTCTAAAAATGAAGAAGACCAGGGAAATCAAATTACATGCACAGTTAGATGGTTATTCTCTAAAAAATGAAAAAGACCAGGGAAATCAAATTACATGCACAGTTAGATGGTTATTCTCTAAAAAATGAAAAAGACCAGGGAAATCAAATTACATCCCCAATTGGATGGTATTCTCTAAAAATGAAGAAGACCAGGGAAATCAAATTACATGCACAGTTAGATGGTTATTCTCTAAAAAATGAAGAAGACCAGGGAAATCAAATTACATGCACAGTTCGATGGTATTCTCTAAAGAATGAAGAAGACCAGGGAAATCAAATTACATCCCCAATTGGATGTTATTCTCTAAAAAATGAAGAAGACCAGGGAAATCAAGTTACATCCCCAATTAGATGGTATTCTCTAAAAAATGAAGAAGACCAGGGAAATCAAATTACATGCACAGTTAGATGGTTATTCTCTAAAAAATGAAAAAGACCAGGGAAATCAAATTACATCCCCAATTGGATGGTATTCTCTAAAAATGAAGAAGACCAGGGAAATCAAATTACATGCACAGTTAGATGGTTATTCTCTAAAAAATGAAAAAGACCAGGGAAATCAAATTACATCCCCAATTGGATGGTATTCTCTAAAAATGAAGAAGACCAGGGAAATCAAATTACATGCACAGTTAGATGGTTATTCTCTAAAAAATGAAGAAGACCAGGGAAATCAAATTACATGCACAGTTCGATGGTATTCTCTAAAGAATGAAGAAGACCAGGGAAATCAAATTACATCCCCAATTGGATGTTATTCTCTAAAAAATGAAGAAGACCAGGGAAATCAAGTTACATCCCCAATTAGATGGTATTCTCTAAAGAATGAAGAAGACCAGGGAAATCAAATTACATCCCCAATTGGATGGTATTTTCTAGAGAATGAAGAAGGTCTGAATAACCAAATTACATCCATTCAAAGTAGTGTATAGCTATTTTTCCATTTTTCCAATAGTAGAATTTGGAATTAAAGCTGTATTTTCAATAATTTTGATAATAGAATTGACTGACTAGTCTCTGAGGCACAAAAACTCGTCCAAAATAAATCTTCAATATTGTAGATGTGAATCAATACGTGACTGATTTCAATACTAACAAGTTTACGATTCTACACTGTATACAAGTAGTGAACGCATAAAAAAAAAATAATTTTTTCCAAGTAATACGGTACAATAGAAACTAATCTTTGATTTCGCGTACATCCTACTTAATAAAACAAAACAATAAATGAGAATTATTAATATGCGATTCCAAAATCTGCAATGTCGTCTCAACTTTAGCAATTCAGGTTTTTGTATTAAAATAAGCGAGCACTTTACAAGTTACGTGACAAAAGACAGTCGTTACTGCTTTTTATCATTTACATAAAGATTCAAACGCAGGTACGGATTCAGGAACATTGTTACAACAAATTTCATCTTGAATTCATCTAAAACTGTGTTTACGTGGCATTCTCCTTTTTAACCTTGAAAATAATACGTTTTTGAGTTGATTTCATTATTTTTTATTTCGATATTTAACTGTTTGACTATGGAAACTCAAAATAGATGAATTAATAATTGAGATAAAGTACAAACAGTAGATAGATATTTGAGATAAACAAAAAACTACATCAGCACTTGAAATTACACGTTTCGTTACCAAAATTAACGTCTTCAGTGCTTGGAATAGGAATAGAAAATAGAAAATACAAAGTCTGATAAAAACGAAACGAAATGAATAAAGAAAAATCTTGTTTTGTTTATATCGAAGCCGATCCTGTTTAATGATACCAGTGAGTTGTTCAATTCATAAAAGCAAATGCACTTAGGTCGTTAAGGTACGAAAATACGGTAATAATTTTATACCCGGACGGGTGTAATGTTAGTTAATTCCGATACATCACGAAAATTTGTTTCAAAAATGTTTTTTGAACAATTTCCGGTATCGATTCTTCGAAATGTCCAATGTCCAATTTTGTTTCGATGTTGGACGCTTTAAATCTTTTTCCGATTGTCCAAAATCACCCCTAATTAGTATAAAAAGGTGGTTGAACGTATCCGAAATTCCCGTATCGCTCTGTATTATTAATTTCTTAATTATTTAACTCAAATGGCACTAGTTTCAATATCAAGGATTTTAATTAAACGAAATTCGTTTAGAGAAACATCACGTTTTAGGGCGGTTTTACTAATTTTAGGGGTAACGTCAAACGAAAACATTTAGAATTTTTAATTAAATATACGATTCGACAATGAAACAATCCGAAACAAGACCCGCGACACTAAAAGATGTACAAGTAAATCTCTTAATCAATATTCTGTTGTGTATTTTTCACGCTACAGGGTTCCTTTATTGTTATTGACCGTGTAGGCACTATATTTAACTGCGCCTTGTACTACACATCCACTTGTCTTGTACACATTCTTTTTTAAACGTACCAAAAAAAATTGAGATTTATCGGCGTACGTTATACGTCGAAAATATCGATTTTGAGACGATTCTTCGTAGCAAATAATTTTTTCAATTCAATTTTCAACCCTTTCTTAAAACCTTTTTTCCTGTATCTCTTTCGCATCCCTAAACCATCTCGATTTTATGGAATTTTTCCATTCAAGTATCACCCTATATAGTAATTAATAATCCTCGTATACGTAAGCTTAAACGGCTTAAACTAAATTTAGCGAATCAATTAGAAAAAACCCTGTATTTCCACTTAAAAACATATTTCGTTGAATCGGCTTTCGTTTCGAAAACGGTGTTATTTACATATTTTTCGTTCGGTATTTATATGATCCTATTAAAATCAAATCTGCTGTACGTTTTAAGGGTAATTTAAAACGTATTCCACCACGTAAATACGGGGGAGATTAAAAAAATTCAAATAATACTCCAAAATTACCACCCTTGATATTCCAACGTTGAATATACAACTAAAAAAAAAAAACGTTTCTTCTTCATTAATTCCATATCTTATTATTTTCAAGCATAATTTTTATTAAATCAGTTTTTTTTTATAAAATTCCAACACTGTAAATTCTCACAATTAACTTTAATATATATCACAGCGCAGACAAATTCATACGCCGTTAGACAATTGACGTAATTGACATATTTCGTAATAGATTTCTATGGTTCAAAACTGACATCTGTCAGGTGACTACGATATTCGAAATAATGATTTTCGTATTGATAAAACGCGCTCGAACGTCAAACTCGTCAAAATAATTACGATGAAGATCACGTGATATAAATAACAGTATAATATATTGGTTTAAACGTTATCGGCGAAACTGCCTCGTAATCATCATAATTCAAACAATACGAGTCGATTCCACAATTGATAATTTATTATACCGAAGACGCGTTCGATTTAATAACGGAATTAACACTTGCGTCTATGAAATTAATCTAGTTCTTTACGTATTTTATCTATGAATATTGTTTTATGATCCGATGATTTTGAAAGATACAAATCGCTAAGTTACGTCTTACAATGTTGCCATATTTAAAGCGTTATTACGAATTTACATGATTCTATATCATTTTGACTCATTTTTTTGGTTCCTAAATTCATTTCTAAGTATTAAAAATAATTTTACAACGCCTGAAAAGATTATTTCTCTTTGTAGATCTTAATCAATACCGTAAACATAATTTATGTTACGATAGATAATAATATTTATTTTACGTTTACTACCCTTTAAATTGCCCGCCCTGGGAACGAGTCCCGGTTTGGTTCCCGTTGGATATTCATTCATATACGCCTAATAAAATAAAGTAAACCTTCGGAAAATGCGATGGTGGGTAAATATAATTTGATTATGTATACTGACTGTTGCAAAACCCCATATTTTACTTTGATTGATAGCGATTGAATTATTAGATTATAAGTTGATATTATTAGTAAGGCCACGTGGTTTTGGTGGCCATATTTGTCCATTAGATCGATTCCCTGGAGAAACGCATATTCCATTGTAAATTATTTGTTAATTCACCCATGGAATTAATGTTTGTTTTCTTTATAATGTATTTTTCGAGCTACCCCGTATCTTAAATTACACAATTTCGATTGTACAAACACGTGTTATAAATAAATAAAAACATTAATTCAAATCGAAGGTAATAAAATTGTTATTTTCATTTGATTATAGCCCATTAGAAAAATTCCTTTTTACACTAACAGGAATTTACTTTACTCGTTTTCAATCAATTAACGAAATAGATGATATCGACGAAACTGAAGATGAAGATAATGAAATTATTTTACTTAATTAATGAGGAAAAAAAAACGGAAAATTGGTCAATGCTACAACCAGAAATACACAAAATGTTTGCGTTCAACATATATATTCACTATTTGGACCTAATATGGACTCCAATAGAGCACATTGAGTAGATAGAGCCACGTCGAAACCAAGCTTGGAAACATATAACACTCTAAGGTTTATCAAACAACATCCACGTCAGCAATCAGCAAATTTTCATGCAGAAAACTTAGGGGTGGTTAGATTGCAATAACCAGGACTCTGGAAAGCAGCTCAGAAGCTCTAACCTTAAGGTATGACCGTTGTCTCAACTACTACGGCTTTAGAACCAAATTTAAACTCAAAATTGTCGATAGACGGGATTGAGAAGTTCGATTTCTAGCTCTATGAACCCAATAGAGTACGTTAGTACATAGTACGAAGTTGGAGCTTGGTTTTAGAGCCGATGAGACCTCTAAGATCTATCAAATAGCATTACTAGACTTTATCACTACGTTAATAATCAGTAATTAAACCATCCTAAACGTTAAACTTACAAATTTTCATGCGAAAAACTTAGAGGTGGCTAGATTGCAACAACACAATCTCTGGAAAGCAGCTTAGAAGCTCTAACCTTGAGGTATGACCATTGTCTCAACTACTAAGACTTTAGAACCAAATTTAAACTCAAAATTGTCGATAGACGGGATTGAGAAGTTCGATTTGTAACTCTATGAACCCAATAGATTACGTTAGTACATAGTACGAAGCTGGAGCTTGCTCTTAGAGCCGATAAGACCTCTAAGATCTATCAAATAGCCTTACTAGACTCTATCACCAAGTTAATAATCAGTAATTGAACCAACCTAAACGTTAAACCTCCAAATTTTCATGCGAAAAACTTAGAGGTGGTTAGATTGCAACAACACAATCTCTGGAAAGCAGCTCAGAAGCTCTAACCATTTAGAAGTTCGATTTGTAGCTCTATGAACCTAATAGAATACGTTAGTACATAGTTAGAAGTTAGAGCTTGGTTTTAGAGCCGATGAGACCTCTAATCGCTCCCAATTTAAAGTAGTAAAGGTTATGTTTTACAAAATAAAATTTGAGAAGTAAATGTCAACGAAATATATAAATCAACCCTCGTATATTCCTTTTGGTAATCAATGTTTTATTAAAATTGATATAATGATAATAGAAAAGTTTTCTTTGAATAACTACACTTAATTCAATGCTTCACTTCGTGTTTTAAATAGTAAACACAAAGGACTTCAACATTATAAATTTCTTAAGGAAAAAATCAATCTGATTTTTTTATTCATGAAGGAATTCTTTGAATTATAAGTAGAGGCATTGCAGGTTCGCAAAACCTTTATGAATAATTGATAAATATCTTTGTCTTTAGTACAACTATCCATTCGAAAAAACAAACTTAGAGAATGATTGTATATAATTAGGGAAATTTCAGATATTTGCTAAGCTTATAATTTCATAGTTCAGTGAATGTTGAATGTAGAACTTTTATATTTTTAGCACACTTTTCGTATCCCCTCTGTATAATAGTTACCCCATAGAATAGTAACTGTATTCATTAATAGAAATAAAAACCCAAAATAAACGTTGCTATGTAATTATTGTTTCCATTAGACTCGGAAATTAAATTATTTTCAAATTCATCAATTTCCGAAACGCGATTAGACATATGACAATTGACAGAATCAATAAAGGTGTCAATCAGTATAAGTCACTAAGAAAATAAAAACCGATTGAGTACGTGACACCGAATAATGAGATACTGTCTTCCATTTTGTCAATAACTGATGTAATGACGGAAAAAAATTAAATTGCTCTAGTTTCTTTTTTACCTTTTTTTATAATTACTATGTCTAAACAATCATAATCGATTGATTAATTATTACAAAAGATGAATCGAAAAACCAATGTTAAGTTTTTCGATGTGACATTTGAGGTTATGTTTTTTGACATAACCTATATACATGGTATTTGCTATATCGGTATAGCGAAATATGTAGTAAAATAAAGAATTAATTATTGAAAATATATATATTTTCACTAATGGAACTTTTGAACAAAAAAAAAACCATTAAAATTTCGAACAAAAGTTTTCTCGTGGCAGGTAGACCATGAATAAGATGGGATTTGGCTGACGGAATTGAAGGCAGTCAATAAATGTGATTAGCTTAAAAGTACATATATAGGCAATTCGTTCTTTTCGACAATGGCGACCCTCTGCGGTCATGCATGAAAATAGTACGAGGGTTTTTTTTTTATTTCGATTACCGTAAAATTGATTTATTGTCAAGAATAGACTAAAAAGTTTGACTAATGACTAATAGACGTACAAAGAATGAAAATATTAGATTATTTGAACGAAGAAAAATTTGGTTACTACATCTCCCAATAAATCTGCGCTTCTTCTACATAAAAAACTAACTCGAAACATATGTAGAGGCGAGTAGATGCGGAATTATCAGCTGTCAGTCTATAGTTTGTTCATTTAGGCTTTTCGACCTTTTGGCACCAGTACTTTGAAGACTTTGCAACTTTCAAAATCCGTATTTTCTTCTTGAAGATACCTGAATAATCATGACAGTAGCTCCCTCTATTACTTATGACCAAACCACTTTAATAACGTTTCTAATCAAATTCTTCAGCCAATCGCTCAGCTCGTTAATGTTGTGGCGTTTCTAAGACCACAATAAAAGTCTGAACTAACATCTCGAGATTTTTGGCACCACCTGTATCGAATCCGAAAGATCGTTCGACGAGCGCACAAAAAAATTTGATCTAGAGAAGAGACAAAACTAAAAACCATCAGCAACATCCAAAATTAGCAAATGTACGATAATATATAAAATATTTAACAAAAATTGATGGAAAAAACTATTTTTTTTAGGTTCAAAATAATTACAAAATCGAGTACTTTGAATTTTCTATGAAAAGCCTTTTAATTTAAGAATGGTTAAGTTAGGTTATGTTAGGTTAGGTTAGGTTAGGTTAGGTTAGGTTAGGTTAGGTTTAGGTCAGATTAGGTTAGGTTATGTTATGTTAGGTCAGATTAGGTTAGGTTAGGTTAGGTTAGGATTAGGTTAGGTTAGGTTAGGTTAGGTTTAGGTCAGATTATGTTAGGTTAGGTTAGGTTAGGTTACCTAATTTTTAAAATATAGAAAACTTCTTATCGCTAAAATAGTACAAGTAATGTGATGGATGAAAAAATTTCAAAATAACCAATTTTCTATATTTCAACCCTGTGAATAACCCTTAGGTTATTTAATATTCAATACATAACACAAAAAAAAAGAAGTTGAATGAATATTTGATTTCAGTGGAAGTTTTATTTGTTCATCGTTTAATTAGAATTTGATATTTTTTCCATGCAAACGAATGTTATGTAAATAAAAAATGGTATTTTATTAAATTAATTTATGCCGAAAGGCATGAAAATACGTGATAAAACTTTACCAGGAAAACTATTTCCTGATTTTTGTTCTACCAAATATTCATGATTTATTTTATTTTTGAAAAAAACTCTAAGGATACAAAATATAATATAAAAATACCATAAAAACAGTGATCGGATTTCAAAGTGGGATCCCTTTGCTTAATTTTTGTGAAAAGTTGTTTCTGGTTTTTGATTTTTCATTGAGGGATGAATAAAACGGAAGTAAAGTCTTATTTTGAAATACTACAGAAGACTTTCATTGACAATGATTTAATAAATAAAATCTGAATATTCACCAACATCATAGTTAAGCGATTCCAAGTGTACCTTAGACAGTTTGTTTTATATTTCAACGCGGCGTTGAAGAGTTTGCAAGCCTTAGTTTTTTTCAAAGTTTGAAATTATATTTTTTCAATCAATCAGAGTGATTTGTCTCAGATCCTACTAAATTTTCGTGATTAGGAATTATTTGATACGTGTTGAATAAATTATTGATATAAACGTGAATATACCTCGTAATATAAAATTTATTCATAAATTTACTTGATATGCTGAACTTGTACGAGCTATATCTCAATTTTTTTCACTATTAAGGGATTATGTAAAGCACCCCTTCATATATTTAATAAAGATAGTTGAGTGAACGCGATAAATATCCTTTAAAATAAGGGATGTTGCTGTTTTTATTACCACTTTTCGTTGTCTCATTTCTCAATTGTATCAACGTCGATCAAACAAAGAAAAAATCGACTTCAAATAAACCTAAAAACGTGCCAAAATAAAACAAAGAAGATTAGGTAGTTTTGCAAAACAATAAACCTGATAAATTAGTCAACGAATTCGTTTTTTTTTGATTTCTATAATTAGTTTTTCTAGATATTTAAAAATTAAAACCCCCATTTTAAGGTTTTTCAACATTAGCAGGTTCGGCGAATTCGCGCGGCGCCTTTAATCTGTTTGTTTATAAACAATAAACGCTTCTTTAATGTACTTTTTATGATAGAAGACGGTTTTTTTTGTTCTAGAACTTTATAACAATATAATATTGAATATAACCTCGTATTTAAACCAATTTTCCTACCATTTTAAACACAATAATCAATAGATTCATTATTTTTGGATAAAGACACAACAGAACGTCGAGCTAGCATTTTATTTTATATATACGAGTTTCTACGAATAGAATCTCTATCAATTTATTGAGTTTCATTCTTTTTTGAGAATTTTATTTCGTTTAAAACCGAAGCTTTGTCGATAAATTAACAAAAAAATGTACAAAATGAAAACAATTACTTCTTCAAGTTAGAAAAATGATTTTGTGTCGATAACAGTGTTTAAATCACAGTATTTTCTATAATTATGTATTCATATGATTCAGCATACAGTTCTGCAACAGGTTTATTCTAGTTTGACACATATGTCTCGTAATTTGAGTAGCTACGTCGACAAAATAATTTATCACCACGAAATCGTGTATTTTCAGCGTTGCTTACATTTATAGAGAAACTTTCAGATGTTCATTAGTCGTTTTTAGTTAATTGTTTTATAGAACGTGCAAGTTACGAAACGAAATCTTAACTAACTACGTGAATGGTATTTCTTTATTCGAATAAACTACAAAATAAATAACTGGATATCGTCATAATATCAACGGTTTATTATTTACTATTTAATTTGTAAGTAGAATCGTTTCTAACGGGAAGCAACGTCGTAGTTAAGCGATTCCAAGTGTCCTTTAGACACTTGAAGTTCCTTTTAATGTATCAAATCACTTTTATTTCGTCGCGGTATAATCCTGGACGAAAAAATCGATTCTACGCGAATGTTTTTGAAAGAAAAACTTGTCAAATTCGAATATTAAAAGTTAATTTTGAGTTTATTCACTACCTTGAAGTTATCCTAGAAGTAATGCGGAGAATTTTCGTCCTCCAGGCTCCATAAAATCCTTCTGCGCGGTGATAGATACAATTACCAATTGGATATTTATTAAAAGAAGCATTTCTTGTAGAACTAGGAAAGAAAATTTTCGAAAGAGGATGCAAACTTGATGTATTGTTGTTAAACTGATTCTTTACTGAATCGGATGCGTCAAAATGTGGAAAAAAAGTCAAAATTGACATATTTCTGCCAGCTGAGTTCAATACATAAAGCCTCAGAAGAATTTGCGGATGTGGAAAAGACTTATTTTGCTTTATCTTCCTTGTGTAATATAAATAATGAAATTAAAGGACGAGGCATTTTTGAATTAGCTGTCAATTGGATCAAACAACTTCAAAATATACACATTTTCCTTTAATTAATTTTTTAAATCAGTCTCACTTTTAGTTGTCTCCAATTTTACTTTGTATACTTTGAAAAAAAAGTTTTTTTGGTAATTACAGGTATAAACAATGGAAAAATAAACTATTTTCAATAAATTTCGTCCTCTTCAAGGATCCACATCCAAAAAAACACATAAATATCCATATTTTCCAACACCCATTTTTCAAGTGCTAATTAACTCTTTACGCGAAACGTATGATGTTTGACTTGTATAAAGAAAAATCCAAAATTATCCGATTTTCTCGGAATAAAAATTTAATGCACGCCACTGCGTATCTATTACTTGTTTCTTGTGGTGAAAAACTCGCAGGTGGTTAGAAAAAAATAAATATAAACCTCACCTATAAACCAAAATTTCTATATTGTCAAATTTTGAGTTACAAACCCAACAGGGTAATAAACATAAAGATTTTTAGTTGTAAACCGACTATTACGAATAGCTACAACAATTTTATATATATAGTGTTTCTTTTTTTAACAAATCCACCTTGATTTATGAGAAATAGAATATTTAATTGTTATATTTGGATATAAATGTGGATAATGGACTTTTGGAATTTGATTTGATGTTTTATTAGTGGAAGTTTTCAGTTCTTTTCGATCATCACGTCAAGCATATAAAACTTGGTACACTGGGTACATCTACGAGGGTTGCTACTCAAGTTTTAAAATCTGATATTGCCAGTTTGACATTTTAATTGAGCTAACAGCAACTTGTTTTGACTCTTGGCGATGAATCACCATCTACAGGATGAATTTCGTCCAAAATCGGCTATTATACTAGAAAATATCAAAGCTGTATGTGTTTGTGATGTTTTAAAAGACTTCTAGGTCAAAACGAGCCAAAGCCCACCATCCATTGGGTCATCCGTTGTTTGGAACCCAGTTATTTCTTCTTTTTCATAAGTTTTGGAGGTACCTCGATTTTGGAAAACATTAAAGCCTTATAAAACTATGAAAATCCGTTTTTTTTTTGTATCTTCAAACTTAAGTAACAATCATCGACAACCAAATACTATAAAACAGTTTTTTTTTATCTAAATATATTGTACGGCGCATAGAAATTTAAGAATGTATATAACATCCTTTGTAACAGTATATTTTAATTGGTATAATCTGGTTTTAGACATAATAAAAACTTCACCAGAGCCTAATGAACCGATCTGGCATCAAAAGATCCCTTATCAAAACTCCCCGTAATTCACTAAAGCGCGTACTCAAAACATACAAGACCGCGTTTTAGGCCCGTCTGATAATTCAAACAATAAATTTCGGGAATGAAAATCGATTTAATCTTATCTAATAAAACTAACCTCCAAATGTCAAAAAGTTTATTATTATTTTACTACAGGAAGATAATTCTAAAGAAACACAAACCCAAATCCTTTTTATGACGTAGAAATTTGTTTTTATATATACATCGTGGTGGATTTAAGTTTCTTAGCGCGAAAATCTAGTGTCTAATTTAATAGTTAAATTAACAACAGATGTAAAAAACGTATCCGATATATGACACCTTTTTTACGTAATTTTGGACTGTACTAAAATTATGTTTCAACCGGAATCACTTTTCAGTATCCTCATATCTTGTATCGATACGATAAAAACCCTTAATGGATACTCAAAAGAGGGTTAATTATAAGAACGGCGCCTTCTATTTTCGACTTGAACCATTTTACTTATCTCAAATTACACAGACACACAGACACATGTGTTTTGATATCAGTTCAGACGCTTTTAAGTAGGCCTAACAAACTGAGGGATTAGAAAGATTACATTCTCCATATTGACGAAGTAGAATATTAAAAAAGCAACGCGAGAAATTGCCTAAATACTGTGTGAATATGACATATGACAGGTACGATTATTCGATAATTAATTTTTTAACAAATAAAATGAGGTATTTATGAGTTTACTTGTAATATAATTCTAATAAATTTTAACGAATAAATACGATTTTTTTGTTATTGATGGTGACCGTATCAAATTAAATTTAACTGTGTCTATATGTAGAAACATTATGTTTTCCATATTGACGACATAAAATATGAGAGAAGCAACGCGAAAAATCTCCTAGTTATTATGTGAATATGACATATGACAGGTACGATTATTCGATAATTAATTTTTTAACAAATAAAATGAGGTATTTATGAGTTTACTTGTAATATAATTCTTATAAATTTTAACGAATAAATACGATTTTTTTGTTATTGATGGTGACCGTATCAAATTAAATTTAACTGTGTCTATATGTAGAAACATTATGTTTTCCATATTGACGACATAAAATATGAGAGAAGCAACGCGAAAAATCTCCTAGTTATTATGTGAATATGACATATGACAGGTACGATTATTCGATAATTAATTTTTTAACAAATAAAATGAGGTATTTATGAGTTTACTTGTAATATAATTCTTATAAATTTTAACGAATAAATACGATTTTTTTGTTATTGATGGTGACCGTATCAAATTAAATTTAACTGTGTCTATATGTAGAAACATTATGTTTTCCATATTGACGACATAAAATATGAGAGAAGCAACGCGAAAAATCTCCTAGTTATTATGTGAATATGACATATGACAGGTACGATTATTCGATAATTAATTTTTTAACAAATAAAATGAGGTATTTATGAGTTTACTTGTAATATAATTCTTATAAATTTTAACGAATAAATACGATTTTTTTGTTATTGATGGTGACCGTATCAAATTAAATTTAACTGTGTCTATATGTAGAAACATTATGTTTTCCACATTGACGAAATAAAATATGAAAAAAGCAACGCGAAAAATCGCCTAATTACTGTGTGAATATGACATATGACAGGTACGATTATTCGATAATTAATTTTTTAACAAATAAAATGGGGTATTTATGAGTTTATTTGTAATAAAATTCTAACAAATTTCAACGATTAAATACGAATTTTTTGTTATTGATGGTGACCGTATCAAATTAAATTTAACTGTGTATCTATATGTAGAAACATTATGTTTTCCACATTGACGAAATAAAATATGAAAAAAGCAACGCGAAAAATCGCCTAATTACTGTGTGAATATGACATATGACAGGTACGATTATTCGATAATTAATTTTTTAACAAATAAAATGAGGTATTTATGAGTTTACTTGTAATATAATTCTAATAAATTTTAACGAATAAATACGATTTTTTTGTTATTGATGGTGACCGTATCAAATTAAATTTAACTGTGTCTATATGTAGAAACATTATGTTTTCCACATTGACGAAATAAAATATGAAAAAAGCAACGCGAAAAATCTCCTAATTATTGTGTGAATATGACATATGACAGGTACGATTATTCGATAATTAATTTTTTAACAAATAAAATGAGGTATTTATGAGTTTATTTGTAATATAATTCTAATAAATTTTAACGAATAAATACGATTTTTTTGTTATTGATGGTAACCGTATTAAATTAAATTTAACTGTGTATCTATATGTAGAAACATCATGTTTTCCACATTGACGGCATAAAATATGAAAAAAGCAACGCGAAAAATCTCCTAATTATTGTGTGAATATGACATATGACAGGTACGATTATTCGATAATTAATTTTTTAACAAATAAAATGGGGTATTTATGAGTTTATTTGTAATAAAATTCTAACAAATTTCAACGATTAAATACGAATTTTTTGTTATTGATGGTGACCGTATCAAATTAAATTTAACTGTGTATCTATATGTAGAAACATTATGTTTTCCATATTGACGAAATAAAATATGAGAAAAGCAACGCGAAAAATCTCCTAATTATTATGTGAATATGACATATGACAGGTACGATTATTCGATAATTAATATTTTAACAAATAAAATGGGGTATTTATGAGTTTATTTGTAATATAATTCTAATAAATTTTAACGAATAAATACGAATTTTTTGTTATTGATGGTGACCGTATCAAATTTAATTTAATGTATCTATATGTAGAAACATCATGTTTTCCACATTGACGAAATAAAATATGAAAAAAGCAACGCGAAAAATCGCCTAATTACTGTGTGAATATGACATATGAGAGGTACGATTATTCGATAATTAATTTATTAACAAGTAAATGGGGTATTTAGGGGTTTATTTGTGATAAAATCGTAACAACTTTTAACGAATTTTTCTGCCATATAAATAAAAATTTCTTTGTTATTGATGGTGACCGTATCAAATTAAATTTAACTGTATCTGACTGTAGATGAAAAGTTACCGATTAAGGACAATGGACGTCGAAACGCTCCACCGGGTTTCTTTTTATATAAAAAACGAATTTATTTTTTTCCACTTCATCCATTTTATAGAAAAACTCAACTATATAAATATTTAATATACAGTGCGTCTCGAATAATGATTAATTGGAGAATGAATAGGAAACTAAATGTGCGGATGTACTGAATTGAAATATTTGACTTCTTCTTCTTTTTTGAACCATATATTTTTTCTTGCAGTTTCGTCCATGTGATTCCCAAATATTTCCCGTATCAACTTTATCGTAATTTTTGGATATCCCCCAAATTTTCTAATCTAATTTTTCTTCGACGGAAATAATAGTCATTGCTCCCAACAAACAAACCCATATGACTACGGCAAATATAAGCGAAAGAAATAATAAAATTACTAATTTAATTGGCATCGACACTCGCTAGTGGCGTTATGCTTTGTGAATTTTCCAATTCTCTAGCGTGAAAAATATGGGGACTAGAGGCAGTTGGGGTTGCCCTAAGTTAATTTTGCGGTTTATTTGTTAAAAGTACCACTGAAGCCACCAAGATATAATCGTATTTCTATCAATACGGGGCGTTGTTTCTACCAGTGGTGATACGAAGTTTTATAAAACAGAAAATTTCATTCCACTGCGTAAAAAACTTCATTTACAACGTTTAAAACGTACTAAACTCTTATTATAACGCTGTTTTGGTTTGAAAAGTTAGGTTATGTTTTTGTTTTTATCTATAAACGTGCGACACATTCTTCCTTACATAAAAATCAGCGGCTATCGACCCTAATTAACCTCAATCTTCATTTTTCTTCAACAAGGGTTGATATTTTTAATAATATAAGTATTTAGGGTTGAAATTTGAATAGCAGCTTAGCTGGCAACCGCGAAGGTTGCGTCCAAACAGCTGATAACTTCCAGCCTTAATAAAAAGAAGAAGAACTAAGTGATTCATATAATAATTCGATTTAATTATCCTTAAAACATAAGTAAGACGTTTTTGTGAAGAAAAAATTTTTTGTTATTGTTTCTCAGTGTAGGATTTCAACGACATTTCAGTCGGTAAAGAAATTACCAGACGGTCGATGATTAACATTCAGAAGACATTATACTTTGTCCTCTGGGGCTATATGAAGACGGCCGAACCAGCACCGGAAAATCGGCGATGGATTTGACCTATTACAAAGGATGAGAGACCTTTCGTTATTATTGAAACTAAATTCTACATCGCATAACGTACCGAGGTACAATTAGAATTGTTTTCGTAAACAAAAATTTATTTTTGATAGTAATAACTATAAAAAAAAAAACGTTTAGCAGTTAGAAAACGAGAAAAATTTGATCATTTCATAGTTTCAAATCGTTTAAGAGCTTTAACTTTAAATATCGAGTGTAGTAAAGAGATAGCACAATAAACAAAGTTTGATAACCACTCAAACTTACTCTAAATACATCGAAACATTACTATAAACAAAAATACTACGCCGCGCGTGCTGAATCTCTCGAAACGGCGTAGCTTCGCTGTCTTTAAATGTATTTCTCCTCGATTCCAAACGCCTCGCCTGGGTTCTTGTATATAACAAACAAGTAGAAGGTATTGGTTATTCCTAAGTCAGGTATATCGTGAAGTTTTAACTAATAGTATTTATACTTTACTTAACATCGTATTTTATGAATAAAAACGTTGTATGTTAACTGTATTTTTGTGTAATGGATTAAATATCTTATTAAACTCTCTGTTTAGTGAGATGATATATTTATTAGTGTTTAAGTTAGATTATAATGAAAAGCACGCTTAAAATTTCTATTTAAACGACTCCCTAGTGAATATATCAAGTTAAAACAACTGCACACAACTAATTTTCATAATGTTTCAGTCGTAACATTTACTGAAACAACTTTACGATCCTCCTAAATAGTTAGGTTATGGTAGAATAATAGATTTTCGTATAGTAGGAATTTGTACATGAGGAAATTAAATCTCTACGTAAATTTTGTAACATCTTGTTTACATATTCGTTCGGAATTAATAACTTATCTCCAATATATTGTAATAGTTTTTTTGATTCTCTTATAGAGGGTTAAGTTTTCAAATATGGCAACACTGATATGAATACGTCAAATCTGTCATTGCTATCATGACGTTTGACATTTTCGGTGATGAAATAGACAGTTGGTTATCCAACCACGTCAATGCGGGTTCACCCCCCGTACAATATTCGTTTGTCATTCAATAATATCATCTTATTATCATAGATTGAAAATAAATTACGAAATCAAAGTTTTCCAATACTTATCTTTCTAGAAAAAATTAGAGTTTCGTAGTTAAAATTTTCTACCAGTTTTAAATTAATTGAGACTGTGATTTTCATCACCGATAGTGTACTAACTTATATAAAAAACTGTCACTAGAACAGAATTTTTTTTCTCGAAAATATACGAGGTATTTCGTTTGAATTATTATATTCAAGTCCGCTTTCCACAAACTTATATTATATTGAGTTTTTATGAGAAAATATCGTATTGTTTATAAAAAAAAAACACGCAATTCCAACACTTAACCTTATTTGAACCAGAATAATTCCCTTGGGATAAGTCTGAAGATGCGTCACCCAGTCTCTCGACGCACGATTATTTCACCCCAGAGATTAATTATTCATTGCGGTTTCACGACTCCCTCATCACATACGTATTATACTTCAGGTGATGTCTTTCAGACACGACACTTCAAAATCATCTTACAGTTTTCACCAAATCGTTTGAAGTGCCATATCGAAAAAAAAAAAATTTATTGTAACTTTTTTTTACCCTGTATATTTGTGTATATTTTATTTTCCTCTAGTTAAACATAAATTTCGAGTCAAGTTTTGTTCACTGTCAATTAAATATGATTAAAATAATTAGTACGAATTTATTACTTTTGGTAATTACTTTTTTATTTCGTTTTATTTTTATTTGTTATTTCAATTTGTTTGTTTTTCATGATGACTGTATCAAATTAAATTTAGTGTTTCTGTCTGTAGAAACCATCCATGTTGACGAAGTAAAATATGCGAAAAGCAACGCGAAAAATCGCCTAATTACTGTGTAAATTTGACATATGACAGGTACAATTATTCGGTAATTGATTTTTTAACAAGTAAATGGGGTATTTAGGGGTTTATTTGTAATAAAATTCTAACAAATTTTAACGAATAAATACAAATTTCTTTGTTATTGATAGTGACCGTATCAAATTAAATTTAATGGATCTATATGTAAAAACATTATGTTTTCCATAATGACGAAATAGAATATAGAACAGCAACGCGAAAAATCGCCTAATTGCTGTATACATTTGACATATGACAGATACGATTATTCGATAATCAATTTTTCAAAAAATGATGTATTCAGAGGTTTATTTGTAATAAAATTCGACGCACGATTATTTCACCCTGTATATTCGATTTTCCTCTATTCAAACATAAATTTCGAGTCAAGTTTTGTTCACCATCAATTAAATATGATTATATAATTAATACGAATTCATTATTTATTTATTACTTTTGATAATTACTTTTTTATTTCATTTTATTTTTATTCGTTGTTTCAATTTCGTATTTGCCATTATAATAAGGAAGATATTGCAGTACATCTTTCCATTCGCATATGTAGATTCCACAAAGAGTACCAGCTAACACGAAACAGCCGATACTGGGCATAAAATGAGCTAAAATTTTAGCATGTTTCGCTCCCAAAGGCGGTAACTCCAATATACCAGATTTGTTCGTACTACCATCTCCGGGGGGTTTGGGGGGTCGAAATTTATCGCAATTATTTGTTTTATGTCGATTATTATCAAAACACGGTTCGATGGATTCTTTACAATTTTCGTTTGCTTCTTTTATATTGGTACAAACATCTATTAAATCCTTTGGTTCGAAATTTTTCTGTTGTTGTAGTAATTCTTGTTTGGTTTTTTGAATTATTTTGCATTTACTCACATGTCCCACACCTCTAACCGATCGGGGTTCATCTTGAACTAATTTTTTAACCAGAGACATGAATTTCTCACATTATTACATTTTATAAAGGAAAATATGTCTAATTGACGGGAGTGTCGGAAGTTCGTTGCTCGGAAACGGTTAATTTCACGATTGAGGTTATATCATGACTTAACCTATATCATTATTAACCGTAGAATATTGCTAAACAAAAATTAAATCGAGAGATGCGTTTGTCGGATTTCAATCAATCGAATGAATCATTCAATTAAATCGGCGACGAAATCTGTTTGACAGGCGTGTTGCAATCGATGTTTCGCCCAACAATCGATTGCAGCGAGTCGTATCGACGATTCAAAATATGAACAATCGCTAAAGACGTCTTTGTGTAAGCGTCAAACGAGACAATGGATACAAGGGGAATGTTCTAATAACTAAAAGGGGGAGCGATATGAATAACGGAAACGAAGTGACATAAATAATGGGGTGGGTGGTATAATTTATAGTACGGGAAAATTATGAAATAACAATAAATAAAATAAACTGGAATTTAATATAAACATCGATAAAATCTGATAAATATTTGAGTCGTAGATAAAATACGATTGTATTTACTACGTATAATGGATATTTATACGACTTCATATATTATTTAGTAGTTAATTCGTTATGTAAATTTCCCTGGACTATAATTAGATTTTATTTGGGCTGAAATTTTACGGTTCTTGTTAGGGGGCGTGATAAAAGATGGCATTGATTGTGGAATACGGATGTCACTTCCAATTAGTTGTAATTGAAAATAAATTGGATGCTCTTGGGCCATTGGTGGACTACGTAAGTTAACAATAATATTGATTATTATGCGGGTTACTTTTATTAACTATGAGATACAACAATTTCGGGGAAATTTATTTCTTTAGAAATCAATTTAATCATTGGCGTAATATATACCGTTAGGTCGATGAAAACGCTACTGGAAACTGTCATTAACTTCTGAATTTTTGATTAGGCCATAAATGCCGAAATAATGACGAAACGTACTACCCAATTATGGACGCGAAGATGACAAAAATGTCGTCTCATCAATATAATTTGAGGCGACATACTTATACAGAGTCGTACGACAATTATTTGGTAGTACAAAGAATTATAAATATTTATAATCGTTTTAACATCGTGAACGTATTTATTTTTTCATAAATTATCAGTGTATTTATTCATTTGCTCATTTATTCGTTAATTGAACCATTCATTCATACATTTATCCATCTATTTATTCATAAATTCATCACAACGATCATTCATTTATTTATTCACACATTTATTCATCGTAGTATTCGAAGATTCATTCATTTATCATTGAATTTATCATTAGATTCATTTATTTATCCATTTATTCAATCATTTATTAATTTCTTCATTAATTTACTCTTATTCATTTATTTAATCACAATTTTATCTATTCATTTATTTATTCACACATTTATTCATCGTAGTATTCGAAGATTCATTCATTTATCATTGAATTTATCATTAGATTCATTTATTTATCCATTTATTCAATCATTTATTAATTTCTTCATTAATTTACTCTTATTCATTTATTTAATCACAATTTTATCTATTCATTTATTTATTCACACATTTATTCATCGTAGTATTCGAAGATTCATTCATTTATCATTGAATTTATCATTAGATTCATTTATTTATCCATTTATTCAATCATTTATTAATTTCTTCATTAATTTACTCTTATTCATTTATTTAATCACAATTTTATCTATTCATTTATTTATTCACACATTTATTCATCGTAGTATTCGAAGATTCATTCATTTATCATTGAATTTATCATTAGATTCATTTATTTATCCATTTATTCAATCATTTATTAATTTCTTCATTAATTTACTCTTATTCATTTATTTAATCACAATTTTATCTATTCATTTATTTATTCACACATTTATTCATCGTAGTATTCGAAGATTCATTCATTTATCATTGAATTTATCATTAGATTCATTTATTTATCCATTTATTCAATCATTTATTAATTTCTTCATTAATTTACTCTTATTCATTTATTTATTCACAATTTTATTTATTCATTTATTTATTCACACATTTATTCATCGTAGTATTCGAAGATTCATTCATTTATCATTGAATTTATCATTAGATTCATTCATTTATCCATTTATTCAATCATTTATTAATTTCTTCATTAATTTACTCTTATTCATTCATTTAATCACAATTTTATTTATTCATTTATTTATTCACACATTTATTCATCGTAGTATTCGAAGATTCATTCATTTATCATTGAATTTATCATTAGATTCATTTATTTATCCATTTATTCAATCATTTATTAATTTCTTCATTAATTTACTCTTATTCATTTATTTAATCACAATTTTATTTATTCATTTATTTATTCACACATTTATTCATCGTAGTATTCGAAGATTCATTCATTTATCATTGAATTTATCATTAGATTCATTTATTTATCCATTTATTCAATCATTTATTAATTTCTTCAATAATTTACTCTTATTCATTTATTTATTCACAATTTTATTTATTCATTTATTTATTCACACATTTATTCATCGTAGTATTCGAAGATTCATTCATTTATCATTGAATTTATCATTAGATTCATTTATTTATCCATTTATTCAATCATTTATTAATTTCTTCATTAATTTACTCTTATTCATTTATTTAATCACAATTTTATTTATTCATTTATTTATTCACACATTTATTCATCGTAGTATTCGAAGATTCATTCATTTATCATTGAATTTATCATTAGATTCATTTATTTATCCATTTATTCAATCATTTATTAATTTCTTCATTAATTTACTCTTATTCATTTATTTATTCACAATTTTATTTATTCATTTATTTATTCACACATTTATTCATCGTAGTATTCGAAGATTCATTCATTTATCATTGAATTTATCATTAGATTCATTTATTTATCCATTTATTCAATCATTTATTAATTTCTTCATTAATTTACTCTTATTCATTTATTTATTCACAATTTTATTTATTCATTTATTTATTCACACATTTATTCATCGTAGTATTCGAAGATTCATTCATTTATCATTGAATTTATCATTAGATTCATTTATTTATCCATTTATTCAATCATTTATTAATTTCTTCATTAATTTACTCTTATTCATTTATTTAATCAGAATTTTATTTATTCATTTATTTATTCACACATTTATTCATCGTAGTATTCGAAGATTCATTCATTTATCATTGAATTTATCATTAGATTCATTTATTTATCCATTTATTCAATCATTTATTAATTTCTTCATTAATTTACTCTTATTCATTTATTTAATCACAATTTTATTTATTCATTTATTTAAAAATTCATTAATTTCTTGGTTTATTCATCATTTGGCACTTTTATTTATTATTTATTCATAACTTTATTATAACGTTCATTCTTTGTATGTTTATTCATCAATTGAACCATTCAATTATTCATTCGCACGTTTATTCATCGAAATATTCAATCATTCATTCATTTATTAATGAACTTATTATTAGATTCATTAATTTATTCGTTTATTAATCATCTCTCCATGAATTTAGTCTAAGATACTCCCATTTATTTATTTATTTATTTATTCACAAATTTCTTAATTTATTCATGTATTTGAAAATTTATCGGTAGATTAATCAATTTCTTGGCTTAATCATCATTTGGAACTTTTATTTATTGGCGTAATCTTATTATAACGTTCATTCTTTGTATGTTTATTCATCAATTAACTCATTGAATCGTTCATTCACGAGTTTATTTATTCATTCACACGTTTATTTATCGAAGTATCCAATTATTCATACATCTGTTAATGAATTCATTGGTAGATTCATAGATTAAATTCGTTTCTTCATCAAGTAGCTAATTTAAGCATTTATTTAAGAGTTTATTTATTCATTCACACGTTTATATAACCTTTTATTCAATTATTCATTCATTTATTCATGAAGTCATTAGTAGATTCATTGATTTACGAATTTATTCATTCATTCATACATTTATTTATTAAAATATGCGATCACTCATTCATTTATTGATGAATTCGTCAGTAAATTCATTGATTTCTTCATTTATTCAAAAATTAGTCCATTTAATCATTTATTTACGAGTTTATTCATTCATTCACACGTTTATTCATCATTTGGCATTTCTAGTTATTGGTGTAGTCAGTGATTTATCCATAAATTCATAATAACGTTCATTCTTTGTATGTTTACTCGCCAATTAATCCATTCAATCACTCATTCAAAAGTTAACCTATTTATTCACATATTTATTCATCGATTAATTCGTTTATTCAATTTATTCATTGACGTATTCGCTTATTCATTCATATAATTATGAATTTATTCATCGATTCACACGTTTATTTATTAAAATATACGATAACTCATTAATTTATCGATGATTTCGTTAATAAATTCATTGATTCCTCCATTTATTCAGAAATTAGTCCATTCAGTCATTCATTTATTGGTTTATTCATTCATTCACATTATTATTCATCGAAATATTCAATTATTCATTTGCTTATTATTGAATTGATCATCAGATTCATTGATTTATTCGTTAATTCATCATTTAACCTATTTATTCATTCATTTACGAGCTTATTCATTCATTCACACGTTTATTCATCGAATTATTCAATGATTCATTTATTTATTATTGAATTTATCATCAGATTCATTGATTTATTCGTTAATTCATCATTTAACCTATTTATTCATTCATTCACATGTTTATTCATCGAATTATTCAATGATTCATCTATTTATTATTGAATTTATCATCAAATTAATCGATTTATTCGTTTATTCAATTTATTCATTGACGTATTCGTTTATTCATTCATATATTTATGAATTTATTCATCGATTCACACGTTTATTTATTAAAATATGCGATAATTCATTAATTCATCTATGATTTCGTTGATAAATTCATTGATTCCTTCATTTATTCAAAAATTAGTCCATTCAGTCATTCATTCACATGTTTATTCATCGAAGTATTCAATGATTCATTTATTTATTATTGAATTTATCATCAGATTCATCGATTTATTCAATTTATTCATTGACGTATTCGATTATTCATTCATATATTTGTGAATTTATTCAATTATTCACTCGATTATTCGATTATTATTATCCGCGGACATTAAAAATGATTTTCTTTATTTTTCTTATTAAAAGTTCATTCAAGTCTCTCTCAATATCATCTCGAAACTGCTCGCTCTTTCCATTTACTCTACTAATTTCAATTAAATTTCAATTAAAATTGAATAATATTTGATCAAATTTCATAGAAGACACTGGGGGCTGTAGGTGAAAAGCTTCGAAAATCGGTTCCAACAACACCGAAATTCTGAATTGATCCGAAATTAAACAAAAAATTTACATTCGAACTTTCATTAATTATTTACAATAGATTCCATACATTAAACGAATTGAATTTTTGGATAATTTCGATGATTTAATTGTGGTGTTTAATTTCGCGAAAAGTCGCGATTTTTACATTTCTTAAATCCGAAGCGCGGTAATTGTTTTCCTTTTCTTTTATACGGAAAACAAAAAAAGAAAAGTTCGACTCGAATGAATAGACGTACTTTTACTGTAATTAAAAACAAAATGTCTTCGTATCGACGCCGTTTTCATTAAACTAATGACACTTGAACAATGACATCATTATTTTATCAAATAATTCAGATATTCGATATTAAACTTTTTAATTATTTTAATTATTTTTTCGCTTTAATCTCCGGTTTATAGGTTAACAATCAGGGACAACCTGTACAATCTAAATTGATTTTGGTTAAAGCAGATTCGTAAATTTCTAGTTGTAGACAAATTTTGAAAAAAATCATCATGAATTGTAATTATTTATCAAAAATACTCATTATTATAATTAGGAAGACAAAAATGTAAATTTTGGAATAAATTAAAACGAGAAAAGTTTTAGGTTATGAACGCAGCTTTTTCGAAGGAATCTATTGAAATAATTTTGTTTAGATAAAAAGAAAACTAGACAGATATCTCGCATAGTCGATTGGAGATTGATACTATCAGTTTTTTGTTCCAAACAATCCTTTTATACAACTCCTAGTCACGATTTAACTCCGACAGTACCTTCTGCTGATTATAGTGACGAAAATGACACACAGATGGCGTTACTACTGTCAAATTTATATGACGTTTAGGAAGTACCAACTACGTGTCAAATTCGATGACATGTCGATTGGTTAGAAAAAAAATGACAGCTGTCTAAGTAAAGCTACAATGGATTCGTCGATTTATTGATGAAAAAAATACTGTAAAAGCTCAGCGATGGTTAAAAAAGTGTTTTGTGAATTCTGATCCATCGAAAAGTTGATGGTGAACGTTCTTGTCGTTCAATTGACCAATTAGGTCCACGAATTGGTTAGGTTAGGTTAGGTCGTCATAAATTTAAATTCCGTAAGATAAATTAGGTTTTAAAAATATCAGAAAGCAGTGTGTTTGACTAGGGGGAAAGTTTTTTTCAAAAACATCAACGTGACGATTATCATTTGAATGGTTTGAACCACGTCAGAAGCGTCCAAAGACACAACAGTCAGTTGTGTAGAGTGTAGAGACAAATCCTTCTACAAGCACGGCGGCTGTATTGAAAAAATGGATAAATTTTGAGGTTAAGTTCCAAAATATTACGGAATGTATTGAATAAATTAATTTCGTATCGCCCCCGGTATAAATAAAAATCGAGCGATTGACTAATGTGCACGTAGAGATGTAAAAGATGAAAATATTGATAAGCGTAAGAATCCAGGTGGTTTTTTATTTCGGATGTTCTATATAATTATACGTAATATTATGAATATGTAAAACATTATTATTCATTTCATAAATATGCAAAAGGGAAGCATTTTATATTGCCTAGAGGTACGACAATTTTCGATGGTCAATTTAACGATTCGATTCTTATTATTAAAAGTTAACTGTACATTTTTGGTTGGTAGCCACTTTCGATATAAAAAAAACCATAAAAATTCTCAACAATTATCAATTTAGATTAAATTGAACAATGATTTACCACCCCCGCAACTATTTTTAATAGTTTTTCACTTCAATGCGTTTAGACTTTATCATTTTCATTCTTGAAGTTCTTAATTGAGATCCTTTCAATTCTCGAATTTGTAGGATCTCTAATAAATGATATTTTAGTCTTGTTTCACCAATTACAGGTCGTGCTAAAGATTTTTTCTAGGTTTTAGTTTTATTCTTCTTTGGTATATCTTCAGTTCCTTTACTTGGATGTTTTCATGTCTAAATTTACAGTTAATAAGCGATGTGTAACATTTTTTGAAATGACTATTATGTCTAGTAACTCATACACTTTCAGTAGACGATAATCCAGTGAATTTTTTTCAATATTTATGTATTTTGGTATACCAATGGACTGCTGATCTCCCTAGATCTTACAGTCTCGTTTAAACGGATGGATTAATGATTTTGATGGTTGTTTGGTATATTTCAAGCAACCACCATCATCTTTAGATTATAACAAGTACTTAATGGAATCAACATTTCGATATATTTCTCTAAATTAAGTGAAATTTCTAATGATTTTTAAGAAACTTGAATTTATTTCGACGATACAAATGTCAGCAAATATATAGTAACTCGCACACTTTCAGTAGATGATAATCCAGTGGATTTTTTTCAATATTCATGTATTTTGGTATACCAATGAACTGCTAATCTCCCTAGATCTTACAGTCTCGTTTAAACGGATGTATTGATGATTTTGATGGTTGTTTGGTATATTTCAAGCAACTACCATCATCTTTAGATTATAACAAGTACTTAATGGAATCAACAATTCGATATATTTGTCTAAATTAAATGAAATTTCTAATGATTTTTAAGAAACTTGAATTTATTTCGACGATACAAATGTCAGCAAATATATAGTAACTCGCACACTTTCAGTAGATGATAATCCAGTGGATTTTTTTCAATATTCATGTATTTTGGTATACCAATGAACTGCTAATCTCCCTAGATCTTACAGTCTCGTTTAAACGGATGTATTGATGATTTTGATGGTTGTTTGGTATATTTCAAGCAACTACCATCATCTTTAGATTATAACAAGTACTTAATGGAATCAACAATTCGATATATTTGTCTAAATTAAATGAAATTTCTAATGATTTTTAAGAAACTTGAATTTATTTCGATGATACGAATGTAAACAAATATATAGTAACTCACACACTTTCAGTAGACGATAATCCAGTGGATTTTTTTCAATATTCATGTATTTTGGTATACCAATGAACTGCTAATCTCCCTAGATCTTACAGTCTCGTTTAAACGGATGTATTGATGATTTTGATGGTTGTTTGGTATATTTCAAGCAACTACCATCATCTTTAGATTATAACAAGTACTTAATGGAATCAACAATTCGATATATTTGTCTAAATTAAATGAAATTTCTAATGATTTTTAAGAAACTTGAATTTATTTCGATGATACGAATGTAAACAAATATATAGTAACTCACACACTTTCAGTAGACGATAATCCAGTGGATTTTTTTCAATATTCATGTATTTTGGTATACCAATGGGCTGCTGGTCTCCCTAGATCTTACAGTCTCGTTTAAACGTATATATTGATTATTTTGATGGATGTTTGGTATATTTCAAGCAACTACCATCATCTTTAGATTATAACAAGTACTTAATGGAATCAACATTTCGATATATTTGTCTAAATTAAATGAAATTTCTAATGATTTTTAAGAAACTTGAATTTATTTCGATGATACAAATGCAAACAAATATATAGTAACTCACACACTTTCAGTAGACGATAATCCAGTGGATTTTTTTCAATATATATGTATTTTGGTATACCAATGGACTGCTGGTCTCCCTAGATCATACAGTCTCGTTTAAACTTATATATTGATGATTTTGATGGTTGTTTGGTATATTTCAAGCAACTACCATCATCTTTAGATTATAACAAGTACTTAATGGAATCAACATTTCGATATATTTGTCTAAATTAAATGAAATTTCTAATGATTTTTAAGAAACTTGAATTTATTTCGATGATACAAATGCAAACAAATATATAGTAACTCACACACTTTCAGTAGACGATAATCCAGTGGATTTTTTTCAATATATATGTATTTTGGTATACCAATGGACTGCTGGTCTCCCTAGATCATACAGTCTCGTTTAAACTTATATATTGATGATTTTGATGGTTGTTTGGTATATTTCAAGCAACTACCATCATCTTTAGATTATAACAAGTACTTAATGGAATCAACATTTCGATATATTTGTCTAAATTAAATGAAATTTCTAATGATTTTTAAGAAACTTGAATTTATTTCGATGATACAAATGCAAACAAATATATAGTAACTCACACACTTTCAGTAGACGATAATCCAGTGGATTTTTTTCAATATATATGTATTTTGGTATACCAATGGACTGCTGGTCTCCCTAGATCATACAGTCTCGTTTAAACTTATATATTGATGATTTTGATGGTTGTTTGGTATATTTCAAGCAACTACCATCATCTTTAGATTATAACAAGTACTTAATGGAATCAACATTTCGATATATTTGTCTAAATTAAATGAAATTTCTAATGATTTTTAAGAAACTTGAATTTATTTCGATGATACAAATGCAAACAAATATATAGTAACTCACACACTTTCAGTAGACGATAATCCAGTGGATTTTTTTCAATATATATGTATTTTGGTATACCAATGGACTGCTGGTCTCCCTAGATCATACAGTCTCGTTTAAACTTATATATTGATGATTTTGATGGTTGTTTGGTATATTTCAAGCAACTACCATCATCTTTAGATTATAACAAGTACTTAATGGAATCAACATTTCGATATATTTGTCTAAATTAAATGAAATTTCTAATGATTTTTAAGAAACTTGAATTTATTTCGATGATACAAATGCAAACAAATATATAGTAACTCACACACTTTCAGTAGACGATAATCCAGTGGATTTTTTTCAATATATATGTATTTTGGTATACCAATGGACTGCTGGTCTCCCTAGATCATACAGTCTCGTTTAAACTTATATATTGATGATTTTGATGGTTGTTTGGTATATTTCAAGCAACTACCATCATCTTTAGATTATAACAAGTACTTAATGGAATCAACATTTCGATATATTTGTCTAAATTAAATGAAATTTCTAATGATTTTTAAGAAACTTGAATTTATTTCGATGATACAAATGCAAACAAATATATAGTAACTCACACACTTTCAGTAGACGATAATCCAGTGGATTTTTTTCAATATATATGTATTTTGGTATACCAATGGACTGCTGGTCTCCCTAGATCATACAGTCTCGTTTAAACGTATATATTGATGATTTTGATGGTTGTTTGGTATATTTCAAGCAACTACCATCATCTTTAGATTATAACAAATACTTATGGAATCAACATTTCGATATATTTCTCTAAATTAAGTGAAATTTCTAATGATTTTTAAGAAACTTGAATTTATTCCGATGATACAAATGTAAACAAATATATAGTAACTCGCACACTTTCAGTAGACGATAATCCAGTGGATTTTTTTCAATATTTATGTATTTTGGTATACCAATGGACTGCTGGTCTCCCTAGATCATACAGTCTCGTTTAAACGTATATATTGATGATTTTGATGGTTGTTTGGTATATTTCAAGCAACTACCATCATCTTTAGATCATACCAGGTACTTCTAGAATCAACATTTCGATATATTTCTCTAAATTAAATGAAATTTCTAATGATTTTTAAGAAACTTGAATTTATTTCGATGATACAAATGTAAACAAATATAAAGTAACTCGCACACTTTCAGTAGACGATAATCCAGTGGATTTTTTTCAATATTTATGTATTTTGGTATACCAATGGACTGCTGGTCTCCCTAGATCTTACAGTCTCGTTTAAACGTATATATTGATGATTTTGATGGTTGTTTGGTATATTTCAAGCAACTACCATCATCTTTAGATTATAACAAATACTTATGGAATCAACATTTCGATATATTTGTCTAAATCAAATGAAATTTCTAATGATTTTTAAGAAACTTGAATTTATTTCGATGATACAAATGTAAACAAATATATTAGATATACAGTTGTGTATTTGGACGATTGATCGAATGAAAAATAAAAAAGAAAATCCTTATAAATTTGCATATCGGCGGCGATGGGTTACTGTATGGAACGCAGTTTCGGGAAATTGAAATTTTGACAAGTGTATTTATAACGTCGCGGTCGCCCAACGTACCCAGACCGTAATACATCATGGTAGATAGGATGGGTTAGGTGTAGCTCGAACGAATATGTCTAAAAATCGACATAAAAACACAGTGAAGTTCGTATAAAGTCTATAAATGTCGTTATCCAGTAATTCCAGCAGTTCTTCGTTAGCACCACTTCAACAAAATTCTTCAATAAACTGGTACAGATTCAGTTCTCGTATCAAAAAAAAAAGAAAGTCAGATTACCTTCGGAGTTTTTAATTCCACCAAGAACCTTGGAAGGAAAGTATGTACGTAAAATGATGACGATAATTTTTTTACACATCGTAGTAATTAAGAAATTCCACTCGAATTATCAACGTGAATATTCAGTCTCCGTCAGTTTGAAGACAAGTTTTTCTTTTCTTGAAAAACATCTTCATGTCATTTAAAGTAACAAACCGTTAAATATTCCGAAAATATCTCGTTTAAAAGCAACGCCGTATCTATTTCGAAAAGATTTTTAAGTGAATTATGGTGTTTTTCCAAAAATAAATCAATAGTTTAAAGGGAGCGTTAGAAAATGAGAAATTTCCAGTTTAAATTTCGGAAAGAAAAACATACAAATCCGTTAATGATGTAGGGAAGTTTATGCACTAGATTATTTGAAAAAAAAACTGGTATTTGAATCAATATCAATACCTTCTACATTGGACTACACGATATCGAAACGTTTCTATGAAAAATCATTTAAAAAAAGCGAAAAAAAAAAAAGAAATCTTGAAATATTTTGAAACAATGACATTATCTACAATTCACTTGAATATTATCTCATCAGGATGAAAGTTTTTCAATTCAATTTTCATGTTATATTATCCGAACTTCACTGTAAATTAACGACATTTTCAATTTTCACCTACACGTTTCACAAAATGAACATTTTCACCCTTGTTCCCAATTCTAAAGTGACATTTCACAAAGAAAATTAAAATTTTAATGAAACTACGACTCACAGAGGTTCAAATAACTAATTATACAAAGTAAAATGTATTTTTTTCAAGTATACGAGGGTGGTTCCAGAATTAACTAGACCTAGACCGAGACATAGCGGTAATTGCTTGAAAAATCCACAAAACGGTTCTGGGTAATCGTCGACTTAAAGTGCTCGAGCTAGCAAATATAGCAGACATTCCAAAAAGTGCTGTACATCTAATTTCAATTGGAAATTTAACACAAGAAAGCTGTGTACCAGATGGGTGCACGGTTTGTTCTCAATCGAACAAAAACAGCGTTTCCATCGAGTGTTTTACAGAATTTTTGCACCGTTTCATAACCATAGAACCATCACAAGAATAAAAGGAGTATTTTGGCGAAAAAATCAATAAAAACCAACCGTGTTGTTTCATCAATACTATCCACCGTTATTACAACCTACCGATATTAATAAATTAAACTTTGAATCGCCGCCTAATCGCCAGATTTAACCCCCTTGGATTATTTTCTGTTCCCAGATTAGATAAAATACCTCTATGATCAATTTTTTTCACAATAACGTGGTAATATCAACAATATATATAGTTAAAAAGGGATTACGTTGAAAATTAAATTTTCCTTTGTTGTGCCAGGTACTTCTGGACCGATCCTCGTATATTAAATATTGAATATGAAAATATCAAGTTTCAAAATTGTTTGTAGTCATCAATGTAAGTTTAGAGATAAGTTCTAACTGAAATTTCAACCTTAGAGCGAAGATTTTTTCGAAAATTTAACATATAGAATCAAAACCAACAACAATACTAATAATCCAGTATAATACCAAAATGGCTTAACTAAGTATCTAATTAAGTCGAAATACGTATAAAAAAAACGATAATTCCATTGATACGAAGTTAAAATTCGCAGTTCCGTATAAATCCGACTCATTGTCTCTTGTTTACACGCGAAAAGAAATGAGCAAAGTTTCGACGATAAAATATTAACGTCTTCAGTGAGAGTCGGCCACGTATTTTATAAACACAATGCCGAGTCGTAAACTAACTCGCTGACTCCATTGAAGTAGGAGAAGATCTTTTCATAAACACACATAAAATCAAAATATTTTCACTAACTACGAAGACTTCAGGAAACTAAATCTCGAACTGCATTAACCAAATTAGATAATTTAATAACTCGAAGTGTGTAATTTCAACTAGGATTGTCAATTGTCGATTGTTAAGTAATTTTAATTCAAGATTGGAAAGTTCTGTGCTAAAATTGTTTTTAAAAACCTTCTAGAAGATTGTCAATCACTGTAAACTGTTTGGGAAGAGCTGCTACGCGACTCGGAGGACCAACTTCTTCAGTACGACTTCGATATGAAACGGTAAACTCAAGCAAATGATCCAAAAACCAAAATTTCTTTTTCCTTAATCTTCGTAATTGTCAACAGCTGTATTTTACGACCAATTCCTCTTGGTACTTCGTCCTTGGTGATTATGTCAGTCCAGGATCTATCTATAGAGCCACATCTCAAGTTTTTTGATCATTTGAGCTTCCAAGGTCAAAGTTTCCACTCAGTAAGCAGTACTGACCACACATGGAACCAATTCTGACGTGGAGGTTTAGATTTTTGCCTCTTAGTACTTCGTCCTTGATGATGATGTCAGTCCAGGATCTATCTATAGAGCCACATCTCAAGTTTTTTGATCATTTGAGCTTCCAAGGTCAAAGTTTCCACTCAGTAAGTAGTACTGACCACACATGAAACCAATTCTGACGTGGAGGTTTAGATTTTTGCCTCTTAGTACTTCGTAATTGGTGATTATGTCAGTCCAGGATCTATCTATAGAGCCACATCTCAAGTTTTTTGATCATTTGAGCTTCCAAGGTCAAAGTTTCCACTCAGTAAGTAGTACTGACCACACATGAAACCAATTCTGACGTGGAGGTTTAGATTTTTGCCTCTTAGTACTTCGTAATTGGTGATTATGTCAGTCCAGGATCTATCTATAGAGCCACATCTCAAGTTTTTTGATCATTTGAGCTTTCGAGGTCAAAGTTTCCACTCAGTAAGTAGTACTGACCACACATGAAACCAATTCTGACGTGGAGGTTTAGATTTTTGCCTCTTAGTACTTCGTAATTGGTGATTATGTCAGTCCAGGATCTATCTATAGAGCCACATCTCAAGTTTTTTGATCATTTGAGCTTTCGAGGTCAAAGTTTCCACTCAGTAAGTAGTACTGACCACACATGAAACCAATTCTGACGTGGAGGTTTAGATTTTTGCCTCTTGGTACTTCGTAATTGGTGATTATGTCAGTCCAGGATCTATCTATAGAGCCACATCTCAAGTTTTTTGATCATTTGAGCTTTCGAGGTCAAAGTTTCCACTCAGTAAGTAGTACTGACCACACATGAAACCAATTCTGACGTGGAGGTTTAGATTTTTGCCTCTTAGTACTTCGTAATAGGTGATTATGTCAGTCCAGGATCTATCTATAGAGCCACATCTCAAGTTTTTTGATCATTTGAGATTCCAAGGTCAAAGTTTCCACTCAGTAAGCAGTACTGACCACACATGAAACCAATTCTGACGTGGAGGTTTAGATTTTTGTTTAATAATTGTCAACAGCTGTATTTTACGACCAATACCTCTTGGTACTTCGTCCTTGGTGATTATGTCAGTCCAGGATGTATCTATAGAGCCACATCTCAATTTTTTTGATCATTTGAGCTTTCGAGGTCAAAGTTTCCACTCAGTAAGTAGTACTGACCACACATGAAACCAATTCTGACGTGGAGGTTTAGATTTTTGTTCAATAATTGTCAACAGCTGTATTTTACGACCAATGCCTCTTGGTACTTCGTCCTTGGTGATTATGTCAGTCCAGGATGTATCTATAGAGCCACATCTCAATTTTTTTGATTATTTGAGCTTTCGAGGTCAAAGTTTCCACTCCATAAATCAGTACTTACCATACATGAATCCTATTTCGACTTGAAGGTTCACATTTCTGTTTTGTAACCATTCTGATCTTGGTTTCTTCGTCTGGATTCATTTGAGCGTTCACTATTGAACCAGGATACTCATATTTTCGCCCACATAGTCCTTAACTTCCTAAAATCGTTACCACCGCAGATCTGACGCTCTTTTATCTATTTTTCGTTTCCAAAATCAAAACGTTTCATCCATTGAGAACGTTAACTATATCGAGAAAGTTGCCTGTCGAAAACTACATCTGGAAACATAGTTTTACAGTAACCGGGTCATTATTTAATAATTAGACCTCGTATATTCGTAAATTTTGGTCCCAAATAACATCGCTAGGGAAGTCAAATCATCAGTCCGTTGGCTTGAACACGCAGTTTCGTTATTTAATAACCAGACTTGAAATATGATCAAATTTTAAGTTTCAGCGATTTCAGAGTCAACGATTTCAATGTAACATCATCAAAAAATCATTTCTTTCTTCTTCCAATATTAATTATAACTGAAAGTCGCGTTTACAAAGTAAACTGAATTGTCTACGTCCATGTTTCAAACGACTAAAATCAGTAGCTACCTTTAATAAGCGGTCGCGCGAAAGCGCCTCTCAAATCATTCAATTTCAAAGATAAGATTAGTGAAATTTATCGTAAGAAAACGACAATTGTATCTTAAATAGCCGTGGACCGCCTGCAACTCGTCTTGACTGCCGTTTCTTATTGACCAGCTTTGTTTGAACACTACATTAAATAAACTCGCGTCGAAGACAAACGGTACACGTCGGCGTTCCTTTTGTAAATTGAAAATAAATCTCTGCCAAGACGTTTTCAAGTCTCAGTCACACCATCTTCATCCATAGGATAAATTTCGCCAACGAGATTTGTTCGCTGCGGATCGGGGTTGGTTTGAACGGTACCAGCGCCCTGGGCGAGATTTCCACCCATACCAATAAAGGATTTAACGAATTAACCGATATATAGAAAGATTCAATGTAATTTTCCGTTTTTGATTTTTCTATTGGAGACCTGCACGCATTGGTCATCATCTCCATGCATCTAACCTCCAATACTAAAACTGAGATGGCGACGTTGTTCCGATCGAACACATCGAAGACCGCGTTCCATTCAATTGTTGCCAACTTAAAGATTTTGTCGCTAAATTTAGGGAATTAACTCGGACTATGAACTAAACTACTACCTTGGTAAATTGGTGTAGATAATTGTTGAAAAAATTCGATGATGTTGCTTAGAAAGACGTTTTTAAGACGAAGTTTATGGCGTCGGCGTACAGGTAGTACAGTCAATTCTGGATGGTACACCAACAGCCAAAAACTTCGACCAAGTGCTATAAATTGTTGTCTAAAGTCTTTTGGGGACAATTCTCTATCTCGTGCGCGTATTTTTGAGTAGTGTAGTAGAAGATTGTTTCCACTCCGGTAACAGTGACCAAATTGTGCGTGCAGATCGTCGAAAACACTGAGAAAGACTCCTGACCAAAAGCTTTTGCACCAACGGGTCTGCTCGGATTTCCTTGAAAGGTTAGAAAAAAGATCTGCTTGGATAAATGAGTTATCGACTTAGCAGATTCGATTTTATGGAACAGACTTTTTAATACAAAGCAAATCAACTCATTGCGTGCTTGTTCAAAAATATGTTCTACGAAATTCTAATAAAAAACCGCAACATGTTTAATTGGGTTTTATGGGCTTATTAAACGAGTTATTTCTGTCAAATTTTTGTCAAGAGACTTTACAAGGTCTGGCTATTAAATAACGAGTTTGGTTACTTTACATACGTTTGTTCCATTGATCCAAGCAGTACTGGATGTCCTCTTTGGCGAGGGTCTTCAGGAACTCTGATTTACCGCTTTGATCGACTCAAATTGGGTCCTTTTCGAAGCAGATTTTTTTCCTAACCTTTCAAGGAAATCCTAGCTGACCCGTTGACGTAAAATCTTTTGGTCAACGCTTCATTTCTTGGTCGTGATATCAAATGACACGTCCTGGATTTATTGATGTCCAAAGAAGATGTTGGTTGTGTTTGTTTGTGCTCCTGAACGGTTTTTTTGATTCTGATTATTCTTCTGACATTCAAAATAATTGCTTTTTACTTTAGATGAGGTCAAAAAAGTGAAATCTATCTTAAATCTATCGGGTTTCAAATGAGGTGTCTACAATCAAATATCGCCAAATCCAAAAACTTCGACCAAGCGCTATAAATTGTTGTTTAAAGTCTTTTAGAATAGTCCTTAGACTATTTCAGCTCCGGAAACACTGATAAAGAAGCGATTAGACTCCTGACCAAAAGCTTTTGCTCCAACGGGACTTCCTTGAAAGGTCAGAAAAAAGATCTGCTTCGAAAAGGTCCCAATTTGAGTCGATCAAAGCGGTAAATTAGAGTTCCCGAAGACCCTCACCAAAGAAGACTTCCAGCACTGGTTGGATTAATGGAAAAAACGTATGGAAAGTAACCAGTCTCGTTATTTAATAGCCAGACCTCGTATAATAATATAAATATTAATTTTTTTCGGTAATCTTTTGTAGTTAATAATGATTAGAGGGTTCGAAACGTGGTCTAATATTTTTCCCGACGCAAAAAAAATTCAATCAATAGACTCAACGATTTATGGAAATTATTATTGGTATGATGGCTTCCGGCGAATGGAACTAGTATGTGCAGGAAGCGTGGAGGTGCTTCGGGTTTATTATTAGAACTTTTTATTCGACTTTTATGGGGTCCGAAAAGTTATAGCTGAAAGTTCATGTTCTGAATAGCAATTATGCCATAAACTAACATATATATATATATCGAATCGAAAAGAAAAATTGTACTTATGACGGACGAGGTAAAACTTAATACATTTATTATATATAAAAAAAAAAATCGATTCGAATAGAATTTGAATTCGTATCAACGTCTCTTGGAAACTAATTTAACGTCGCGTTTTCCAGCACGAGTTTCAGATTGTTTCGTCGGGTAGAATTTGGAATGACGAGTCCATATTTTTTTGTATTAATTGAATCTTAATCAATTTTCTTGTTAATCAACTAGAACTACTATGTACTGGCCAGCACAGATTCCAAACATGATTATTAGGAAGCTAAACTTTTAAGGCATCCACCAAATCAACTTAAGTACAAACTAGAAGACTTAGAGTTGAGTTTTAGTGGAATAATTGAGCCGTTCGTTTAAAAATGGCCGCTGTAGGGTAAACAAATGTTTGTTGTGTGGTTTTGTTCGAAATGGTTTGTTAAACAATTAATATTCAAAGAAATACAAATTTTTTCCCTTGAAAAGTAGTCGGAGGTGTGTTGTTTATGTGTAACAAGCTTAAAAAAGATTTTTAATAAACAGTTTTGACATTTCGTCAAGCTCATTGGTTGTTTTGAATCGAATGACTTCAAATTAATCGATTTCAATCGAATTGTACTAGAACGGATTATTCTCATTCAACTGATTGCTTGAAAAAACGTTTTTTTTTTTGGTTTTTATTTATAATTTATAATTCCATTTAGGTCTTTAATGTTTCTATCAAAGTTGTTACTATAATTATTAGTATTCAAAGTATCTAATCGTGTGAATAATTAAGAAAAACACTTCAGCCAAAAATCGAGTTTATTAATCAATTGCTATCATTTTTTGATATAACCTTATAGCCAAAAGTCACTGATAACCAGATCTGGACTATACGTTTGACAGAATAAAGTCATAGCCTTCCTAGGTGATATCAAAGTGAAATGTCAACAAAGGTATTAGAAAATTAAAATCCTGTGCTACGCCAATAAGGTCAAAAATGAAGATGACCTTGAGGATGAGTTGTCGATAATAGAAGAATTCAAATCGTTATAAATAACCGGGCGACATCTACGAATCGTGCAGCGAATTTTTCCAGTTGAAATTGATTATAAAATAGAAAAATGCAAACTAGTCAATTATTTTCTAGTCGTTAAATCAAATTATAGACTTGGCAGATTGGATTTTATGGGACAGACTTTTTAATACAAGGTAAAACAACTCATTGCGTGCTTGTTCAAAAATATGTTCTACGAAATTCTAATAAAAAACCGCAACACGTTTAATTGGGTTTTATGGGCTTATTAAGCGAGTTATTTTTGTTAAATTTTTGTCCAGAGACTTTACAAGGTCTGGCTATTAAATAACGAGACTGGTTACTTTCCATACGTTTGTTCCATCGATCCAAGCAGTACTGGAAGTCCTCTTTGGCGAGGGTCTACAGGAACTCTGATTTACCGCTTTGATCGACTCAAATTGGGTCCTTTTCGAAGCAGATTCTTTTTCCTAACCTTTCAAGGAAATCCTAGCTGACCCGTTGACGCAAAATCTTTTGGTCAACGCTTCATTTCTTGGTCGTGATATCAAATGACACGTCCTGGATTTATTGATGTCCAAAGAGGGTGTTGGTTGTGTTTGTTTGTGCTCCTCAACGTTTTTTTGATTCTGATTATTCTTCTGACATTCAAAACAAGTGCATTTTACTTTTGATGAGGTCAAAAAAGTAAAAGCATAAAATTGATATTTGTAAAAATACACGTCTTGAATCTGTCGGGTTTCAAATGAGGTGTCTACAATCAAATATAGCCAAATCCATATTTTTCCCATGTTGAGCTCGATATTTTTGAGATTTGAGGTTTAGTTTCAAAATCAACCAAATCCAAATCGACCAAAATGACCAAATATTTCCTCCATGATCCTTCACTAGTTGTTTACCTTTTAAACTTCATTTTCCTCAGGATTCGATAAAAAAGGACTCAGATTCTTAATCCAGATCAGATTCTTAATCCAGAAGAGTACGAAGAAGTTCTGGGATAACTCGGAATGGTTCGTTTTGTTGTAGTGCAGAAAATCCTTGGCTTTTCGAGCCAAATCCATATTTTTTCAAAGTTGAGTTCGATATTTCTTTATATTGAATAGTTTCGAAGCAAATCCCGCCACTTCCTGGTGTAATTTGAGTTCAGAATTGAGGTTTAGTTCCAAATCAACCAAATCCAAATCGACCAAAATGACCAAATATTTCCTCCATGATCCTCCACTAGTTGTTTACCTTTTAAACTTCATTTTCCTCAGGATTCGATAAAAAAGGACTCAGATTCTCAATCCAGATCAGATTCTTAATCCAAAAGAGTATGTAGAAGTTCTGGGATAACTCGGAATGGTTCGTCTTGTTGTAGTGCAGAAAATCCTTGGCTTTTCGAGCCAAATCCATATTTTTTCAAAGTTGAGTTCGATGTTTCTTTATATTGAATAGTTTCGAAGCAAATCCCGCCACTTCCTGGTGTAATTTGAGATCAGAATTGAGGTTTAGCTCCAAATCAACCAAATCCAAATCGACCAAAATGACCAAATAGTTCCTCCATGATCCTTCACTAGTTGTTTACCTTTTAAACTTCATTTTCCTCAGGATTCGATAAAAAAGGACTCAGATTCTCAATCCAGATCAGATTCTTAATCCAAAAGAGTATGTAGAAGTTCTGGGATAACTCGGAATGGTTCGTCTTGTTGTAGTGCAGAAAATCCGAGTTCAATCTCTGAAAAAGGATAATGCTAAAAAAAACAACAACAAATAACATTCTGGTTCAGGATAAAGTTAATAATCAACATCGATTATTTCATTTATAAAAAAAATGGACAGTTATGCTAAACAGTAGGTAAAAAAACGATGATGGATTGTGCTGATTTAGTCCAAAAACAATTAAATTTAATTGCATAATGACAAGGACCTCAAGTGTATCACTTGAAGGCATCTCGACATATGGACCAGATTGGATCATTTTTTATATATATTTATATAAGCCCCAGGGGGGTTTTTATTTTATCACAACAACCTGAAATGAGTGGGTAAATATTCAGTTTTTATACGAGGTAAAATAAAAAATATATTTCCAAGTGCAATGGCGGATTTACAAATGAAAAGTTCCATGAAAAAACTGAAGTTTTCAATATCTACGGTTCATCACGTTTTTCTTACTGGAAAAACTCGTCGCTGATGTAGACCGAGCAGCACGAAATATAAATATAACTAATATGTTTATAAAACTATTTTCTTTACATAATTTCTCGAAGGAAAATCTGTTTTCAAAGATCGGAAGTGTTTTTTTTATCTCAGATATCATTCAAATCCACACAAATCGATGTTTCAATCGATTAATTGTTTCCAAAATGAATGGACAATTACATTTTGGACTTATTAATCGATTCTTGGACTGTATTAGTAAAACCAGTGCGTCGAGACGGTGTTTTCTGTTTCGAAATTAGCGAGATACAGTCTGTAAAACATACAAATGTTTATATCCGATTAATATATTATGTGGTAAAACCCCTCCATTGAAATAAACCGTCACACACAAAATGCAAATCGTATCTGATAATGAGATTATAATGAGTATCTTTAGAAAATATCAAGGAGGCATAGCTTCGTCATATCGGTATTTCCAGTCCATTTCCTCCGAAAGCGTTTTCCTTTTAACGACGAGGTGCCATTCGGGAGAATCGGGATACAACAAGAAGCCTCTTCAAATGTTAATGTTGAATTAATTAGAGGGATCGTTTCTAGGTGAGATATTTTCTTTAGAAACTTTGTATTATTTCGCTTTTATATAAACTAGAAGTTTATTCACTTGTATTTATAAGTCGGAGGGTGTTAGTTTTAATACGACAAAATAAATATAAGGAATAATACGAAGTAATGAAAGTTTAATTAATTGTTTGAATTGTTTATTATCACGAAATTAATTGATGATATTATCGATAAATTATAGAAAAATTTTCGCGAAAACATGTTTTACTACATTGCTTAAACTAATTCCAAAAAAATCGTTTTTTTTTATTCATATTTAGTTTTATTTTGTATACAGATTTTCTTTTAAATTAGTTTTTATTCAAAATTTTTGATTTTTTTTGAGCTCTAGATGCTTTTGGTTATCGATTGGTACAGAAACAAACTAAAAGATCCTGAAGATTCTTCGGAGTAGTTTCTGTACATGAAAATCCCCAGCAATTTCAATCTTGGTAAGAAACCAAATTGATGATCTAGATTCAGATTTATTACTGATGAAAACCTAAATATCCGAAAGTTAAAAACTTCTAAAGATATTGGAAACTTAGATAGAACAATTTTTTATTCATGAACGTACAAAGTAAATAAATAAACGTCGATGGTGTCCTGGATCTTCAATTCCAACATTTTGAAGCAGAAACAGCTTTATGGTCCTCAAAATACGAAAAAAAACTGGGTTCTGATAACATACAATTCTTATAAAAGTATTTTAAACTTAGATAGAACAATTTTTTATTCATGAACGTACAAAGTAAATAAATAAACGTCGATGGTGTCCTGGATCTTCAATTCTAACATTTTGAAGCAGAAACAGCTTTATGGTCCTCAAAATACGGAAAAAAAACTGGGTCCTGATAACATACAATTCTTATAAAAGTATTTTAAACTTAGATAGAACAATTTTTTATTCATGAACGTACAAAGTAAATAAATAAACGTCGATGGTGTCCTGGATCTTCAATTCTAACATTTTGAAGCAGAAACAGCTTTATGGTCCTCAAAATACGGAAAAAAAACTGGGTCCTGATAACATACAATTCTTATAAAAGTATTTTAAACTTAGATAGAACAATTTTTTATTCATGAACGTACAAAGTAAATAAATAAACGTCGATGGTGTCCTGGATCTTCAATTCCAACATTTTGAAACAGAAACAGCTTTATGGTCCTCAAAATACGAAAAAAAACTGGGTTCTGATAACATACAATTCTTATAAAAGTATTTTAAACTTAGATAGAACAATTTTTTATTCATGAACGTACAAAGTAAATAAATAAACGTCGATGGTGTCCTGGATCTTCAATTCTAACATTTTGAAGCAGAAACAGCTTTATGGTCCTCAAAATACGAAAAAAAACTGGGTTCTGATAACATACAATTCTTATAAAAGTATTTTAAACTTAGATAGAACAATTTTTTATTCATGAACGTACAAAGTAAATAAATAAACGTCGATGGTGTCCTGGATCTTCAATTCCAACATTTTGAAACAGAAACAGCTTTATGGTCCTCAAAATACGAAAAAAAACTGGGTCCTGATAACATACAATTCTTATAAAAGTATTTTAAACTTAGATAGAACAATTTTTTATTCATGAACGTACAAAGTAAATAAATAAACGTCGATGGTGTCCTGGATCTTCAATTCCAACATTTTGAAACAGAAACAGCTTTATGGTCCTCAAAATACGAAAAAAAACTGGGTCCTGATAACATACAATTCTTATAAAAGTATTTTAAACTTAGATAGAACAATTTTTCATTCATGAACGTACAAAGTAAATAAATAAACGTCGATGGTGTCCTGGATCTTCAATTCCAACATTTTGAAACAGAAACAGCTTTATGGTCCTCAAAATACGGAAAAAAAACTGGGTCCTGATAACATACAATTCTTATAAAAGTATTTTAAACTTAGATAGAACAATTTTTTATTCATGAACGTACAAAGTAAATAAATAAACGTCGATGGTGTCCTGGATCTTCAATTCCAACATTTTGAAGCAGAAACAGCTTTATGGTCCTCAAAATACGAAAAAAAACTGGGTTCTGATAACATACAATTCTTATAAAAGTATTTTAAACTTAGATAGAACAATTTTTTATTCATGAACGTACAAAGTAAATAAATAAACGTCGATGGTGTCCTGGATCTTCAATTCCAACATTTTGAAACAGAAACAGCTTTATGGTCCTCAAAATACGAAAAAAAACTGGGTCCTGATAACATACAATTCTTATAAAAGTATTTTAAACTTAGATAGAACAATTTTTCATTCATGAACGTACAAAGTAAATAAATAAACGTCGATGGTGTCCTGGATCTTCAATTCCAACATTTTGAAACAGAAACAGCTTTATGGTCCTCAAAATACGAAAAAAAACTGGGTCCTGATAACATACAATTCTTATAAAAGTATTTTAAACTTAGATAGAACAATTTTTTATTCATGAACGTACAAAGTAAATAAATAAACGTCGATGGTGTCCTGGATCTTCAATTCTAACATTTTGAAGCAGAAACAGCTTTATGGTCCTCAAAATACGGAAAAAAAACTGGGTCCTGATAACATACAATTCTTATAAAAGTATTTTAAACTTAGATAGAACAATTTTTCATTAATGAACGTACAAAGTAAATAAATAAACGTCGATGGTGTCCTGGATCTTCAATTCCAACATTTTGAAACAGAAACAGCTTTATGGTCCTCAAAATACGAAAAAAAACTGGGTCCTGATAACATACAATTCTTATAAAAGTATTTTAAACTTAGATAGAACAATTTTTCATTAATGAACGTACAAAGTAAATAAATAAACGTCGATGGTGTCCTGGATCTTCAATTCCAACATTTTGAAGCAGAAACAGCTTCATGGTCCTCAAAATACGAAATAATACAGTTCGTAGGGCACCAGGTACAATGGAAACCATCTTCAACCACAGATTTTAAAGTTGATTGGAGGGAACCAAGAAGATGACGACATTCATGGTTGCACACAACTTAAGGTTATGGTTTAATTGTTGCATAATCCAAATTATCGAACAATACCTTTAAGATTTGTTGTGAATCAGGTGAATGAACGTTAAATTTCATTGTCTTTTTTCATTCAGAGCGCCGTGTCGTGAGAAACTTCAATTTAAATTTCTGATTTATCAAATAATTCCATAATGTAACAAACACCTAATTTTATAGGCATTAATTTCCCATTTCGCCTTAATTTATTTTTCATCTACATCGACGGACATTCAAGTTCAAACACAACTTGACCGGGTTTTTTTAGTCCGATAGAATTAACTATCAAAAAAAAATCATTTCGATAAATCTGATTTGCTATAAAACCCAGTGTTTTGGTTTTGTTTTAATCGTGTGGAAGTTGTGATTTTCTGAAGTTTTCACATCAAAATGGTCAAAATTTTTGTCCAGAACGATTAACTTTGATTCACGAAGATTTTTGATGCTAAATCACCAAGAATTTCCTTCAGATTGTTAGCGTTGGTTTTTCATTACAAATTTAGTAACATAGACTTTGTAGTACGACAAGTACCACGTGATTTTCCGCATAAATATCTTGTTAATAGTTGAATAATGATGTAAGACTTCATTAAATAGTATGTGGATCTTCGGATTTTCAACGATTGATTATAGTATAAGTAAAATCAGAAATATATTTCTTTCGGTCTAAATTTTGGCAATCTGTGCATTGATATAATTAAAATTGACTTCGTTTTCGTTCAAGATTCCTTGGGCGCACTCAATTTGCATAATGTTTTAAATTACAAACCTCTCCGCGAGGTAGAAACCTTTATAAACCCACACTATTGATGTTGCATCGTGAAATTAAAGCGATAAGCAAATATAACCATCAGAAAAAAAAGTAAAAAAAAAATGATAATTGTTGAAATTGATGTATATTTCGAAAGAATGCACCCCGTTTATCATTGCGCTAGATTCAGCTTCATAAAAAAGTGTTTAAACGTCGTTATTTTGAAAATTATGATGAAAAAATTCACTACTCGAATTAGATTCGTGTGAATGGTGAAATCCACTAGAATTTTTATAAAAAAACGAGCTCCCTATGAAGGGAAACACCCCTCAATATCCGAAGTGGAAAAATTACTACTAGTTATAGATATAAAGTTATATTTTAGGGGTTGAAACAGGGTACATTACATGGTAAAACCAATAATAATTATATGTATTATAAATACAAAAATAACCATCAGAAAAAAGAGTAAAAATTAATGATAATTGTTGAAATTGATGTATATTTCGAAAGAATGCACCCCGTTTATCATTGCGCTAGTTTCGGTTTCATAAAAAAGTGTTTAAACGTCGTTATTTTGAAAATTATGATGAAAAAATTCACTACTCGAATTAGATTCGTGTGAATGGCAAAATCCACTAGAATTTTTATAAAAAAACGAGCTCCCTATGAAGGGAAACACCCCTCAATATCCGAAGTGGAAAAATTACTACTAGTTATAGATATAAAGTTATATTTTAGGGGTTGAAACAGGGTACATTACATGGTAAAACCAATTAATAATTATATGTATTATAAATACAAAAATAACCATCAGAAAAAAGAGTAAAAATTAATGATAATTGTTGAAATTAATGTATATTTCGAAAGAATGCACCCCGTTTATCATTCCAATGGTTTTAGCTTCATAAAAAAGTGTTTAAACGTCGTTATTTTGAAAATTATGATGAAAAAATTCACTACTCGAATTAGATTTGTGTGAATGGTGAAATCCACTAGAATTTTTATAAAAAAACGAGCTCCCTATGAAGGGAAACACCCCTCAATATCCGAAGTGGAAAAATTACTACTAGTTATAGATATAAAGTTATATTTTAGGGGTTGAAACAGGGTACATTACATGGTAAAACCAATTAATAATTATATGTATTATAAATACAAAAATAACCATCAGAAAAAAGAGTAAAAATTAATGATAATTGTTGAAATTAATGTATATTTCGAAAGAATGCACCCCGTTTATCATTCCAATGGTTTTAGCTTCATAAAAAAGTGTTTAAACGTCGTTATTTTGAAAATTATGATGAAAAAATTCACTACTCGAATTAGATTTGTGTGAATGGTGAAATCCACTAGAATTTTTATAAAAAAACGAGCTCCCTATGAAGGGAAACACCCCTCAATATCCGAAGTGGAAAAATTACTACTAGTTATAGATATAAAGTTATATTTTAGGGGTTGAAACAGGGTACATTACATGGTAAAACCAATTAATAATTATATGTATTATAAATACAAAAATAACCATCAGAAAAAAGAGTAAAAATTAATGATAATTGTTGAAATTAATGTATATTTCGAAAGAATGCACCCCGTTTATCATTCCAATGGTTTTAGCTTCATAAAAAAGTGTTTAAACGTCGTTATTTTGAAAATTATGATGAAAAAATTCACTACTCGAATTAGATTTGTGTGAATGGTGAAATCCACTAGAATTTTTATAAAAAAACGAGCTCCCTATGAAGGGAAACACCCCTCAATATCCGAAGTGGAAAAATTACTACTAGTTATAGATATAAAGTTATATTTTAGGGGTTGAAACAGGGTACATTACATGGTAAAACCAATTAATAATTATATGTATTATAAATACAAAAATAACCATCAGAAAAAAGAGTAAAAATTAATGATAATTGTTGAAATTAATGTATATTTCGAAAGAATGCACCCCGTTTATCATTCCAATGGTTTTAGCTTCATAAAAAAGTGTTTAAACGTCGTTATTTTGAAAATTATGATGAAAAAATTCACTACTCGAATTAGATTTGTGTGAATGGTGAAATCCACTAGAATTTTTATAAAAAAACGAGCTCCCTATGAAGGGAAACACCCCTCAATATCCGAAGTGGAAAAATTACTACTAGTTATAGATATATAGTAATATTTTAGGGGTTGAAACAGGGTACAATACATGGTAAAACCAATTAATAATTATATGTATTATAAATACAAAAATAACCATCAGAAAAAAGAGTAAAAATTAATGATAATTGTTGAAATTGATGTATATTTCGAAAGAATGCACCCCGTTTATCATTCCAATGGTTTTAGCTTCATAAAAAAGTGTTTAAACGTCGTTATTTTGAAAATTATGATGAAAAAATTCACTACTCGAATTAGATTTGTGTGAATGGTGAAATCCACTAGAATTTTTATAAAAAAACGAGCTCCCTATGAAGGGAAACACCCCTCAATATCCGAAGTGGAAAAATTACTACTAGTTATAGATATAAAGTTATATTTTAGGGGTTGAAACAGGGTACATTACATGGTAAAACCAATTAATAATTATATGTATTATAAATACAAAAATAACCATCAGAAAAAAGAGTAAAAATTAATGATAATTGTTGAAATTAATGTATATTTCGAAAGAATGCACCCCGTTTATCATTCCAATGGTTTTAGCTTCATAAAAAAGTGTTTAAACGTCGTTATTTTGAAAATTATGATGAAAAAATTCACTACTCGAATTAGATTTGTGTGAATGGTGAAATCCACTAGAATTTTTATAAAAAAACGAGCTCCCTATGAAGGGAAACACCCCTCAATATCCGAAGTGGAAAAATTACTACTAGTTATAGATATATAGTAATATTTTAGGGGTTGAAACAGGGTACAATACATGGTAAAACCAATTAATAATTATATGTATTATAAATACAAAAATAACCATCAGAAAAAAGAGTAAAAATTAATGATAATTGTTGAAATTGATGTATATTTCGAAAGAATGCACCCCGTTTATCATTGCAATGGTTTCAGCTTCATAAAAAAGTGTTTAAACGTCGTTATTTTGAAAATTATGATGAAAAAATTCACTACTCGAATTAGATTTGTGTGAATGGTGAAATCCACTAGAATTTTTATAAAAAAACGAGCTCCCTATGAAGGGAAACACCCCTCAATATCCGAAGTGGAAAAATTACTACTAGTTATAGATATAAAGTTATATTTTAGGGGTTGAAACAGGGTACATTACATGGTAAAACCAATAATAATTATATGTATTATAAATACAAAAATAACCATCAGAAAAAAGAGTAAAAATTAATGATAATTGTTGAAATTGATGTATATTTCGAAAGAATGCACCCCGTTTATCATTGCAATGGTTTCAGCTTCATAAAAAAGTGTTTAAACGTCGTTATTTTGAAAATTATGATGAAAAAATTCACTACTCGAATTAGATTCGTGTGAATGGCAAAATCCACTAGAATTTTTATGAAAAAACGAGCTCCCTATGAAGAAAAACACCCCTCAATATCCGAAGTGAAAAAATTACTACTAGTTATAGATTAAAAGTTATATTTTAGGGGTTGAAACAGGGTACAATACATGGTAAAACCAATTAATAATTATATATATGATCAATACAACCCCTTGTACGAGAAATTATAATTCCAGAACGCATAAATATTTGAAAAATCTAGTTTCGTACAATATCCATTTCCAAATTGGACTCAGTCCCTGGAATATATGAAAAATGATGCTCGCATGAAATCCTCCCACACGTTCAATTATCCTTAGTGATAGTCACCATGTTTCATATGGACAGTTTCTCGGTAATTATCAGTAGACTTGAGAAACCGATGGTCCCAAGTCAGTGGTGGAGTTTTCGATAAAAATAATAAAATTACTTCGTACGAAATATGTTATAGGGTATTAAATAATCCTACGAACGTTATAAACTGGACGGAATTTCCGTTCAAGAAAAGTTAATACGAAAATAGAAAAGAAAATGCTTCACGTCGGTATGATTTTAAAAATATCAAAAACAGATAAACTGAATTTGGAAAAAAATGTGAAACATATTCCGAAAAATTGGCAATCAAACGGTAAATATGAAAATCGGAGTCACGATGTACACAATTCCTCATGAAAGTACAAAATTGATATTTATTTATGAAAACGAAGGGCTCAGAACTGTTTCTTGTACTATTTCGATTTTATCATCGCCATATTATGGGAACGAAGAGCTCGGAGCTGTTTCTCATGGTGCCATTTCGATATTATCATCGTTATATTATGAAAACGAAGAGCTCAGAACTGTTTCTTGTACTATTTCGATTTTATCATCGCCATATTATGGGAACGAAGAGCTCGGAGCTGTTTCTCATGGTGCCATTTCGATATTATCATCGTTATATTATGAAAACGAAGAGCTCAGAACTGTTTTTTGTACTATTTCGATTTTATCATCGCCATATTATGAGAACGAAGAGCTCAGAGATGTTTCTCATGGTGCCATTTCGATATTATCATCGCTACATTATGAAAACGAAGAGCTCAGAACTGTTTCTTGTACTATTTCGATTTTATCATCGCTACATTATGAAAACGAAGAGCTCGGAGCTGTTTCTCATGGTGCCATTTCGATATTATCATCGTTATATTATGAAAACGAAGAGCTCAGAACTGTTTCTTGTACTATTTCGATTTTATCATCGCTACATTATGAAAACGAAGAGCTCGGAGCTGTTTCTCATGGTGCCATTTCGATATTATCATCGTTATATTATGAAAACGAAGAGCTCAGAACTGTTTCTTGTACTATTTCGATTTTATCATCGCCATATTATGAGAACGAAGAGCTCGGAGCTGTTTCTCATGGTGCCATTTCGATATTATCATCGTTATATTATGAAAACGAAGAGCTCAGAACTGTTTCTTGTACTATTTCGATTTTATCATCGCCATATTATGAGAACGAAGAGCTCAGAGATGTTTCTCATGGTGCCTTTTCGATATTATCATCGTTATATTATGAAAACGAAGAGCTCAGAACTGTTTCTTGTACTATTTCGATTTTATCATCGCTACATTATGAAAACGAAGAGCTCGGAGCTGTTTCTCATGGTGCCATTTCGATATTATCATCGTTATATTATGAAAACGAAGAGCTCAGAACTGTTTCTTGTACTATTTCGATTTTATCATCGCCATATTATGAGAACGAAGAGCTCGGAGATGTTTCTCATGGTGCCATTTCGATATTATCATCGTTATATTATGAAAACGAAGAGCTCAGAACTGTTTCTTGTACTATTTCGATTTTATCATCGCCTTATTATGAGAACGAAGAGCTCGGAGCTGTTTCTCATGGTGCCATTTCGATATTATCATCGTTATATTATGAAAACGAAGAGCTCAGAACTGTTTCTTGTACTATTTCGATTTTATCATCGCTACATTATGAAAACGAAGAGCTCGGAGCTGTTTCTCATGGTGCCTTTTCGATATTATCATCGTTATATTATGAAAACGAAGAGCTCAGAGCTCTTTCTTGTACCATTTCGATTTTCTCGTCGCTACTTTTTGAAAAGGGATAGATTAGAACTTGTACTAATAATATTTTATCTGTGTTTTATCGTGGAATTCAAACACCTACGTCCACATCAGATACCAAACGCTGTTTTTCGATGTAGAAACGAAAATAAAACCTCAAGAAAAATTTGATGAAAGAAGAAAGATTGTTTTTCTCTTTATTTCTGTGTATGTACATCCGCAGTAATTGCCACATTTAGTACAATGGGATTTCTGTTTCGATTCAGAAGTAGAATCAAATTAAACCCCCTAGAAAATTGGTTAAATATACCACTGTTGACATAAATAAATAAAAAAAAAATATCGGCAAGCTGTTAATTAGGAATTTCACAATTTCAAATGGGAAAAATTTATGTAAAATGTTTAGCATATTAATTGCCATATTGGATATGGTTTTTATGGGTATTATAATCCTTTGAGAGTCCACGTCGATATCTATGTTTATTTTTTAAATTTAGAGGGTGTCTAAAAGATAAAATAAACCGTTCAAACCATTTTGACATGTTTATTATAATTAAATTATTAGAAATACCTGAAAAATAGAAAAAATGTGTCAATTTGTTAGTGGATTTCGATGCCTACAAAATGAATTCAACGTCGATGTTTCTAAATACCAAAAATTTTCAATTTTCTGAAGGATTTTTTGATCCAGTTGAGAGGCCATCTTGAAATTTACAAATTCATCGATCCACGTTTTGTTCAAGTGATAAATTTTCTCTTATTTTCATCAAATACTGTCATCTCCACAATATTATTTCTGGTTCCTCGAGCAACAAATCGTTTTTAAGAAATATCGACTTTTTGAAATTTGCTAGATTTAGATTTACATCTTTTCAAAATGAACGTACGGCTGTCAAACAAATACTAAGCGTCTTCAAACTACCGCCATCTTTTGGTTAGGTACTTAATTTAAATCAAAATCTTCTACGGTATCGATAATTTTATTTTTATATCTGTATGAATAAAAATGGTATATTTGAGTAATAGTTTATATTAAAAAGATTAAACAACGTTTTAATGAAATACTAATAAATAATTTATAGTAATAGACAGATGAATAAGAGACTGTCAAATAAATTTAGACAAGTGACAGACAGGTTACACGGCGTTAGAACCCGAACGAATTTCATTCTTCTGGAACCGATGTAAAAATTATTACAGCATTCCTAGCGGGTTCACAGTGGGTGTATCGCTTGAAAATAATACAAAAAATATATATAAAGACGTCAACGAAACAATGAAATCATGCCATAGTACACACCTTTCAAAATGTCGCTACATTAAAATATGGTCATTATCTTAAGACTAAGAACTTTAATATATTTGACAGATGGACCGGACTTTCTTTAATTTGCTTTTTATATACTACGGACACGTCAAAAGTTGAAAAAAAAAAACAAGAATAATACCAAATATAAAGAGATGGAAAAAAGGTAATCATGGAAAGGTTGATACATTTAGGGTAAAGAAGAATTTGGAAACAAGAGAGAGAAAGAGACAGAAGATTTTCAAATTTAGAAGGAAAATATCACGGAATTATCCGAAAGCGTCGGTCGACGTTTCGGTTCAGAAATCAACCCTCCCAAGCCCTTCTACAAAGAAATAGGTTACGTTATGTTAGGTTAAGTCCACGAAATGTAACTGGGACGCTTTTTATACAGTTGCTGTTCGAAGAAAATGAAAAATACGAAAAAAGATAAATTTGGGAATATATAAGGGGATAAACTACAAGAAATAGGCATGGAGAAATACGTGGTGTAAAAATACGGTTCCTTACAGACTATTGAATGGATTGACGATTGTCTAAGGTACCATGATTGAAAACTATGTCGTCCAGATGGGATGTGAAGTATGATTGCACGAATAATGAATAACAAAAAGATGGATGAAAGAAGAGAATGAAATAGAATGAAGAGAAGGGAGAAAAGTAATGGGAAAATAGCAAAAGCGTCCAGCCAGTTCCCATGGGTAGCCACATTGAGATGGAATGAACCTTCATCATAACCAAAACAGCACAAGTTGAATCTTCAATTTTCTTTGAACTTCACGAGGAAAAAAAAACATTTTGAGGAAAAGCTCAGAGCTGTTTTTTGTACCATTTCGATTTTCTCATCGGTACATTATGGAAAAATTAGTTATTTAACTATTATATTTACAATATCCAGTCGGAATTCAATCTTAATGTATATAGAAAGTCCATTTCTGTATAACGTATGTCTAGAATTATAAATTACGACCCATCTCTCCCACTCTTTCAATTACAGACGTTTACAACTCCAGCGCAGCTATTAAAGAAAGCCGAAAGGTCGCTTATTTAATATTAAAATGAAGAATTTCGTCTATAATATATTTTTTTCTTCATCAGACGTCAATTTGATGTTCATGGGAGGTTAAAAGTTTGTATATGCAAGGTAGAACGTCTTCAATATTTAGTTTGATAGATACATCTAATAAAAGTGTACGTATATACGCGAAATGATTTAAATCTGGTCTATAAGAAGGCAGGATACGAATTTTATATTATATATATGCCTGGTCCAACGAAGAAAACACAATACGATGTTTAATAAGTTCGATATTCAAGTTTGGCAATAAAAAATAATCAGATTGAGCTGAATTTGACGAATAATGTGTAGTTCGACTCTATTTTCATAAAATACTCGATGTAAATATCTTCAAGATGTTGTTTTTGTATTATTGTGAGCAAATTAGTGGATTTTATTTAACATTTCTTTAGTAGTAACCTCATTGGATCGACCGTTGCGTTTGTTGGACTCCGTAGATCGTTCAGTCTCGTTTAAACGCTGCTACCCAACATTTTACTGTTGATAATGAAGAAGAAATCCCACCCAGAGTAGAATCTAGTTCAGTTTTCATATTATTTAAGCTGAAACCTTTCAAATAAAACTGCCAAGCAAATATTTGACAACTTTGAGTCTTCAAATTAGAAAAACACATACAAATGGTGGCTACCACGATCTTTAGGTCAAACTAGATAAATCTGGGAGTAACCTCGTGATTATAAAACATTTTAAGACCATCCAGTGGATTTTCTTCAACATTTCTTGAGTCACCACCTCATTTGATCGACCGCTGCGTTGTTGGACTCCGTAGATCGTACAGTCTCGTTTAAACGCTGCTACCCAATTATTTTACTGTTGATAATGAAGAAGAAGTCCCACCCAGAGTAGATTTTAGTTCAGTTTTCATATTATTTAAACTGAAACCTTTCAAATAAAGCTGCCAAGCAAATATTTAACAACTTTGAGTCTTCAAACTTGAAATACACTTATAGATGGTAGCTACCACGATTTTTAGGTCAAATATTAGATACTTCTGGGATTAACTTCGTGTATATAAAACATTTTAAGACCATCCAGTCGATTTTCTTCAACATTTTTTGAGTCACCACCTCATTTGATTGACCGCTGCGTTGTTGGACTCCGTAGATCGTTCAGTCTCGTTTAAACGCTGCTACTCGACATTTTATTGTTGATAATGAAGAAGAAGTCCCACCCAGAGTAGAATCTAGTTCAGTTTTCGTATTAGTTAGACTAAAACCTTTCAAATAAAACTGCCAAGCAAATATTTGACAACTTTGAGTCTTCAAATTAGAAAAACACATACAAATGGTGGCTACCACGATCTTTAGGTCAAACTAGATAAATCTGGGAGTAACCTCGTGATTATAAAACATTTTTAAGACCATCCAGTGGATTTTCTTCAACGTTTCTTGAGTCACCACCTCATTTGATCTACCGCTGCGTTGTTGGACTCCGTAGATCGTACAGTCTCGTTTAAACGCTGCTACCCAATTATTTTACTGTTGATAATGAAGAAGAAGTCCCACCCAGAGTAGATTCTAGTTCAGTTTTCATATTATTTAAACTGAAACCTTTCAAATAAAACTGACAAGCAAATATTTAACAACTTTGAGTCTTCAAACTTGAAATACACTTATAGATGGTAGCTACCACGATTTTTAGGTCAAATTAGATACTTCTGGGATTAACTTCGTGTATATAAAACATTTTAAGACCATCCAGTCGATTTTCTTCAACATTTCTTGAGTCACCACCTCATTTGATTGACCGCTGCGTTGTTGGACTCCGTAGATCGTTCAGTCTCGTTTAAACGCTGCTACCCAACATTTTATTGTTGATAATGAAGAAGAAGTCCCACCCAGAGTAGAATCTAGTTCAGTTTTCGTATTAGTTAGACTAAAACCTTTCAAATAAAACTGTCAAGCAAATATTTAACAACTTTGAGTCTTCAAATTAGAAAAACACATACAAATGGTGGCTACCACGATCTTTAGGTCAAACTAGATAAATCTGGGAGTAACCTCGTGAATATAAAACATTTTTAAGACCATCCAGTGGATTTTCTTCAACATTTCTTGAGTCACCACCTCATTGGATCGACCGCTGCGTTGTTGGACTCCGTAGATCGTTCAGTCTCGTTTAAACGCTGCTACCTGACATTTTACTGTTGATAATGAAGAAGAAGTCCCACCCAGAGTAGAATCTAGTTCAGTTTTCATATTATTTAAGCTGAAACCTTTCAAATAAAGCTGCCAAGCAAATATTTAACAACTTTGAGTCTTCAAACTTGAAATACACTTATAGATGGTAGCTACCACGATTTTTAGGTCAAATATTAGATACTTCTGGGATTAACTTCGTGTATATAAAACATTTTAAGACCATCCAGTCGATTTTCTTCAACATTTTTTGAGTCACCACCTCATTTGATTGACCGCTGCGTTGTTGGACTCCGTAGATCGTTCAGTCTCGTTTAAACGCTGCTACTCGACATTTTATTGTTGATAATGAAGAAGAAGTCCCACCCAGAGTAGAATCTAGTTCAGTTTTCGTATTAGTTAGACTAAAACCTTTCAAATAAAACTGCCAAGCAAATATTTAACAACTTTGAGTCTTCAAATTAGAAAAACACATACAAATGGTGGCTACCACGATCTTTAGGTCAAACTAGATAAATCTGGGAGTAACCTCGTGAATATAAAACATTTTTAAGACCATCCAGTGGATTTTCTTCAACGTTTCTTGAGTCACCACCTCATTTGATTGACCGCTGCGTTGTTGGACTCCGTAGATCGTACAGTCTCGTTTAAACGCTGCTACCCGACATTTTACTGTTGATAATGAAGAAGAAGTCCCACCCAGAGTAGAATCTAGTTCAGTTTTCGTATTAGTTAGACTAAAACCTTTCAAATAAAACTGTCAAGCAAATATTTAACAACTTTGAGTCTTCAAATTAGAAAAACACATACAAATGGTGGCTACCACGATCTTTAGGTCAAACTAGATAAATCTGGGAGTAACCTCGTGAATATAAAACATTTTTAAGACCATCCAGTGGATTTTCTTCAACGTTTCTTGAGTCACCACCTCATTTGATTGACCGCTGCGTTGTTGGACTCCGTAGATCGTTCAGTCTCGTTTAAACGCTGCTACCTGACATTTTACTGTTGATAATGAAGAAGAAGTCCCACCCAGAGTAGAATCTAGTTCAGTTTTCATATTATTTAAGCTGAAACCTTTCAAATAAAACTGCCAAGCAAATATTTGACAACTTTGAGTCTTCAAACTTGAAATACACTTATAGATAGTAGCTACCACGATTTTTAGGTCAAATTAGATACTTCTGGGATTAACTTCGTGTATATAAAACATTTTTAAGACCATCCAGTGGATTTTCTTCAACATTTCTTGAGTCACCACCTCATTTGATTGACCGCTGCGTTGTTGGACTCCGTAGATCGTTCAGTCTCGTTTAAACGCTGCTACCCGACATTTTACTGTTGATAATGAAGAAGAAGTCCCACCCAGAGTAGAATCTAGTTCAGTTTTCGTATTAGTTAGACTAAAACCTTTCAAATAAAACTGCCAAGCAAATATTTGACAACTTTGAGTCTTCAAACTTGAAATACACTTATAGATAGTAGCTACCACGATTTTTAGGTCAAATTAGATACTTCTGGGATTAACTTCGTGTATATAAAACATTTTTAAGACCATCCAGTGGATTTTCTTCAACATTTCTTGAGTCACCACCTCATTTGATTGACCGCTGCGTTGTTGGACTCCGTAGATCGTTCAGTCTCGTTTAAACGCTGCTACCCGACATTTTACTGTTGATAATGAAGAAGAAGTCCCACCCAGAGTAGAATCTAGTTCAGTTTTCGTATTAGTTAGACTAAAACCTTTCAAATAAAACTGCCAAGCAAATATTTAACAACTTTGAGTCTTCAAATTAGAAAAACACATACAAATGGTGGCTACCACGATCTTTAGGTCAAACTAGATAAATCTGGGAGTAAAACTTAACGTCTAGCACGTAGCAATGTTAACAAATTGCTTAAACGAATCATTTATTAAACAAATGATTCAACAATTTTATTTAATAATGTAGTTTAATTGATAAAATCCTATTCCAATCTATAATAATTACATAAATCATTGCGGTTAAAGTGTAATTGTTTACGTAATAATTGAATATTAAATCGAATTAAATCAGAAATAGGAATAATCACGATTCTAAACGAATTTATTAAAACAACAGTTTCTAATTTTTATAAGCGATATATTTACACCCTTATCATCAAGCCCAACCACCCCCTTTCGACGACGCACATTGAATTTCTATTACTTTCATGTATTACAAAGTGAGATATATTTCAAAGCACTTAATACAAGATGTGACTTAAATTCTAAACTGTTTTGAGATCGGGAGAAATAATTAAATTCGACATGTAAGTTAAGGGGAGTTCACACTTCGGTAAACATTCAAATTCGTCCCCGCCACGTGTATCTCGATGTAAATTTCGGTACACGTGTCAAATGTTCGTTAAAAGATGATTCCGAAAGTTTCGGGGGAGTTTCAGCTCGATATAAAGTTAACGGCATCCACCATATCATACAGATTTAATTACCTGCGTCTACTATAAACGATTTCCTTCAGAAAACTGAGTGATACGTGCGGAAAATCCCGATGGAATTGAGTGGAAATCTGTGGGGAAAGTCGCGTGAAAATGCGATTCTGTATTAGAAGCGGTTATATAAATAAATAAATGTGGAAAAATAAATCGTCAAGTCGCTATAAATTAATTATAAATAATTACCCAGACATCCATAACTCGTAGAAATGCGGCGTTCGTTTCAATTCATCCGCAAATCCTCTTCTTAACTTTCTATTCATTTTTTTTATTATTTTTTATTTAAATTTCAACTGTGACTCGAAATAACATCAAAAATTTATATACAGGGCGTTTAAAATAATGCTAATACCGTTTTTAGGTTAGACGGAAAACTGAGAAGTATTTAACACACATTTTTAACGATTTTTCCGCGAATTTCCTTGGAAAGAGCTCCTGAAAACTCCTCGCCAAAGGAGACTTCCAGAACTGTTTGGATCAATGGAAAAAAACTCGTGGAAAGGTGTGTGTGTCGAAAGGGGGTCTCGCTATTTAATAACCGGACCTCGTATAATCATTTTTAACGTGTGCGTGTATAATTTCGAAAATTTTTCGTAAGAACGCAAATAAATTAAACAGCTACGTAAATATATTTTGATTAATGCTTACTAAAATAACACGCGTGAAATTTCATCGCCGACCAATGTAATAATTCTTCTAAAAATAAAAGAAGCTTGTCATAATCTGTTTGTATGAAATATTAGTGAAATGAAACTCGGTATCTTATTATTTCCTATTTAAATATGAATGTAATGATAAATCTTTGAAAAATACATAAACAAAACTAGTTTTAGTTCAGTACATAGTCACAAACTTTTTTTTCACAAAGTAGAATCCACTTTCCTCTAAATATTTCCTCAAATTATTTCGAAATACGATTAAAAATTAGCAAATGATTGTGCATTTTTTTGCATTGTAAACTATTGAGCCGTTAACTAATTCTGAACGCGGAGTAGGTAAATAAAGATCCTGCACTGCGTTCCTAACCAAGTTTTTAGTTTTTTCTTCTTATCTTTTACAAAAATAACTTTTTTTCCACCAAATTTGGTGAGAATTTACCTTTTTATGTCTCAAATACACTGTAAATTATTGAATTTCAAATAATCACTTTTTACCCTAATTTTTAATCCCGAAAAATACGCTGTAATTTTAATTTTTAGTATTTCAATTGGCAAATGATTGTGCATTTTTTTGCATTGTAAACTATTGAGCCCTTAACTAATTCTGAACGCGGAGTAGGTAAATAAAGATCCTGCTTTACGTTTCTAACCAAGTTTTTAGTTTTTTCTTCTTATCTTTTACAAAAATAACTTTTTTTCCACCAAATTTGGTGAGAATTTACCTTTTCATGTCTCAAATATACTGTAATTTATTGAATTTCAAATAATCACTTTTTACCCTAATTTTTAGTCCCGAAAAATACGCTGTAATTTTAATTTTTCGTATTTCAATTGGCAAATTATTGTGCATTTTTTTGCATTGTAAACTATTGAGCCGTTAACTAATTCTGAACGCGTAGTAGGTAAATAAAGATCCTGCACAGCGTTCCTAACCAAGTTTTTAGTTTTTTATTCTTATCTTTTACAAAAATAACTTTTTTTCCACCAAACTTGGTGAGAATTTACCTTTTTATGTCTCAAATATACTGTAATTTATTGAATTTCAAATAATCACTTTTTACCCTAATTTTTAATCCCGAAATATACACTGTAATTTTAAATTTTAGTATTTAAATTGGCAAATGATTATGCATTTTTTACATGGTAAATTATTGAGCCGTTAACTAATTCTGAACGCGGAGTAGGTAAATAAAGATCCTGCACTGCTTTCCTAACCAAGTTTTTAGTTTTTTCTTCTTGTCTTTTACAAAAATAACTTTTTTTCCACCAAATTTGGTGAGAATTTACCTTTTCATGTCTCAAATATACTGTAATTTATTGAATTTCAAATAATCACTTTTTACCCTAATTTTTAGTCCCGAAAAATACGCTGTAATTTTAATTTTTCGTATTTCAATTGGCAAATTATTGTGCATTTTTTTGCATTGTAAACTATTGAGCCGGTAACTATTTCTGAACGCGTAGTAGGTAAATAAAGATCCTGCACAGCGTTCCTAACCAAGTTTTTAGTTTTTTATTCTTATCTTTTACAAAAATAACTTTTTTTCCACCAAATTTGGTGAGAATTTACCTTTTCATGTCTCAAATATACTGTAATTTATTGAATTTCAAATAATCACTTTTTACCCTAATTTTTAGTCCCGAAAAATACGCTGTAATTTTAATTTTTCGTATTTCAATTGGCAAATTATTGTGCATTTTTTTGCATTGTAAACTATTGAGCCGTTAACTAATTCTGAACGCGGAGTAGGTAAATAAAGATCCTGCACTGCTTTCCTAACCAAGTTTTTAGTTTTTTCTTCTTGTCTTTTACAAAAATAACTTTTTTTCCACCAAATTTGGTGAGAATTTACCTTTTCATGTCTCAAATATACTGTAATTTATTGAATTTCAAATAATCACTTTTTACCCTAATTTTTAATCCCGAAATATACACTGTAATTTTAAATTTTAGTATTTAAATTGGCAAATGATTATGCATTTTTTACATGGTAAATTATTGAGCCGTTAACTAATTCTGAACGCGGAGTAGGTAAATAAAGATCCTGCACTGCTTTCCTAACCAAGTTTTTAGTTTTTTCTTCTTGTCTTTTACAAAAATAACTTTTTTTCCACCAAATTTGGTGAGAATTTACCTTTTCATGTCTCAAATATACTGTAATTTATTGAATTTCAAATAATCACTTTTTACCCTAATTTTTAGTCCCGAAAAATACGCTGTAATTTTAATTTTTCGTATTTCAATTGGCAAATTATTGTGCATTTTTTTGCATTGTAAACTATTGAGCCGGTAACTATTTCTGAACGCGTAGTAGGTAAATAAAGATCCTGCACAGCGTTCCTAACCAAGTTTTTAGTTTTTTATTCTTATCTTTTACAAAAATAACTTTTTTTCCACCAAATTTGGTGAGAATTTACCTTTTCATGTCTCAAATATACTGTAATTTATTGAATTTCAAATAATCACTTTTTACCCTAATTTTTAGTCCCGAAAAATACGCTGTAATTTTAATTTTTCGTATTTCAATTGGCAAATTATTGTGCATTTTTTTGCATTGTAAACTATTGAGCCGTTAACTAATTCTGAACGCGGAGTAGGTAAATAAAGATCCTGCACTGCTTTCCTAACCAAGTTTTTAGTTTTTTCTTCTTGTCTTTTACAAAAATAACTTTTTTTCCACCAAATTTGGTGAGAATTTACCTTTTCATGTCTCAAATATACTGTAATTTATTGAATTTCAAATAATCACTTTTTACCCTAATTTTTAGTCCCGAAAAATACGCTGTAATTTTAATTTTTCGTATTTCAATTGGCAAATTATTGTGCATTTTTTTGCATTGTAAACTATTGAGCCGTTAACTAATTCTGAACGCAGAGTAGGTAAATAAAGATCCTGTACTGCGTTCCTAACCAAGTTTTTAGTTTTTTCTTCTTATCTTTTACAAAAATAACTTTTTTTCCACCAAATTTGGTGAGAATTTACCTTTTTATGTCTCAAATACACTGTAATTTATTGAATTTCAAATAATCACTTTTTACCCTAATTTTTAGTCCCGAAAAATACGCTGTAATTTTAATTTTTCGTATTTCAATTGGCAAATGATTGTGCATTTTTTTGCATTGTAAACTATTGAGCCGTTAACTAATTCTGAACGCGGAGTAGGTAAATAAAGATCCTGTACTGCGTTCCTAACCAAGTTTTTAGTTTTTTCTTCTTATCTTTTACAAAAATAACTTTTTTTCCACCAAATTTGGTGAGAATTTACCTTTTTATGTCTCAAATACACTGTAATTTATTGAATTTCAAATAATCACTTTTTACCCTAATTTTTAGTCCCGAAAAATACGCTGTAATTTTAATTTTTCGTATTTCAATTGGCAAATGATTGTGCATTTTTTTGCATTGTAAACTATTGAGCCGTTAACTAATTCTGAACGCGTAGTAGGTAAATAAAGATCCTGCACAGCGTTCCTAACCAAGTTTTTAGTTTTTTCTTCTTATCTTTTACAAAAATAACTTTTTTTCCACCAAATTTGGTGAGAATTTACCTTTTTATGTCTCAAATACACTGTAATGTATTGAATTTTGAATAATCACTTTTTACCCTAATTTTTAATCCCGAAAAATACACTGTAATTTTAAATTTTAGTATTTCAATTGGCAAATGATTATGCATTTTTTACATGGTAAATTATTGAGCCGTTAACTAATTCTGAACGCGGAGTAGGTAAATAAAGATCCTGCACTGCTTTCCTAACCAAGTTTTTAGTTTTTTCTTCTTGTCTTTTACAAAAATAACTTTTTTTCCACCAAATTTGGTGAGAATTCACCTTTTCATGTCTCAAATATACTGTAATTTATTGAATTTCAAATAATCACTTTTTACCCTAATTTTTAGTCCCGAAAAATACGCTGTAATTTTAATTTTTCGTATTTCAATTGGCAAATGATTGTGCATTTTTTTGCATTGTAAACTATTGAGCCCTTAACTAATTCTGAACGTGTGCTAAGTAGATAAACCGTATTTTCTCGGGGTTCCCAATAATTTCGACGTTGCCACTATAAAATAGTGAAACAAAAATAACTATTTTTGATATAACATCTGATTCCAATTTCATATTCCCCCAATCAAAGTATTTTGAATTATATTCCGTCGCTGACGACATCGAGAATATCAAAGCCGTTTCGTAAGCTAAAAAAACAGTCACCGAAACTTCAATTCCAGGTCTCTCTTTGATATTTGATGATTCATAATTTGGTTTCATACAAAATGGAGTCACAACTAAATACCGTCTCGAATATATAGACCAGTTATTATAAAATATAAAAATGCGTGAAATTCCAGTTATTCAAATATCGTATTAAAGTTATTTTTGTTTCTGAACGAGTTTTCGAATTATTTCAATTTTTTTTTCATTTTTATCTTTTCGTTCCTGGTCTATATTACAACTGTAGATATTAAAAATTTCAAAGATGGATACCGGAAACCCGTTGACAGTTATATTAATGAAAATAACACAAAAAAATCTCCCACCTATACAACACGCGGTGGTATATCTTTCAGCACATATTTATTTCAGGCTGTAGTTATTATAAACATTATAATTATCATTAACACCCCATTAAAACTATATTTTATTGATTTATTGTATGAAATATCGTCTTGGTTATTAAATAAATTCACGATATATAATTTACTCAAGTTTTTTTACTAAAATTATCTTATAATACAAGTTTTTAATCACACTCAGTATAACTACTAGTGGGATGAATAATATACGAGGTCTGGTTATTAAATAACGAGACTGCGCGTCTAGATGGCGCCCTAGACGTGCCGAAAACCACGTGTTTGTTTCAAAAGGCTTATAGGGACAATTCTCTATTTTGCACGCGTGTTTTTGAGTGGTATAATAAGGGCTGAAAGATCCCTGAAGATGACCAACACCTAGCACGCTCTATAACTGTTTCAACTCCGGAAACAGTGACAAAAATCAACCAAATCGTTCGTCCAGATCATCCGGATGATTGCCGAGGCTGTAAACGCCGATAAACAAACGGTTAGAAAAATTTTAAACGAGGAATAACACCTTTGACCCTGACCTAAAGCTTGTGAATCAACGGGTCTGCTCGGATTTCTTTGAAAGGTTAGAAAAAGGTTTGATTTGAAAGGGATTCGATTTGAATCGATGGAAGTGGTGAAGGAAAAGCTTCTGAAAACTCCTCACTGCTCCAGCACTGTTTGGATCAATGGAAAAAACTTATGGAAAGGTGTGTGTCGATGTAAGTCTCGTTATTTAATAGCCAGACCTCGTATGTATCTGCGTAAGTGCCCAACAGATACAAAACTTTAGATAACCAAACTTAGGACGTTGCATCATTATACGGGGTGAATTAGGGATGATCTAACCTCAAATTAAAAGTTTTTTTTGCGTATATTCGTTTTTCAAATTCATAGTTTTCGTATCGAGGTGGAAATCGCGAGAATTTTTTTCTAAATTTCTCATTATTTATATTGAAATAACCGTAATAAAAAAAAAGAGATTTTTTCTATCCTCACAATACATTTTCTTTCTTATCTTCTTTTCATTAAATTTGAACTTGGTAATAACATTTTAAGAAATGCACAGGAAATTAAATGAGTTTCTTTCATGCTTTTCATTTCGTTAAAATTGAAGTTTCTTTAGCAATTTTGAGAAATGTTCCTAATAAGATCCAGAAAAAAATATTAAAGCTAAAAAGTTGACATAAAATTATTAGTTTGAACTTTGAGAAAGATTAATTACTACTGCTCGGAATATATAATATAAAAGCCATCAGAAAATAAATTCCATTGAAAAATATGAATAGAATCAACAACTGTTTATACAGGGTGTGCCCGGAACTGATACAAAAAAAATTCCTAAGTGAGTAGGTGACTTGAAAATATTGCCATGACAAAAATAATCCCCAGCGTTATACCTAATAGTTAACGATCCGTAACTTTTACAGGGACAATCTGTATAATATAAAGATAGTAAAACTTGATTATTCAATCGATTTTCTAGCAAAAACTACTCTTGGTTCAACTCGATAAAATTTACGGTTCAGAAGATATGTAGATTTTTAGATCGTTGTCCAAAAAGAGACATTTTTGTATATATAAACATAAATTGTTATTATTTATTGAAAATTCTTACAGGAGGTGTTAAAACGCAATCAAATATTTCTTGGAAGAGTGATGGATAAATAAATAAACATTTACTCTACCCTAAAAGGTGGGGAAGATCAACATCGAACTATACAAACACCTGATTTACCACCAAGTGATTATATCTCGGAGATAAATATTTCTTTTGATGACCTCGACGAATTTTATTTGTACAAGGAAAAGTTATTTTCATCTTATCCATAAATTTGTCAACTGTAAAGCTCGATTTCCATCAGTCAAGTTGTTTTAATGATGTGCAGTAACAGCTAAGTGCTACTACATAAGCTTACCCAGCATTTTTCGCATCTTCTAGGGAGCTGGCTTGAACATGAGATCTCGTGGGAAGAAATTTAGCTAATTTTTTACGACTGCCAGTGTATTTTTTAGTATACAGTGTTTTCGAACATATTATTCTTTCTTTCGTTACTCGGAAAACCAAAAAAATCTGTCTTTGATGTCTTTAAATGTTCACACATCTTCTTAGCGAAACGAGGTCGTTTATAACGCATTTCCAAGTCATTGAAAAACAATGCAGGTATTTTCAAAGTAGTTTGAAATGTGCGGGAGACGAATTCTTGAAAAAAAAACCGTCGAAAATAGTCGAGAGAACAAAAGAGACGAATTATTTGTTATTCTTTCGAAGTGACTGAAGGTTATATAATTGGAGACTGCTTTTTTTGACGAATTTTTTGTTTTTCTCGATGGACTTTTTATTAGAAAAGTTCTTTCGGTGTCTAATCTCGAAAATATTTGCTAAAGCAAATGTTATTCGAAAAATATCGAGTAAATTAGAAAGATGATGTTTAAAAGATTGAAAATGAACTGTTTGAATGCCTAAAATGACACCAAATGCTTGCCAGTTAATTAATTCGTCAATTTTATCTTGTAATTTACCACAAAATATCCAGATTTCACTTGTAGCATACTGTTTGTTTCAAAAATTAATTCACAGTGTTTCAATTTTATATATTACTATGCAGGGTGTCACAAAAAATTAGTAACCGTAGATAAAAAATTGAAAATCAACTGCATTATCGACTAAAATGACACTAAAAGCTGCCTAATAAACAAAATTTTTCGATTTTATGTTGAATTTCATCATAAAAGTTTCTAATTTATATTTTAGTATACAGTGTGTTGAAAAAAATGATTTATATTGAATAAAACATCTTGAGAAATTTATAAAATTGATTTGAAATAGTACCGATTAATGAAATTTTTCGTTTTTTGTGCTATTTTACTAAAAAAGTTTATTATTTCAATTCTAGTATACAGAGTGTCACAAAAAATTAGTAACCGTAGCTAAAACATTAAAAATCGACTGTATAGTTGGCTAAAATGACGATAAAAACTCTCTAGTAAACTAAATTTGTCGATTTTATTTTGATTTCATCATAAAAGTTTCTAATTTTCATTTTAGTATACAGTGTGTTGATAAAAATGATTTATATTGTATAAAACATCTTGAGAAATTCATAAAATTGATTCGAAATAGTACCAATTGATGAAATTTTTCGTTTTTCGTGTTATTTCACCAAAAAAGTTCCTTATTTCAATTCTAGTATACAGTGTGTTGAAAAAAATTAGTAACCGTAGCTAAAAAATTAAAAATCGAGTGTATAGTCGACTAAAATGACACTAAAAGCTTCCTAGTAAACAAAATTTGTCGATTTTATTTTGAATTTCATCATAAAAATTTCTAATTTATATTTTAGTATACAGTGTGTTGAAACAAATTATTTATATTGAATAAAACATCTTGAAACATTTATAAAATTCATTTGAAATTAATGAAATTTTTCGTTTTTTGTGCTATTTTACTGAAAAAAAGTTCCTTATTTCAATTCTAGTATACAGAGTGTCACAAAAAATGAGTAATCGTAGCTAAAAAATTGAAAATCTAGTGTATAGTCGACTAAAATGACACTAAAAGCTTCCTAGTAAACAAAATTTGTCGATTTTATTTTGAATTTTATCATAAAAGTTTCTAATTTATATTTTAGTATACAGCGTGTTGAAAAAAATGATTTATATTGAATAAAACATCTTGAGAAATTTATAAAATTGATTTGAAATAGTACCGATTAATGAAATTTTTCGTTTTTTGTGCTTTTTTACTAAAAAAGTTTATTATTTCAATTCTAGTATACAGAGTGTCACAAAAAATTAGTAACCGTAGCTAAAAAATTGAAAATCAACTGCATTATCGACTAAAATGACACTAAAAGCTGCCTAATAAACAAAATTTGTCGATTTTATTTTGAACTTTATCATAAAAGTTTCTAATTTATATTTTAGTATACAGTGTGTTGAAACAAATTATTTATATTGAATAAAACATCTTGGGAAATTTATAAAATTGATTTGAAATAGTACCAATTAATGAAATTTTTCGTTTTTCGTGTTATTTCACCAAAAAAAGTTTCTTATTCCAATTCTAGTATACAGAGTGTCACAAAAAATAAGTAATCGTAGCTAAAAAATTGAAAATCGAGTGTATAACCAACTGAAATGACACTAAAAGCTGCCTAATAAACAAAATTTGTCGATTTTATTTTGAATTTCATCATAAAAATTTCTAATTTATATTTTAGTATACAGTGTGTTGAAACAAATTATTTATATTGAATAAAACATCTTGAGAAATTTATAAAATTGATTTGAGATAGTACCAATTGAAGAAATTATTTGTTTTTCATGCTATTTTACTAAAAAAAGTTTTTTATTCCAATTCTAGTATACAGAGTGTCAAACAAAATTAGTAACCGTAGCTAAAACATTAAAAATCGACTGTATAGTTGGCTAAAATGACGATAAAAACTCTCTAGTAAACAAAATTTGTCGATTTTATTTTGAATTTCATCATAAAAATTTCTAGTTTTTATTTTAGTATACAGTGTGTTGAAAAAAATGATTTATATTGAATAAAATATCTTGAGAAATTCATAAAATTGATTCGAAATAGTACCAATTAATGAAATTTTTCGTTTTTCATGTTATTTCACCAAAAAAGTTTCTTATTTCAATTCTAGTATACAGTGTGTTGAAAAAAATTAGTAACCGTAGCTAAAAAATTAAAAATCGAGTGTATAGTTGACTAAAATGACACTAAAAGCTGCCTAATAAACAAAATTTGTCGATTTTATTTTGAATTTCATCATAAAAGTTTCTAATTTTTATTTTAGTATACAGTGTGTTGAAAAAAATGATTTATATTGAATAAAATATCTTGAGAAATTCATAAAATTGATTTGAAATAGTACCAATTAATGAAATTTTTCGTTTTCCGTGCTATTTTACCAAAAAAAGTTTCTTACTACAAATTTAGTATACAGAGTGTTACAAAAAGTGACTTATACTGATCAAAAAATGGAAAGAAACAATATCTAATTACATTAAATGATTTGTATTGATCAATTTGACAAAATAATCGATATTTTCTTTAATTTTACAATATTAGTTTTCAATTTCAGATGTAGTTTTATAAAAATTGATTCAGGGTGTCTCAAAAATAGAAAAAAAAAATGTTTGAATAACAAAAATGGCACTAAAAGATCCAGAGTTATCAAAATTCGTCGATCTTCTCTTGTTTTTAACCATAAATATTCCCGATTTCAGTTGTAATATACGGGGTGTTTCAAAAATTGATTCAAGTTGACCAAAAAAGTGAAAATGAAATCTTTGGACCACTGAAAGCTCTCCAATTAACAAATTTATTAATTTTCTCTTGTATTTCACTATGAAAATTTCTGATTTTTGTTTTTTCATACAGGGTGTTGAAAAAATTGATTCGAGGTGGCATAAAAATCGAAAATTTAATATTTGTATGATTAAAATTACATTAAAAGCTCCCCGATTAACAAATTCGTCGATTTTCTCAATTATTTCGTCACAAAAAGCTCCCCATATCGATCTGAACATACAGGGTGTTGAAAAAGTGAGGTAAGTTGATTAAAAATGGCGAAACAACTTTTTTTATCAACAATAATAGTTAAAAAAAATATTTATAATAAAAATTTCCAATTTCTACGAAATTGTAAAAGTTAAATCGGCAATGGCGCTTCTCTCTTGAAAAGAGAAACATTCTTTTTATAATGGTCATTCGGGAATAAACCTATTTGCAACGTTGAATCCCGTAAAAGACTAGATTGGATTCCTACCGAACTGAAATTTCGGCGCCGTGATCCTTTTGTAGGATAAAAATTTAGGAAAAGTTTGAATAGAGTTCGAGAATTGGAACAGAATACGGAATCATTTGAATAAATACCGCGATGATTCTAACCATTCTGGTTTCGACGAATCGATTTTACTATTTTATCAATTGGATTCATTCGAAATACGTTTCCTTCAATAACCACATACTGTATATATAGTAAACGTTCAGAATTTTTAACTCGACATTATCATTATACAGTAACGTAGCTCGAAAACGATTACGATAAATCAGCACAAACCACATCGAAACCTAAAAAATTGTCAAATTTGAAAGGTTTAGTGTCCCACAGAGATAATACGAAGCCCCACACTCGCGGGAAACTATTGGAGGTTGACTGGGAAGTGACGCCACATCCACAATACACCCCTGATCTGGTACGCACCGATTTATATCGAAGTTTGATCGGTCAAACTTTCACAAACGACGATGACTTTGAATCGCACAATTTTCATACACGTTCAACAACCTCACGTCCGATATCTGAAGATGGAAATTTCGTTATCGAAACAACAGTTTATGTATTGATATGTGAGGTTAGGTTAGACGAAATTTACAATTTAATATTTTAGTTTCCCTTTTTGGATTTTTTAAAATGGATTTTTACGAATAATTATGAAATTACTTAACCAAACTCATGAATAATAAGCGCGATTGTCATGATTAGGGAAACATACTAATTAAGGCGTGTATGTAACACGAAGCTAATTTGTAAGCTGGTCAATATTTAATTTTCACTGGCCTAATGTTTATATATTCAAATGGGAATCAATTTCGATTAGTAGAAGCGTGATACGGAAATCGAAACCCGCCAATGAGAAAGATTAATCGAGAAAAATCGAATTTTTGAGATTTATACGATCAAATATTGAGTGTACTGACAGCTACGACAGATGACAGCTGTCATTATTGCATTATTATTTTGGAACGCGCTTGGTATAATATCCGATTACCATTTTGAAAAGGGTGAAACCATAAATTAAAAAAGAAGAAAGTGATGTGTCATCAAGACAAAAACCAAAATTTCTACAACATCCATTGTATTTTCCAGATTTGATCTAGATCGACATTTTTCTTTTTCTGAGATCAAATAATGGATAAAACGATATCTAATTGGATTAAATGATTTGATAGTAAGCAAGGGGACTAAATTATCATTTTTCTCTTTAATTTTACAATAATAGTTTTCAATTTTAGATGTAGCATTCAGAGTTTTATATAAATTGTTTCAGGGTGTCCAAAATATAGAAAAAAAAAATGTTTGATTGCAGAAATTGCGCTAAAAGCTTCCCAATTAACGAATTTATCGATTTTCTTTTGTATTTCACCATAAATAATCTAGATTTCGGTTGTAATATACGGGGTGTTTCAAAAATTGATTAAAGGTGACCAAAAAAGTGAAAAAGAAACGTTTAATCAAATAGAAATATTCCATTTAACGAAACACGTCAATTTTTAATTATATTCCGCTGTAAGAATTCAACTTCTCAATTTTAGTATACAGTGTGTTGAAAAAAATGATTTATATTGAATAAAACTTCCCAAGAAATTCATGAAATTGATTTAAAATGGTACCAATTAATGAAATTTTTCGTTTTTTGTGCTATTTTACTAAAAAAAATTTCTTACTTTAATTTTAGTATATAGAGTGATCAAATAATGGATAGAACAATATTTAATTGTATTAAATTATCATTTTTCTCTTTAATTTTAAAATAATAGTTTTTAATTTTAGATGAAAAAATCAGAGTTTTATAAAAATTGGTTCAGGGTGTCCAAAAAATAGAAAAAAAAATGTTTGAAAGACCCAAATTGCGCTAAAAGCTTCCCAGTTGACGAATTTATCGATTTTCTTTTGTATTTTATCATAGAAGTTTCCAATTTCAATTTTAATATACAGGGTCACAAAAATTGACTCACGATGGTCAAAATATTTAAACTAAACTGTTTAAATAACTAAAATGGCACTAAAAGTTCCAGAGTTAACAGAATTCGTCGATTTTCTCTTGTATTTCACCATAAATATTCCCGATTTCAGTTGTAATATACGGGGTGTTTCAAAAATTGATTCAAGTTGACCAAAAAAGGGAAAAAGAAACGTTTAATCAAATAAAAATATTCCAGTTAACGAAACACGTCAATTTTTAATTATATTCCGCTATAAGAATTCAACTTCTCAATTTTAGTATACAGTGTGTTGAAAAAAATGATTCATATTGAATAAAACTTCCCAAGAAATTCATAAAATTGATTTAAAATGGTTCCAATTAATGAAATTTTTCGATTTTCCTGCTATTTTATCAGAAAAAAAGTTTCTTATTCCAATTCTAGTATATAGGGTGATTAAATAATGGATAAAACAGTATCTAATTGGATTAAATGATTTAATAGTAAGCAAATAGACTAAATTATTAATTTTCTCTCCAATTTTACAATAATAGTTTCTAATTTTAGATGTGACATTCAGAGTTTTATAAAAATTGTTTCAGGGTGTCCTAAAAATACAAAAAAAAATATTTAAATTACCCAAATCGCGCTAAAAACTTCCCAATTAATGAATTTATCATTTTTCTTTTGTATTTTATCATAAAAGTCTCCAATTTCAATTTTAATATACAGGGTCGCAAAAATTGACTCCCGATTGCCAAAATATTCAACAAAAATGGCACCAAAAGTTCCAGAGTTAACAAAATTCGTAGATTTTCTCTTGTATTCAACCATAAATATTCCCGATTTCAGGTTGTGTTAAAAATTGATTCAGGGTGAACAAAATTTAAAAAAAAAGGGAAAAGTGATTAACAGCGTTTTTAAAAAATAAGAAAATGCTGTTTCATCAAGACAAAAACCAAAATTTCTACAGCATCCACCGTATTTTCCAGATCTGACCTAGATCGACATTTTTCCTCATCTAAATCAAAAGACAATGCTATTCGGTCAGATCAACGACCTTTCTTCTATGGTCTAAGCTTTTGGTCAACCCTGGATCGCCTATAAATCGATATATTTTGTACAGTATCTTCAAAGTATGCTTGGGATCTTAGATCCGAAGCAGCGACTACTTCAGATCTGGTAACTGGGTCTTTTCTCCATAGATCCAGTTTGCAGTTTCGACGAGTAGATTAGACTCGATGACAAGATACATCCTTGGGTAAAACCAAAGTTGTCACCAAATATTTTTAAAGATAATCAATGTATCAGGGAATGAATCAATTAGGAAATTAATCAAAAGTTAAATCGATTGTTGGATGATTTAAATTAGATCAGTATCGATTATGTCATTAATCAGTTAACACGAGTGTTGTTTATATTTTTACTACGACCAGAAGTTTTTATTTGTTTGTTTATTGTATTAAAGCGTCTTTTGAAGCGATTTATTCTAATAGATAGAAATGAATTTAAAACTAACATTTAACTACGATGAAATGAAAGACCGAATTGCGAGGCGATTGTTGGAAAGTTGAAAACTTTCGGCCAATTAATGAAGTATGGTGACTTGGCAGTTTTCGGTTCTTTTGTTTGTTTAATATGCAGGTAGAACGTGTTTTCGTCTTGAAGAAGAATGCAAGAGACTTTTAAGTTTGGGGAAATATTAACAGCTTTATTAGCATAAATTTATGTAAAACGCGCTTGTTGCCTATCAAACTTCGTAAATATTCAGACGAAGAAAAAGTTTCTCGAGGTACAGAGATTATATAGAGTAAAATATACTTTCTAGACTGTTTCTTTCCCATTTTTCGACTTAGTATATTTCATTTCGTAACAAAAACCGCGTGTTTGACGGAATTATCGTAAAAAAATTAGTAGTAACCGAATAATTCAAAGTATAATGATGATATTCGGAAGCTATCGGTTATGAGTTTACCCAATACCTATCAATCAATCAATATGACTCTCCAATCCAGTTTAGTGATTGAAACTGAGATATTTTCTCACTACTAGCTACAAAATGTTCGATGTCAATTTTCTGCGACAAGAAAATTGATTTTAATCCTTAAAACAACGACACTTTATTATTTTTTATAACAAAATCATCAACCAACTCATTTATTACATACAAATTCAAGGCGTCAATTTAAATCTATCAGCAATTTATGAAATCGCTTCTTAATAATGATGATCTGGTTGAACTTGAGCTTCACGATTAGTCAACATTCATTTCCCTCGGGAATTTTGATCCTTATTCCATCAGGATGTTAACTTAGATCTTGATTAGGATTTGTACCAATCACGGTTTTACAAATTTTCTTAGAAATTCGCGTCGTACTTTGAGCGTTTTGGTGACTACGAATAGGTCTGGTAGAGACCAAACATTGGAGGTACCTTATCATTTTACAGAGTACCTGATTAAAACTAGAGATTTAATGGCTATTTAACGAAATCGCGAAGCTTCCAGACATGTAATGGCTATTTAACGAAATCCAAAAGCTTCCAGACATGTAATGGCTATTTAACGAAATCCAGAAATTTCCAGACATGTAATGGCTCTTTATTTGAGGAAATCGAGAAGCTTCCAAACATTTAATAGCTATTTAACGAAATCGAGAAGCTTCCAGACATGTAATGGCTATTTATTTGAGGAAATCGAGAAGCTTCCAAACATTTAATGGCTACTTAACGAAATCGAGAAGCTTCCAGACATGTAATGGCTATTTAATGAAATCCAGAAGTTTCCAGACATGTAATGGCTATTTATTTGAGGAAATCGAGAAGCTTCCAAACATTTAATGGCTACTTAACGAAATCGAGAAGCTTCCAGATATGTAATGGCTATTTAATGAAATCCAGAAGCTTCCAGACATGTAATGGCTATTTATTTGAGGAAATCGAGGAGCTTCCAAACATTTAATGGCTACTTAACGAAATCGAGAAGCTTCCAGACATGTAATGGCTATTTAACGAAATCCAAAAGCTTCCAGACATGTAATGGCTATTTAACGAAATCCAGAAATTTCCAGACATGTAATGGCTCTTTATTTGAGGAAATCGAGAAGCTTCCAAACATTTAATGGCTACTTAACGAAATCGAGAAGCTTCCAGATATGTAATGGCTATTTAATGAAATCCAAAAGCTTCCAGACATGTAATGGCTATTTATTTGAGGAAATCGAGAAGCTTCCAAACATTTAATGGCTACTTAACGAAATCGAGAAGCTTCCAGACATGTAATGGCTATTTAACGAAATCCAAAAGCTTCCAGACATGTAATGGCTATTTAACGAAATCCAAAAGCTTCCAGACATGTAATGGCTATTTAACGAAATCCAAAAGCTTCCAGACATGTAATGGCTATTTAACGAAATCCAAAAGCTTCCAGACATGTAATGGCTATTTAACGAAATCCAAAAGCTTCCAGACATGTAATGGCTATTTAACGAAATCCAAAAGCTTCCAGACATGTAATGGTTATTTATTTGAGGAAATCGAGAAGCTTCCAAACATTTAATGGCTACTTAACGAAATCGAGAAGCTTCCAGATATGTAATGGCTATTTAATGAAATCCAGAAGCTTCCAGACATGTAATGGCTATTTATTTGAGGAAATCGAGAAGCTTCCAAACATTTAATGGCTACTTAACGAAATCGAGAAGCTTCCAGACATGTAATGGCTATTTAACGAAATCCAAAAGCTTCCAGACATGTAATGGCTATTTAACGAAATCCAGAAATTTCCAGACATGTAATGGCTCTTTATTTGAGGAAATCGAGAAGCTTCCAAACATTTAATGGCTACTTAACGAAATTGAGAAGCTTCCAGACATGTAATGGCTATTTAACGAAATCCAAAAGCTTCCAGACATGTAATGGCTATTTAACGAAATCCAGAAATTTCCAGACATGTAATGGCTATTTATTTGAGGAAATCGAGAAGCTTCCAGATATGTAATGGCTATTTAATGAAATCCAGAAGCTTCCAGACATGTAATGGCTATTTATTTGAGGAAATCGAGAAGCTTCCAAACATTTAATGGCTACTTAACGAAATCGAGAAGCTTCCAGACATGTAATGGCTATTTAACGAAATCCAAAAGCTTCCAGACATGTAATGGCTATTTAACGAAATCCAGAAATTTCCAGACATGTAATGGCTCTTTATTTGAGGAAATCGAGAAGCTTCCAAACATTTAATAGCTATTTAACGAAATCGAGAAGCTTCCAGATATGTAATGGCTATTTAATGAAATCCAGAAGCTTCCAGACATGTAATGGCTATTTATTTGAGGAAATCGAGAAGCTTCCAAACATTTAATGGCTACTTAACGAAATCGAGAAGCTTCCAGACATGTAATGGCTATTTAACGAAATCCAGAAATTTCCAGACATGTAATGGCTCTTTATTTGAGGAAATCGAGAAGCTTCCAAACATTTAATGGCTACTTAACGAAATCGAGAAGCTTCCAGATATGTAATGGCTATTTAATGAAATCCAAAAGCTTCCAGACATGTAATGGCTATTTATTTGAGGAAATCGAGAAGCTTCCAAACATTTAATGGCTACTTAACGAAATCGAGAAGCTTCCAGATATGTAATGGCTATTTAATGAAATCCAGAAGCTTCCAGACATGTAATGGCTATTTATTTGAGGAAATCGAGGAGCTTCCAAACATTTAATGGCTACTTAACGAAATCGAAAAGCTTCCAGACATGTAATGGCTATTTAACGAAATCCAAAAGCTTCCAGACATGTAATGGCTATTTAACGAAATCCAGAAATTTCCAGACATGTAATGGCTCTTTATTTGAGGAAATCGAGAAGCTTCCAAACATTTAATGGCTACTTAACGAAATCGAGAAGCTTCCAGATATGTAATGGCTATTTAATGAAATCCAAAAGCTTCCAGACATGTAATGGCTATTTATTTGAGGAAATCGAGAAGCTTCCAAACATTTAATGGCTACTTAACGAAATCGAGAAGCTTCCAGACATGTAATGGCTATTTAACGAAATCCAAAAGCTTCCAGACATGTAATGGCTATTTAACGAAATCCAAAAGCTTCCAGACATGTAATGGCTATTTAAGGAAATCCAAAAGCTTCCAGACATGTAATGGCTATTTAACGAAATCCAAAAGCTTCCAGACATGTAATGGCTATTTAACGAAATCCAAAAGCTTCCAGACATGTAATGGCTATTTAACGAAATCCAAAAGCTTCCAGACATGTAATGGCTATTTATTTGAGGAAATCGAGAAGCTTCCAAACATTTAATGGCTACTTAACGAAATCGAGAAGCTTCCAGATATGTAATGGCTATTTAATGAAATCCAGAAGCTTCCAGACATGTAATGGCTATTTATTTGAGGAAATCGAGAAGCTTCCAAACATTTAATGGCTACTTAACGAAATCGAGAAGCTTCCAGACATGTAATGGCTATTTAACGAAATCCAAAAGCTTCCAGACATGTAATGGCTATTTAACGAAATCCAGAAATTTCCAGACATGTAATGGCTCTTTATTTGAGGAAATCGAGAAGCTTCCAAACATTTAATGGCTACTTAACGAAATCGAGAAGCTTCCAGACATGTAATGGCTATTTAACGAAATCCAAAAGCTTCCAGACATGTAATGGCTATTTAACGAAATCCAGAAATTTCCAGACATGTAATGGCTATTTATTTGAGGAAATCGAGAAGCTTCCAAACATTTAATGGCTACTTAACGAAATCGAGAAGCTTCCAGATATGTAATGGCTATTTAATGAAATCCAGAAGCTTCCAGACATGTAATGGCTATTTATTTGAGGAAATCGAGAAGCTTCCAAACATTTAATGGCTACTTAACGAAATCGAGAAGCTTCCAGACATGTAATGGCTATTTAACGAAATCCAAAAGCTTCCAGACATGTAATGGCTATTTAACGAAATCCAGAAATTTCCAGACATGTAATGGCTCTTTATTTGAGGAAATCGAGAAGCTTCCAAACATTTAATAGCTATTTAACGAAATCGAGAAGCTTCCAGATATGTAATGGCTATTTAATGAAATCCAGAAGCTTCCAGACATGTAATGGCTATTTATTTGAGGAAATCGAGAAGCTTCCAAACATTTAATGGCTACTTAACGAAATCGAGAAGCTTCCAGACATGTAATGGCTATTTAACGAAATCCAAAAGCTTCCAGACATGTAATGGCTATTTAACGAAATCCAGAAATTTCCAGACATGTAATGGCTCTTTATTTGAGGAAATCGAGAAGCTTCCAAACATTTAATGGCTACTTAACGAAATCGAGAAGCTTCCAGATATGTAATGGCTATTTAATGAAATCCAAAAGCTTCCAGACATGTAATGGCTATTTATTTGAGGAAATCGAGAAGCTTCCAAACATTTAATGGCTACTTAACGAAATCGAGAAGCTTCCAGACATGTAATGGCTATTTAACGAAATCCAAAAGCTTCCAGACATGTAATGGCTATTTAACGAAATCCAAAAGCTTCCAGACATGTAATGGCTATTTATTTGAGGAAATCGAGAAGCTTCCAAACATTTAATGGCTACTTAACGAAATCGAGAAGCTTCCAGACATGTAATGGCTATTTAACGAAATCCAAAAGCTTCTAGACATGTAATGGCTATTTAACGAAATCCAAAAGCTTCCAGACATGTAATGGCTATTTAACGAAATCCAAAAGCTTCCAGACATGTAATGGCTATTTATTTGAGGAAATCGAGAAGCTTCCAAACATTTAATGGCTACTTAACGAAATCGAGAAGCTTCCAGATATGTAATGGCTATTTAATGAAATCCAGAAGCTTCCAGACATGTAATGGCTATTTATTTGAGGAAATCGAGAAGCTTCCAAACATTTAATGGCTACTTAACGAAATCGAGAAGCTTCCAGACATGTAATGGCTATTTAACGAAATCCAAAAGCTTCCAGACATGTAATGGCTATTTAACGAAATCCAGAAATTTCCAGACATGTAATGGCTCTTTATTTGAGGAAATCGAGAAGCTTCCAAACATTTAATGGCTACTTAACGAAATCGAGAAGCTTCCAGACATGTAATGGCTATTTAACGAAATCCAAAAGCTTCCAGACATGTAATGGCTATTTAACGAAATCCAGAAATTTCCAGACATGTAATGGCTATTTATTTGAGGAAATCGAGAAGCTTCCAAACATTTAATGGCTACTTAACGAAATCGAGAAGCTTCCAGATATGTAATGGCTATTTAATGAAATCCAGAAGCTTCCAGACATGTAATGGCTATTTATTTGAGGAAATCGAGAAGCTTCCAAACATTTAATGGCTACTTAACGAAATCGAGAAGCTTCCAGACATGTAATGGCTATTTAACGAAATCCAAAAGCTTCCAGACATGTAATGGCTATTTAACGAAATCCAGAAATTTCCAGACATGTAATGGCTCTTTATTTGAGGAAATCGAGAAGCTTCCAAACATTTAATAGCTATTTAACGAAATCGAGAAGCTTCCAGATATGTAATGGCTATTTAATGAAATCCAGAAGCTTCCAGACATGTAATGGCTATTTATTTGAGGAAATCGAGAAGCTTCCAAAAATTTAATGGCTACTTAACGAAATCGAGAAGCTTCCAGACATGTAATGGCTATTTAATGAAATCCAGAAGTTTCCAGACATGTAATGGCTATTTATTTGAGGAAATCGAGAAGCTTCCAAACATTTAATGGCTACTTAACGAAATCGAGAAGCTTCCAGATATGTAATGGCTATTTAATGAAATCCAGAAGCTTCCAGACATGTAATGGCTATTTATTTGAGGAAATCGAGAAGCTTCCAAACATTTAATGGCTACTTAACGAAATCGAGAAGCTTCCAGACATGTAATGGCTATTTAATGAAATCCAGAAGCTTCCAGACATGTAATGGCTATTTATTTGAGGAAATCGAGAAGCTTCCAGACATGTAATGGCTATTTAACGAAATCCAAAAGCTTCCAGACATGTAATGGCTATTTAACGAAATCCAAAAGCTTCCAGACATGTAATGGCTATTTAACGAAATCCAGAAATTTCCAGACATGTAATGGCTATTTATTTGAGGAAATCGAGAAGCTTCCAAACATTTAATGGCTACTTAACGAAATCGAGAAGCTTCCAGACATGTAATGGCTATTTATTTGATGAAATCGAGAAGCTTCCAGACATGTAATGGCTATTTAAAGGAATGTAGAAACATGTAATGGCTACTTAACGAAATACAGAAGCTTCTAGATATGCAATTGTTATTTATTTAACTAAATCGGAATGCTTTCATACATGTAATGGCTATTTAAGTAAATTCAGAAGCTTCTAGACATAGAAATAAACATAACATATTAATTTTGATTATATAGTTAGTCGAAATATATAAATATTACGGAAGGTTTTGTAATTGATGTAACATTAGAGTTTATTTTTAAATATTTGGAAGACATTCTAATGAAAAATAAAATGCAAAACTGAAATACTTTATTACATAGTCTTTCCGCATATCTAAAATCCTTTTAAATCTCCCGTTCCTTATTATTAAATCATAATAGTCGAATACATAGAAAATTGCCATTTCAAAATGTTTTGAGCTTTAGTTAGTGAAGCTCTAACAGTCCTTTCTAGGACTTGGAAATTACTAATAGATTATTTATGTACAAGGAGGTTAAGAAATATTCGATTCTCTATGATGTATTAATATATTGATTCGAGTACAGTCTCATATAAAACTGATTCTATTCGTTAATAAAGGAAGCGAAAATAATTTTTTATGGATAGAATTCAAATAAAACCATTTTTAGCAACAATAAACTCCGTAATTAAGCTTGAAAAAGTCGTTTTGTAACCAAATTGAATGAAAAAAAAAGCCATTTTCCACGAAATTAGAGTTGAAAAATTCTTTTTGACTATATTAAAGATGAAACACTAATTGTTGCACGTGTTGACTCAAAGAAAAACAATTTTTGGCAACAGTAAACTCCGAGAAGCAATTCATAGACGTAATTAAGCTTGAAAAAGTCGTTTTGGAACCAAATTGAATGAAAAAAGCCATTTTTCACAAAATTAGTATTGAGAAATTCTATTTAACTAAATTAAAGATTAAACACTGATTGTTACACGTGTTGACTCGAAGAAAAACAATTTTTGGCAACAATAAACTTCGAGAAGCAATTCATAAACGTAATTGAGCTTGAAAAAGTCGTTTCGTAAGCGTTTAGTCAAGTGAGACCATTTTTGAAATTTTGAAACTAGAGCTAGACAAATTTTAGGGTAGTAAGCTCTGAATAAAATTTTTTAGTGATAGAAATGCCTTAGTCCATTGAAATGTTATATTTTCAGAATCCCTACCTTGGAGGACGCAATTTTATTTGTTAGAGAGGGATCAGTGGGTGCTTAACTGGAGGTTCGTGGGGCTGCAACTATTGTCACGTCGACCGCCATCCTAGAAAAAGGGGTGCAAACATTTTTTTCGATATATCTCGCGAACTATGCACCGTATAAAAAAATTTGTGAAAACACAATTTGAGGCAAATAACTTTGACTACAATTACGTTTATATAACTTTTTATCATAAGTCGCAAATTTAAAAAGTTATGAGCTAAAAAGTGTGAAAATTTTATTAAAATCTCATTTTTTACACAATAACTTTGTTTTCTTTTGATTTTACTAAAAAAATATACCACAAAAGAATGCTTTAGATCGTTTTTTCGAAGTACGTATCAATTTTTATTACCCACGCCAATTATTTTAATTAAAGTCGTTAAAGCAGCTAATTAACTTCAATAAACTAAAAAGAACAGATGCTAGTCGACTTCAAATGAAAGCAAAAAGACAACGTATATGAATAATTAGAGCTTGACAGTTATAAATATCTTGTAACTTTAAAAGAAACTCGTTTTCCATAATTTCTTGTACAACTCGTCTGTTATAAGACATTCCACGTTAAAAAATAAGAGTACAGATCAAATAATTGATAACAGATTATTGTCGAAGATAAACTTGATTGTAGTTAGTATTGGAAAGAATTAAATCCGGATAATACGGTGGCCGCTCAACTAATTTTAACTCTATCTAAGCTTTAATCACTGTTGTAATGACGAAACTCGATATTACCAGTTTTTACTCACTGATTATCTGATTATCATTCATCCTTTATTGTTTTCTAAGTAAAATTACAATTACACAAAGCGCCCCCTTTGAGTTGTAATCATTTTAGTGTCGTAAATCTCCAGCAGGGGGTGTTTGGATGTGGAGTCCCTGAAATACCTGGGCCAACCACAAAAATTTTCATTATTTTCCAACGTAATCCGAGGGAGCTAAATCTAGAAATTCAAATTTTAAATCATCAATTTTGACTGTTGCAATAACAACTGTGTGAACTGGTTCATTGTCTTTCATTTTCTTCTTAACAAAATTAGCGCTATTTATGCTTGATTTCTTCGCTCAAACGATCGTATAATTGTCGTCGTTAATAGTTTTCCCTTTTCCAAGATAATTAATGAAAATTATACCACGCGCATCCCAAAAAACTAACGCCAAGTCCTTTCCTGTAGATGGAATAGTTTTTGGTTTCTTTGGAGCCGATTCTCCTTTTGCAATCCAGCTTTCTTATCTCCAAATTTACAGTTTTTTAAATCCCTACTATGTCTAGTAACTCACGCAACTCCAGTCGACGATCATCCAGTGGATTTTCTTCAACATTCGATCGACCACTGCGCTGCTAACCTTCGTACTTCGTACGGTCTCGTCTAAACTATACTATCACTATTGATAAAGGAGTAGTCTCAACAACGTTGTGTCTTCAAACTTTGATTGATTTGATTTGAACCTACGACCGGCGAATCTTGACGAACCTAAATAAAGTGACGGGATATACTAACAGTAATAAGTCATAAAGGAAACCAAGACATCTGTCGTTGTTTGTGAGGCCCTGTACAATTTATAATAAATAATACATGAATAAAAATACGAGTTCAGTATTCTGTTAAGAATATATAATTTATTTTGAAAATTTGTAGCAGGTTTTTCGTCTCAACATGCCAATTTTCTTACAGTACCTTGTCACCTAAGGGCTAGTAATCATTGGTAAAATAAGTACCCTACGAGATGGTACCCTATGGGTGAAACACATCTGGATTGTAATCACAATAATTTTAGTTTTTTATAAATTGAAATCTCAACACCGCGATGATTTTTTTTTCACGTAGCATCAATAATTTTTTTCTTTTAGTATTTAATTTTTCGTTGGGCTCTATAAGAATTAACGTTTCGTCCTGAAAAGTGATTCGGTTTAAGTGAAAACTGGAAGTGAAGTAGTGGAAACAATTTTTGAGTGCACTGCTGAAAAAATGCACGACGTTAAGAAATTCTAGTTAACTTAAGTTGTGTGGGAAATGTGGTGAAAACACTCGTCGAATTTTAAAAACTCAAGGAAAGTCTCAAGGAAAAAATCGTTTTTTTCTCGATGGGCACTCGAAAAAACCTTACAACGAAACAGATTTTATGAATACGAATCGTATTAAGTCTGAAAATAAATCTTTGATCATAATAAAAAGTAAAAAATCGATATTGATGATAAATATCTGATATACAGGGTGTGAAATTAATTAAATAACTCGGATTTTAATTATACAAAAAAACATACAAAGTTAAATGATCCAGATTACAGAATAAAAGATTTTGAGTAGGTGTAGACAAAAAAAATTGACCATGGATGGACGTAATTGTACCCAGAACGACATGGAATCACTAACAATGATTACAAAATAAAATTTACGGCCATACGTAAAATTCTATTTCAATAGAATAATTTTTTTATTATAAGATCGTTTCAAAATATACATTTTATGTTTAAAAAACATAAAATCGGATAAATCTATTCGATATAACATAAATGTCATTTTTATTGATAGATATAACATTTTTTTTACGATGTCAAACATAAAAATTTCGTCTAAATCATTTATAGGGCTACAAGAAACTCTAAACGAGAAATTCTTGACTATTCCTGGTATATAAGCATCGATTTTTAAACTTTCCTAAATACAAGACAGAAAAACTAACCTAAAAACAACTAAAAACGTTCAAAAATTCGATTTTATCATAACGAATTTTTTCGTTTTGAATTTTTCGATTTTTTTCTTCGGAAAACTCTTGACGGTTTTCCGATGGGAACTCCTCGAGTTTTTTTTTTATTTACCCCCCAACTATTTTGTAATAAAGACGTTTTATAATCCATTCATCCAGACCCGTTTCGACGAGAACGAAACATGCCAGCAGCATACTTTAGCTCCGGAGATGAATTGTTCTCATAAATCAGCATAAATTGGGCGATTTTCTCGGTTTCTCAAGAAAAATTATAAACCTATTCTTGTTGAATGTCGACTATTTTACCACGGTCAAGTATAGAACGGACCCCAATTTAAAAGGCAATTAGAGAATAATTTACTATTGAGCATATACGAGATCGGTTGAATTGAAATTGAAATAGTGGAAAGCGTATGAAGTTTCCGGAATAAAAAGTGGAATACTGCATTAAATAAAAAGTTTACAGGATTAATAGTGAAATATTAAAGTTTATACGAGGACTAAAAGCGAAATAACGAAACTATTATGAGGTTTATAGTTTTAAAAGTGGAAAATTCGGACATATATGAGATTACATCAATTAAAATTGAAATAGTGAAATGTCTAAGAGGTTTATACAACTATTAGTCATATAATATACCTCGAATGAAATTTAAGAGTGAAATAATGGAATAATTACGAGGTTTATAGGTTTAAAAGTGAAAAGTTGCGATATATATGAGGTTACTTTTGATAAAATTGGAATAGTGAAATAAATGAGAGGTTTATAGAATTAATAGTGAAATAATACGACTCGTAAAAGGTTTAAAAGTGAAATAATGGGATAATTACGAGGTTTATAGTTTTAAAAGTGAAAAGTTGCGATATATATGAGGTTACTTCGGTTAAAATTGGAATAGTGAAATAAATGAGAGGTTTATAGAATTAATAGTGAAATAATACGACTCGTAAAAGGTTTAAAAGTGAAATAATGGGATAATTACGAGGTTTATAGTTTTAAAAGTGAAAAGTTGCGATATATATGAGGTTACTTTTGATAAAATTGGAATAGTGAAATAAATGAGAGGTTTATAGAATTAATAGTGAAATAATACGACTCGTAAAAGGTTTAAAAGTGAAATAATGGGATAATTACGAGGTTTATAGTTTTAAAAGTGAAAAGTTGCGATATATATGAGGTTACTTCGGTTAAAATTGGAATAGTGAAATAAATGAGAGGTTTATAGAATTAATAGTGAAATAATACGACTCGTAAAAGGTTTAAAAGTGAAATAATGGGATAATTACGAGGTTTATAGTTTTAAAAGTGAAAAGTTGCGATATATATGAGGTTACTTTTGATAAAATTGGAATAGTGAAATAAATGAGAGGTTTATAGAATTAATAGTGAAATAATACGACTCGTAAAAGGTTTAAAAGTGAAATAATGGGATAATTACGAGGTTTATAGTTTTAAAAGTGAAAAGTTGCGATATATATGAGGTTACTTCGGTTAAAATTGGAATAGTGGAATAAATGAAAGGTTTATACAATTAATAGTGAAATAATATGACTCGTAAAAGATTCGAAAGTAAAATAATGGGATAATTACGAGGTTTATATGTTTAAAAGTAAAAATTTGCGATATACCTGAGGTTACTCCATTTAAAATTCTAATAGTGAAATAAATGAGAGGTTTATAGAATTAATAGTGAAATAATATGACTCGTAAAAGGTTCAAAAGTGAAATAATGGGATAATTACGAGGTTTATAAGTTTGAAAGTGATATATATGAGGTTACTTCGGTTAAAATTGGAATAGTGAAATAAATGAGAGGTTTATAGAATTAATAGTGAAATAATACGACTCGTAAAAGATTCAAAAGTGAAATAATGGGTTAATTACGAGGTTTATAGTTTTAAAAGTGAAAAACTGGAACATATATGAGGTTAATTCTCTTTAAATTGTAATAGAAAAATATATGAGTGGTTTACAGAATTAATTACGAGGTTTACATGTTTAAAAACAGAAAATTGCGACTTATATGAGGTTAGTTCGGTTGAAATTGAAATAGTGAAATGTCCAAGAAGTTTATAGAATTAATAATGGAATAATATACCTCATAATGAAAAGATTACGTGGTTTATATGTTTAAAAGTGGAAAAGTTAGGAGGTTAGCTCAATTATAATGGAAATAGTGAAATATCTAAGAGGTTTATAGAATTAATAGTGAAATAATATACCTATAATGAGATTTGAAAGTGAAGTAATGGGGTAAATACGAGGTGGAAAGTGAAAAATTGTAACATATATGGGGTTACTTTGGTTAAAATCAAAATAGTGAAATATCTAAGAGGTTTGTAGAATTAATAGTGAAATAATATACCTCGAATGAGATTTGAAAGTGAAATAATGGGGTAAATACGAGGTGGAAAGTGAAAAATTGTAACATATATGGGGTTACTTTGGTTAAAATCAAAATAGTGAAATATCTAAGAGGTTTGTAGAATTAATAGTGAAATAATATACCTCGAATGAGATTTGAAAGTGAAATAATGGGGTAAATACGAGGTGGAAAGTGAAAAATTGTAACATATATGGGGTTACTTTGGTTAAAATCAAAATAGTGGAATATCTAAGAGGTTTATACAATTAATAGTGAAATAATATACCTCTAATGAGATTTTAAAGTGAAATAATGGGGTAAATACGAGGTGGAAAGTGAAAAATTGTAACATATATGGGGTTAGTTTGGTTAAAATCAAAATAGTGAAATATCTAAGAGGTTTATACAATTAATAGTGAAATAATATACCTCGAATGAGATTTGAAACTGAAATAATGGGGTAAATACGAGGTGGAAAGTGAAAAATTGTAACATATATGGGGTTACTTTGGTTAAAATCAAAATAGTGAAATATCTAAGAGGTTTATAGAATTAATAGTGAAATAATTGAAAGATTACGAGGTTTATAGGTTTCAGAGGTTGTATATTGAGACATATATGAGGCTAGTTTGATTAAAATTGATATAGTGAAGTATATGATAAATTTATATGAATAATAGTGAAGTAATAGTGATAAAACTGAAATGGTGGATCGTGAACGAGATTTTCACAATTAACAATTGAAAGTGAAATGTAAATATAGGTTCATAAGATAAAAAGTGAAGATTTAGATGATTGTAAATCAAATATTTGAATGAGTACGAGGTTCTTAAGATTAAAAGTGAAAAGTAAGACAATTATTGAAATCTATTTATCATCCTTCAATGAGGTAAATACTCGTTATCTGTTGTTTTCTCAGTTTTCTTTTATAAATATTATGAAAAGCCCTTTTCTATACAACACGTGATTATAATTTGCATACAAAAATTCTTCAATTATATTTTCAGTAACTACCTTTACGTGTAGGTGATTTAGAACTTTATAGTGTATTATTTGGTATATTTATCCGTGGATTTTCTTTAATATTAAAGATTATATGTAAAGGAAAATGTCTTCAGGACACGCTACGACTAATTGTACCTTCATACAATTTTCCATTGGATGCGCGTCTTTATAATAACTTTCGGAAAGGAAACATGACGATTAATTAGTTGTTTTTAATTGTTTCATTCCAATCTACACCTACAAGGATAGTAGGAAATAAAAAAAAGGAAACATGCTTGATAATTAAAGGACAAACAATCAATTTTCAGTGATAAAAGCACGAAGACTTGAGGAAAATTTGGTTACAACAAGTACAACAAGAAAGAAGACAAAAAATGAATCAAGTAGCAAAAAAATTGATATTTTTAGATGGAAATTTTCTTGATAATCATAATTTGAACGATATAAATGTTATTAGAAAACGTTTAAGATCAGATTTTATCCAGAACTTGGATCATATCAATTGATTATAACCTGAAAATGAAAGCTTCGTATATTTTTCTCAGTGTATACTTTAAAACCTTAAATTGAATAAGAAAATGTCCGCATTAGCCAAGATTCGATGTCACAAAGTTTTTCTCTTCCTTTTATGAAAACTTTGAGGATATATTAGATATTCGACAAAAAAAGAAAAGCTATCAACATGAAAGGACATCTGCTCAGATATTTTTTCTGTTTTGTCAAAACAAAAAGGATCTTTGGTTGAATAATTCTCGAGCGAAAAAGGAATTCCTATAAATATAAAAACAAAATACTAAAAACGGTTTTTGAAATATTCCACTTTGATAATAATAAAAATTAATTTTAACTTTATCCGCATAGCGGACGAGCTCAAAACTGTGAGTATCTTGGGGTGGTTATTAACGACGACGTGTGACGAGGGGTGAAATCTAGAGGGTGAATAGAAGAAATAATTATGACTGAGAAGAAGACACATCCCTTTCAAAGCAGAACTTTTTATAACCTTTCAAAGAAATCCGGGCAGACCCGTTGATGCACAAGCTTTAGGTCAGGGTCAAATGTGTTATTCCTCGTTTAAAATTTTTCTTACCGTTTGTTTATCGGTGTTTACAGCCTCGGCAATCATCCGGATGATCTGGACGAACGATTTGGTTGATTTTGGTCACCGTTTTTGGAATTGAAACAGTCATAGAACGACCTGGGTGATGGTCATCTTCAGGGCTCTTTCAGCCCTCACTACAGCACTCAAAAACACGCGTACAAGATAGAGAATTGTCCCTATAAGCCTTTTGAAACAAACACGTGGTTTTCGGCACGTCTAGGGCGCCATCTAGACGCGCAGTTTCGTTATTTGGTAACCAGACTTCGTATATAGTAAGAAACTTGTATTTTTTACTAGAAATAATTAAATAATTCCATAGATATATGCGGGTAGATGTTTTGAACAAATTTTTTACCTTTTTTCATGTGATATTGTTGATAAAATCTAAAAATTTTCTGCTTTAACAAAGTAAAATTTAGTGTGTATGCTAAGGATGAATATGATACTAATTATCGTCCCCTCGTATGTAAGAATCGACCGATAAATATTTTTATCGTACCTCGTATCCACAAGACACCAAGAATTTATTATAAAATATTATACCATTCAGTAATTTAACGGAACGAAGTATATGTTTATGGTTTCCAACCCTTTTTGATACTCAATTATTGAAAGCTCAATTTCTGAAATATCCTTCGGAGTTGCCGGCTCACAAAATATGAAATATCATAATAAACTTTGACTGGTTTTCATAATTCATCAAAACCGTACCCGTGGAACAGCTAAAACTTTTTGAAATACCAAATCGACACTAAAGGGAACAGTATCGAAAAAGCCCAAAAGAAACTGATCGAAATATTACAAAATAAACAATTAAATCGTCAAATTAGCACGAAATATCGATCATTTTTTACCAATCAAAACGTTGTTTTATAGAAATTTCAACCAACTTGTTTAAGGTTCAAATATTTAAAGCCGCCATTTCGTGTTAAAAATATCGTCCATTTTAACTAACTTTATAAACGTCTTATCCTGCAACTTCCGTCTACAAATCATTCTAAAACCGATCAGGGTAGATTTTAGTTGAGAATATAAACGATCAATGAAGATATATTGTTATTTTTCTTAAAGCCTAATCCTGTCCTGTTTCCTTCTCCCCATAACTCCAGTAAAACGGTTCCCGGTTAGCAAGTTAGCTCGGCAATGAATTAGACTTTAAACCAACATAACTAAATTTAGCAGAAAGCTCTAACGGTCGCGTTATAAACGATTATGTCTCTTGTTCGAGTTGGACCGTTTTGGACCCTTATTATTGGACACTTTATTACATTTAACGAGAAATATATCGATCGGTTACTCATGAATTAATTATTTAGTTTATTTCGTGACATATTCACTTATTTACAAATACCTAGAAACTACATTTCGTGTAATATAAAATACGAAGATGGTTTCGAATATGATGTAGACAAATCCTATAGGTGGCGCGCTTGATTACGCGTTATCTGTGTCCAAAATGCCGACCGCCAGTGCGCTATAATCGTAGTGAATCCCTGATCAAATTTGCTCTGTTTAATTAGATCAAAGATGACCGCCAAATCATCTAAAATAACCTCAAAATTAATGTTAATATTAATGTCAAACTAACGTCTAACTTAATGTCAAAATAACGTCAAAATTAATATCATTATTAATGTCAAAATAACGTCCAAATTAATGATAATATTAATGTCGAAGTTGATGTCAAAATAACGTCAAAATTGCTATCAATATTAATGTCAAAATAACGTCCAAATTAATGTTAATATTAATGTCAAAATAACGTCCAAACTAATGTTAATATTAATGTCAAAATAACGTCCAAATTACTGTTAATATTAATGTCAAAATAACGTCCAAATTAATGTTAATATTAATGTCAAAATAACGTCCAAACTAATGTTAATATTAATGTCAAAATAACGTCCAAATTAATGTTAATATTAATGTCAAAATAACGTCCAAACTAATGTTAATATTAATGTCAAAATAACGTCCAAACTAATGTTAATATTAATGTCAAAATAACGTCCAAATTACTGTTAATATTAATGTCAAAATAACGTCCAAATTAATGTTAATATTAATGTCAAAATAACGTCCAAACTAATGTTAATATTAATGTCAAAATAACGTCCAAATTAATGTTAATATTAATGTCAAAATAACGTCCAAATTAATGTTAATATTAATGTCAAAATAACGTCCAAACTAATGTCAATATTAATGTCAAAATAACGTCGAAATTAAAGTCAATATTAATGTCAAAATTACGTTGATATTAATGTCAATATAATTGTCAAAATAACGTCTAAATTAATGTGAATATTAATATCGAAGTTGGTGTCAAAATAACGTAAAAATTAATGTCAAAATTATGTCCAAACTAATGTTAATAATAATGTCGAAGTTGATGTCAAAATAAAGTCAGAATTGATGTCAATATTAGTGTCAAAATGACGTCTAAATTAATGTCAAAATTATGTCCAAACTAATGTTAATATTAATGTCGAAGTTGATGTCAAAATAAAGTCAAAATTGATGTCAATATTAGTGTCAAAATGACGTCCAAACTAAAGTTAATATTAATGTCAAAATAACGTCCAAATTAATGTTAATATTAATATCAAAATAAAGTCCAAACTAATGTCAATATTAATGTCAAAATAACGTCCAAATTAATGTTAATATTAATGTCAAAATAACGTCCAAATTAATGTTAATATTAATGTCAAAATAACGTCCAAATTAATGTTAAGATTAATGTCAAAATAACGTCCAAATTAATGTTAATATTAATGTCAAAATAACGTCCAAATTAATGTTAATATTAATGTCAAAATAACGTCCAAGCTAATGTTAATATTAATGTCAAAATAACGTCCAATTTAATGTTAATATTAATGTCAAAATAACGTCCAAACTAATGTTAATATTAATGTCAAAATAACGTCCAAATTACTGTTAATATTAATGTCAAAATAACGTCCAAATTAATGTTAATATTAATGTCAAAATAACGTCCAAACTAATGTTAATATTAATGTCAAAATAACGTCCAAATTAATGTTAATATTAATGTCAAAATAACGTCCAAATTAATGTTAATATTAATGTCAAAATAACGTCCAAACTAATGTCAATATTAATGTCAAAATAACGTCGAAATTAAAGTCAATATTAATGTCAAAATTACGTTGATATTAATGTCAATATAATTGTCAAAATAACGTCTAAATTAATGTGAATATTAATATCGAAGTTGGTGTCAAAATAACGTAAAAATTAATGTCAAAATTATGTCCAAACTAATGTTAATAATAATGTCGAAGTTGATGTCAAAATAAAGTCAGAATTGATGTCAATATTAGTGTCAAAATGACGTCTAAATTAATGTCAAAATTATGTCCAAACTAATGTTAATATTAATGTCGAAGTTGATGTCAAAATAAAGTCAAAATTGATGTCAATATTAGTGTCAAAATGACGTCCAAACTAAAGTTAATATTAATGTCAAAATAACGTCCAAATTAATGTTAATATTAATATCAAAATAAAGTCCAAACTAATGTCAATATTAATGTCAAAATAACGTCCAAATTAATGTTAATATTAATGTCAAAATAACGTCCAAATTAATGTTAATATTAATGTCAAAATAACGTCCAAATTAATGTTAAGATTAATGTCAAAATAACGTCCAAATTAATGTTAATATTAATGTCAAAATAACGTCCAAATTAATGTTAATATTAATGTCAAAATAACGTCCAAGCTAATGTTAATATTAATGTCAAAATAACGTCCAATTTAATGTTAATATTAATGTCAAAATAACGTCCAAACTAATGTTAATATTAATGTCAAAATAACGTCCAAATTAATGTTAATATTAATGTCAAAATAACGTCCAAATTAATGTTAATATTAATGTCAAAATAACGTCCAAATTAATGTTAATATTAATGTCAAAATAACGTCCAAATTAATGTTAATATTAATGTCAAAATAACGTCCAAATTAATGTTAATATTAATGTCAAAATAACGTCCAAACTAATGTCAATATTAATGTCAAAATAACGTCGAAATTAAAGTCAATATTAATGTCAAAATTACGTTGATATTAATGTCAATATAATTGTCAAAATAACGTCTAAATTAATGTGAATATTAATATCGAAGTTGGTGTCAAAATAACGTAAAAATTAATGTCAAAATTATGTCCAAACTAATGTTAATAATAATGTCGAAGTTGATGTCAAAATAAAGTCAGAATTGATGTCAATATTAGTGTCAAAATGACGTCTAAATTAATGTCAAAATTATGTCCAAACTAATGTTAATATTAATGTCGAAGTTGATGTCAAAATAAAGTCAAAATTGATGTCAATATTAGTGTCAAAATGATGTCCAAACTAAAGTTAATATTAATGTCAAAATAACGTCCAAATTAATGTTAATATTAATATCAAAATAAAGTCCAAACTAATGTCAATATTAATGTCAAAATAACGTCCAAATTAATGTTAATATTAATGTCAAAATAACGTCCAAATTAATGTTAATATTAATGTCAAAATAACGTCCAAATTAATGTTAATATTAATGTCAAAATAACGTCCAAATTAATGTTAATATTAATGTCAAAATAACGTCCAAATTAATGTTAATATTAATGTCAAAATAACGTCCAAGCTAATGTTAATATTAATGTCAAAATAACGTCCAATTTAATGTTAATATTAATGTCAAAATAACGTCCAAACTAATGTTAATATTAATGTCAAAATAACGTCCAAATTAATGTTAATATTAATGTCAAAATAACGTCCAAATTAATGTTAATATTAATGTCAAAATAACGTCCAAACTAATGTTAATATTAATGTCAAAATGCGTCGAAATTAATGTCAAAATAACGTCAAAATTAATGTCAATATTAATGTCCGCGAACTAAGCAATATATGTCGCGTAAAATATTTTATTTTGGTGGAATCGACATTACTTTTGAAAGTGACGACGAAAATCTTCAATTTCCAAAATGCACGAACAAAAAATTAATGCGTTTGCTGATATAATTCGTGGTGGATCCTTAAGCAAAACTTGACTACATTCTATCACGTGTTTGAAGCCCTCGGAAATCATTAACACCGACGGAGTACTCAAAATATTAAATTTTGTAATATTGAAAACGTATAAATCTAGAAAATTCTATCATCTCATAAATAGTTTTCTAGAATGAAAACTTAAACGATAAATCAAACTAATGTACTACGTTCAAACTTAAGCAAATTCTAGATTTCATCTTTTTTTTTTGGCGTGGCGGCAGGGAAAATAAACATTATTAAGCTTATTTCAAGTAGCCATAATTTTCTCTGGAAAGCGAAATATTCCCCCTATTCGCTGCTGGAATATTCATACGGAGGAAAAATCAAGAAAGTTTCCCAATAATCATAAAAACCACGCGGTTTCAAAGTGGAAAAATACCGCAGCTGAAACTGAATTATAACATATTTCATTATTCTCATTTCTGATCTTTTCAAATAATTATTTCTCGAATTAAATGTTAGTTTAACGAAACAAATTTCGAAATAACTTTAAAAACTTCTAATATACCTACAGGGTGTTCATAAACTAACCTATTTATTAGAATATCACACTATATATATAATCCCAGTTATTACTTCGTTTTTTCCACAGTTATTTGGATGAAAATTTATCCAAAATGTAGTAAAATATTTAATTTTTCTATATCTCAGTTTATCTTTCCTAAATATCTCACCAAAATGCGATAAATCAGAAGAATTAGATTCTAATCTATACATTTGATTTTACGCCGTTGCCAACGAATCAAAAATATCTCAAAATACCGTTTCTCATAATGTGAACAAATATTCATCCACCTTTGGCTATTTAAAACGTTCGGGGTGGTCTCGAAAAACCTCAACCGCTGAAGATGCGTCCGAAGATACCAGCAGAGATCAACGAATTTATGCATCTGCCTTTGAGGACGTCTACAGTGAAATAGAGATCGAAAAAAGTTGGTATCAGTGAAGAAATATCTTTTAAGACGTCGAAGGGAAATTAAAAAAGTTGCAGTGGGTTAAAAAAAAACCATGAAAATGGAGTTAACTGAGTAAAAAGTCGGTGGAGGCTCTGTGATGGTTTGGGGATGTTTTAGAAGAAGACCTGGTAGAAATTGAAGTTATTTTTGAAAGAAAAACGATATTAAAGGAAAATTTAGTACTTTATGAACAGAAAATTTGATTTCCAGCTTTACAACGATCCCAAAGTTGTGCGGAATGTACTGGAAGTACTAATTTGGACTTTAAAGTTAACCAGATTAAATAGTGAGACAATGTGCCTTAGCATTAACATTCAAAGGTGTTTTTTTACCATTAGGTTCCTCATTTTTCCAAAAAAAATTACTTCTTCAAATTTTTTTATAGTATTTCAGTTTGCAGTGTCGGTGAACTCTGTATACTTCGAATCGACTCACGTTGATACCTTAAATTATTAGAAAAACTTTTTTTAAACAATCTTTTATGTACTAGATGAATTTTTTTCTTCGAATTTAGACATATTTGTGTTATTTGAAGCTTGATATCGATTGAAACTTCATACTTTGATCACTTTTTTCTGTAACAACATGCAATGCGGTAAACTAGATGAAAATTCGCGTCTAAACCCAAGAGACACGTTAAAAATTAGGTATTTTCCGAAAGTTTTCTTTCTAAACTCCTTTCGGAACGTGTTTTAACTAGCGGACTATAATGAGAGAAAATTCAAACTTTGTACAAACGAAAATTTGGTTCTATTTGTGATAAATCGATAAATTTTGAAAAAATTAGTCATAAAACTTAATTCCAAAACGACATAGCACGATTTCTAAACTGTTGAATCAATTTTCTATTTATTTCAAGAGTTCCAGTGTCTATTTTATTATTCCAAAGGAGTTCAATTTCAGGACGAACTTTCCTTAAAAGCTTCTCGCTATTAAAACATAGAATGTAAGTCGTCTTTGAGACTACTTTATGATAATTGCATAATCGATATTTTTTGCGATTCGATACACTCAAATTAGTTTAAATTGAGTATTAATTCGTCCTTTTACGTATCCATTCGAAAAGTTCGAAGCTTTTTACTCCCAATTATATCATGTTCCATAATAGAATACCGGGAATATTCCACGAATAAATTTAATATAATCAAAATGCACAAAAGCTTACAAGCAATTTGAATATTCAACATTGCAACATTAATTTTCAAGCTGCGAAACTTTCAGATTATGTAAATATACATCTAATGTAGTGTATTTTTCATAACTAGACCATGCATCAAGAAATAAATAAGTTCCTGATCTAATCCCCAAGGATTTTTTAATGATCTTATGTTTTATTTTCCTCAGAAGTTGTTTAAATGTTTTTTCAATAGCTAGACTATCCAAGGATTAGCCCACAACCTCCTGGGTGCTTTTCTCTATCTATTAGGCTCCAAAAATAAAGTAGCAGCACGCAATTTTTTACACCTTATCTTCCATACATTTATTTCAATAAATTATCAACTTCAGTTGCAGTTTTTTCAAATTTCATATGAAATTTCTCGATAATCGAACGAACGAACGCCACGGCTACACTGATTTACCTACAGATACGTTAGACGTAACATTCAAAAGAATAAGTTTCAGGATAAATAGTTTTATTTTGTAAGATATTTTGATAATTCGGAAAGCTTCTTTCAACGTCCACCTGGAGGTTATTTAATTATTTTTTTAGTAGGAATTACATTCTACGAGGTCTATAATCATATTAAAGATGTTTTTGTTATGTGTAGTTTCAAATTATTCCCGTACGAACAACTGCTATAGACAAATGTTTGTTTAATGGGGTAAATTTCCTGAACATCACCAGATTCGTGCGCAGTTCGAAATTGTGCGTTCGCGGCGCTAGTTTCGTATTCAAATTATAATTTTAGATGTTCATAAATTCATATTCAAAATACATATGAAGCGGTTGTAATTTATTTACAGCGAACGAAGCTGATGGAAACTTTTTCAAAATACACCTACTCCTTTTTATCTTTTTTCGATTCTAATTGTTGTAATCTTTTTAATTTGTTTTATAAAAACACTCTGTATATATATATATATATATATATATATATATATATATATATATTTGTATATCTATGAGAAGAAAAAGATTTTCAAAATTAATGTCAATATTAACGTCAAAATTAATGTTAATAGTAATGTCAAAAGAACGTCAAAATTAACGTCAAAATTAACATCAAAATTAATGTCAAAATAAATGTCAATATAACGTCAAAATTAATGTCAATATTAATGTCAAAATAACGCCAAAATTAATGTCAAAAAAACGTCAAAATTAATGTCAAACTAACGTTAATATTAATGTCAAAATAACGCCAAAATTAATGTCAAAATAACGTCAAAATTAATGAAAAACTAACGTCCAAATTAGTGTTAATATTATTGTCCAAGTTGATGTTACATTAACATCAAAATAACGTCAACATTAATATCGAACTTGATGTCAAAATACGTCAAAATTAATGAAAAAATAACGTTAAAATTAATGTTAATATTAATGTCAAAATAACGTCACAGTTAATGTCAATACTAATGTCAAAATAACGTCAAAGTTAATGTCAATATTAATGTCAAAATAACGCCAAAATTAATGTTAAAATAACGTCAAAATTAATGTCAAAGTAAATGTCAAAAAAACGTCAAAATTAATGTCAAACTAACGTTAATATGAATGTCAAAATAACGTCAAAATTAATGTCAAAATAACGTCAAAATTAATGAAAAGCTAACGTCCAAATTAGTGTTAATATTATTGTCCAAGTTGATGTTACATTAACATCAAAATAACGTCAACATTAATATCGAACTTGATGTCAAAATACGTCAAAATTAATGAAAAAATAACGTTAAAATTAATGTTAATATTAATGTCAAAATAACGTCAAAATTAACATTAAAATTAATGTCAAAATAAATGTCAATATAACGTCAATATTAATGTCAATATAACGTTCAAATTAATGTTAATATTATTGTCAAAAAAGCTGATGGAAACTTTTTCAAAATACACCTACTTCTTTTTATCTTTTTTCGATTCTAATTGTTCTAAACTTTTTAATTTGATTCATAAGAACACTCTGTATATATATTTTTTTGTATATCTATGAGAAGAAAAAGATTTTCAAAATTAATGTCAATATTAACGTCAAAATTAATGTTAAAATTAATGTCAAAATTAATGTCAATATTAATGTCAAAATAAAGTCAAAATTAATGAAAAAATAACGTTAAAATTAATGTTAATATTAATGTCAAAATAACGTCAAAATTAACGTCAAAATTAACATCAAAATTAATGTCAAAATAAATGTCAATATAACGTCAATATTAATGTCAATATAACGTTCAAATTAATGTTAATATTATTGTCAAAAAAGCTGATGGAAACTTTTCCAAAATACACCTACTTCTTTTTATCTTTTTTCGATTCTATTTGTTCTAATCTTTTTAATTTGGTTTATAAAAACACTCTGTATATATATATTTTTTTGTATGTCTATGAGAGGAAAAAGATTTTCCAAATGAATTTTAACGTCGAGAAGTAGAGTTTCCTGGAAACTATGGAGTAGTAGTCCTGAGGCAATGAGAACCAAATATCGATTTGAGAAACTCAAAGCGTGCTAATCCCAGCCATGCACTTTGTTCCTTGCCGCTAAATAAGGCTCATATAGACCAGTCTGATACTCAAAAACATCGCATATTCTTTTTATTCATCTTTTTCTTCACATTTTTTTTAAAAAACTTCATTTTTTATCGTATTAATGTACTTTTAATCTATTTCTTAAATACTGAGATGTCTGTCCTATTATGTACTAGTAAAAAAATGTAAAATAGTAAATATCAGTCATGAAATGAATTCGAATAGTCACTAGTATGAAATTTTATAAAAAAAAAAACATGAAATCTGGAACAGAAAGTTGAAGATTAATACTAGTTCTCTTTTCGAGTAGGAAAAGATGTTAAAGTTTCGATGCTATATTTTCGGAAAGTTTATTGCAACGTCTTGAAAGCAACGTAGTTGTTTTTCCATGAAACTATGTACTTACACCAAAAAAAAAACTCGCAATACTTAAAAGTGATGCATTTCTGTGAGAAATTTCTTAAACCAAAGTTTAGAGTGCTAGAAATGAGTTTTGATACAAAATTTTTACATATTTGATCATTATATGATTTCAATCATGAAATAATGTCAAAATAACGTCAATATTAATGTCAAAATAACGTCAAGATGAATGTCAAAATAACGTCAAAGTTAATATCGAAGTTTATGTCATAAAACGTCAAAATTAACGTCGATATTAGTGTTTTAGTTAATGTCAAAAAACATCAAGGTTAATGTCAATATTAATATGAAAGTAACGTCAAAATTAATGTCTAAATAATGTTAATATCACTGTCAAAATAACGTCAAAATTAATGTCGAAGTTGATGTCAAAATTAATGTCAAAATAACGTCAATATTAATGTCAAAATAACGTCAAAATTAGTGTCAATATTATTGTCAAAATTATGTCAATATTAATGTCACAATTACGTCAAAATTATGTCAATATTGATGTCAAAATAACGTCAAAGTAAATGTCAAAAAAACGTGAAAATTAATGTCAAAATAACGTCAATATTAATGTCAAAATAACGTCAAGATGAATGTCAAAATAACGTCAAAGTTAACATCGAAGTTTATGTCATAAAACGTCAAAATTAACGTCGATATTAGTGTTTAAGTTAATATCAAAAAACGTCAAAATTAACGTCGATATTAGTGTTTAAGTTATTGTCAAAAAACATCCAGGTTAATGTCAATATTAATATCAAAATAAAGTCTAAATTAATGTCTAAATAATGTCAATATCACTGTCAAAATAACGTCAAAATTAATGTCGAATTTGATGTCAAAATTAACGTCAAAATTAATGTCAAAACAACGTCAATATTAATGTCAAAATTACGTCAAAATTATGTGAATATTGATGTCAAAATAACATCAAAATTAATGTCAAAATAACGTCAATATTAATGTCAAAAAAAGTCAAAATGACGTCAATATTAGTGTCAAAATAACGTCAATATTAATGTCAAAATAACGTCAAAATAAATGTCAATATAACGTCAAAATTAATGTCAATATAACGTCAATATTAATGTCAAAATAACGTCAAAGTTAATGTCAATATTAATGTTAAAATTATGTCAATATTGATGTCAAAATAACATCAAAGGTAATGTCAAAGTAAATGTCAAAAAAATGTGAAAATTAATGTCAAAATAACGTCAATATTAATGTCAAAATAACGTCAATATTAATGTCAAAATAACGTCAATATTAATGTCAAAATAACGTCAATATTAATGTCAAAATAACGTCAATATTAATGTCAAAATAACGTCAATATTAATGTCAAAATTAATGTCAATATTACTGTCAAAATAATGTCAAAATTAATGTCAAAATAACGTCAAAATTAATGTTAATATTAATGTCAAAATAACGTCAATATGAATGTCAAAATAACGTCAAAGTTAATGTCAAAATAACGTCAAAATTGATGTTAATATTAATGTCAAAATAACGTCAATATGAATGTCAAAATAACGTTAATATGAATGTCAAAATAACGTCAAAATTGATGTTAATATGAATGTCAAAATAACGTCAAAATTGATGTTAATATGAATGTCAAAATAACGTCAAAATTAACGTCAAAATTAATGTCAAAATAACGTCAAAATTAATGTTAATATGAATGTCAAAATAACGTCAAAATTAACGTCAAAATTAATGTCAAAATAACGTCAAAATTAATGTTAATATGAATGTCAAAATAACGTCAAAATTAACGTCAAAATTAATGTCGAAGATGATGTGAAAAAGCGTCAAAATTAATGTCAATATTAATGTCAAAATTGTTAGATTATTTGTCAGAATTTGATGTCAAAATAAGATTTTTAACTAAGAACATAGTTTCAATCCATAAAATTTTTCTTGTCGTTGATTTTAGATTAAAATTAAATAAAATATATTGTTCGAAATGTATATTGTTGAGACTTGGGCTCCTAATCGGAGTTAATTTACGATAATCGGAAATTTTTCAATCTACCTCGTAACCGAACGATATTCAATATATCAAAAAAGAAATATTCAAATATCCCGAAAGGTTTTTGAGTCCCTCAAGGGATACCAATGTAATCACGGTATCTTTCAATCCAATCTCTTTGAATCCTTTGAGTAATATGTTGCCAGAGAATGCCTAGCTGGGGTGTATTTAAATTTGAGTTATGCTCGTGTTCTATTTGGATCATTAAGGCGGAATAAATGAACGAACGTAAAGGAGTTCCTATCAATTTGGAATATCTACCTTTACCTGAGTTATTTACTACGTTCTATTTAAATGTTCCTAATATATTAAGTAACTCAATGAAATAATATACAAAATAATATTCACTAATTTTTTTTTCAAATAAAACATACTTTTATCTTATCCCCGGTATATTAATTTTATATTGAAAGGTATTCCAATTAAATTCGTCGATATTATTAAGTTCAATAAAGATTTTACCTGCTTCTCTTATTTATTTAATCGAAACGATCATCTGAAACGTATAAATTGCAATTTGGCAAATGGAAAAATTTTTCAACCATGATTTCCAACTCGCTATAGTAATTGGAATAAAAACATAACCTCAATAAGTACACAGAAGTTCGGTAAATTTGATTAGATGATATACTTTTACTAAAAACTGGGAATCCAAGTGAGGGCTGCAACAAACTCGGATTTCCATAACGTATTTCCAAAATTTTGAAAAATATATTTCCAAAAAACAGGACGTTTACTAAAATCCTCAAGAATTGTACACCGCGCGCTGTAGTTAAATCAAATACGAGGGTTGCTAATTAAGTTCGCGAAAATTTTGTCTTATAAACTCACTTCAACTTTTGGAGTATTTTCTCCGCAATTACTACGAGGTTCGTTCTAAAATATCAATTATAAATAAAACGAGATTATTTATTGCTAGATATTTATTTATCGTCGAGATTTATTTATAAAATATATTACACAAGATATCTACACTGTACAAGATGAAGATTGTTTTTTTTTCCTTGTTCTTATCCAACAAATTATATGTATAATAAATTAAATACGGGGGGATTTACAAAAGATAAACTATATATAGCACCAGTCAGACTACTAATACAATGTACAATAGAGTTTAATCAAATTTACACATAAATACAAAAAAATATTTAACAACAAAGATAATACGTAATGAGATAACGAAACAATTTTTTTCTTAAGGTTGTTTTTGATTACCCCTCGTAACGAATAAGAAGTAGATATAATATAAAGGACACGTGTTAAATAAACATTTTGCTTAATTTATGTAAATACAATTTTTTTACGAGGTTTGATTGAAAATATCACTAATACGAGGACGGTTCTAAAAGTATTTGACGTGACTTGATAAGTTTGGAAAATTGTTAGGGATAATTTTCATTGACTTTAAAGGAAAAAGTAAAACTATCAACGGGAAATATTACGCAACGTTTAAGCGGAAAAATCGAGCAAAATCGGTCACATTTGTCAACTATTACATCCTTTTTTGCAATTTTTTCCAATCGTCGGATTTAAATACAAATTGAAAAAATAAATTTATTCTTTTAGTTTTTAAAAAGGATTTACTTACCTAACTGCTCTTTCTTCAATATTTTTCGCTATCAATTTATCTAATTTGATGTCTTTTTCATATTCCCCATGTCACTTTTTTTTATTAGTGATATTTTCGATCATACCTCGTAGCAAATTTGTAAAAATAAGACTGAAACGAATACGAAAAACTTGGTAACAAATAAAGTTTCGTACTTCGCATTCTATCATCGGCTACGAGGTGTAATAAAAAATTTATACCGTAAGAAAATTGAAATTTTCTTATCTCATCAGGTATAAGGAAAAATTCGGGAAAACTCATAAACTTCAACTAACAACAATATCTCAATTATATAGTGGAAAGTAATTTCAACATCCTCAATATTCACCTAGCGAGTACATTTGAAATTACGGCGCAGTCAATAGGATATCGAAATATAACTTTTGTTAAACGAAAAAGAAAAAAAAAATTATGAAAAACGTGCTTATATCTACTTGCATCACAGACCTTTCGCGGCATATATTTTTGTCCAAACCGGCAAATCAGCCGCACCTTTAGAGCGATTAAATAAAGGGTTTCAGTCGTCCAAAAACTTTCTACTGATACAAAATACGACAGCGATTATTGCAGAACCAAAAAAAAAAACGTTTTCGTTGATCAAACGTCTTGTTTTTAGGATTTTTTGATTAGATAAGCAGAAGGTTGAAAGAAAGAAGTTGATAATCATAATGAACACACTGTTTATACCAAAAATATTGTTGTAAACAGTGTGTTCAGTAAGAGAAAAAAATGATCAAACCTGGGACCCAAAAACGAACACTCTGAGCAACATAAACCTGAAATTAGAGTTTGGGAATCCTTGAACAAGCTAAATAAGTAAAATAAAGTTACTCAATGGATTTCGGGATACATTGGAATGGAAGAAAATGATATAGATGACGGATTCGTTAAGGAAACCCTATTTGGAAACGTGCAAGCTGCCAAAACACGTTTTTTCCCATAAGAAAGCTTCGGAAAAGAATAAACATTAACATAGATTAAAATAAGCGAATCTAGGATTATAAACGAGAGTCCTGTCGGGGTCCTGTTTCCTCAAAGACGCGGATAATTCAGCCTGCAGATTCTCGAAAAGTGCGAAAAATAAAGACGAAGATTTCTGGTAGTACCCAGAGCGTGCCCAAAATTTTTTTTTTGATAAATTTAGATTAAAACGATTATTGTATTGCGATAATTTTGATAAACGCGGTTTCGTCGAGCTTAAAAAGCTATTAACAGAGAGAGAAAAAAAAACAAACCCATCGGCATGACATATTCGGGACAGACTGTTTGAGTGATTAACACCAAAATGGGTTGCGGTTGATTAAACGTAAATTTATAGTCATTGTTTCGTTTTTCCTCTTCATTGAGCTTCTTGTTATTTCAGTGCTAATGGACGGGAGCCGTACCTTCGTTATTTACAAGCAATAATCGACTGTGAAGTCAATCGACGTTTTTTTTTTAAAAAAAACGATAAAAGTATCAGTAGAATTTTTCATTTTTATCAACTTCAACCCTTTAAGACACCTATAAATATATGTATATGTATTTAAAATCCACCTAATGACAATCTAACAGAACCTGGCCGATCGGACTAGCAAAAACATGACTTCGAATAAAAATAATTCACAATATAAACGTCGGGTTTTTTAGGAAAAGATTATTTCAAACGAAAAGAATTTCAACGAATTTAGTACGCGTCTTCAACGATTAAACCACACTAGGAATACCGAGAGAAATATAACAACACTATTTACAATAACTACAGGTGCTGTATTGAGTCTGCTAAGTCCAAGGGATTCCTCAACGACGGGACTACTACTTCTGGACACTTTACTCCTAGCAGCACCTTCTATATGATTACCGTCGAGTTCTATGATCGGCGTACCGCCCGGCCAACCTTCCGTACTATATCTCCTATAATTACATTGATCTATCACGTGTTTGATATAAGGACGAGATATATTAGGATAGTGCGAATCCTTATCCGTATCCTGTAAAAAATAAATTATTGTAATCCCTTGAAAATAATGGAAAAAAATGAGATGTTAGTGTACACGTACCGGTAATAGCGTTGATTGCCAAGTCCAGCATAAAGGTTTGAAGGAACCTTTCGTGGTAGCGTCTTGAAAACTTTGAAATTGATTGTCCCAATCGTATGACACCAAACGATTTTCTAATGTCATGCCGGCTAATTCCGGCGGAGCCGTTATCCTTACAGGATTCGAACCACTGAAACGATAAACGATTATTACAAAATTTTGTATGACAATCCATAATTTTACTTTATATTTATGATTTAGTATCGACAAGCTACGATTCTTTTATCCATTTTATTAAACGAACATTGAATTAAAATGTCGCAAATTCAATTTAAACGATGATATATTCGTCAAAATGAACCGAGTGTAGCTCCAGACCTCGCTGCACGAACTTCCAAGTCTACTGTACAAGATTATGTCTTCAAAGAGATGAAATACCCTTCATATAGTCCCGATTTGACACCGTTTTTGTTAGCAAAGCTGTAGTTAACATTAAACAGACGATAAACGATTATTTTGACTCCCATAGAAGTTTTAATTGATCCAAAATAGTTGCCACAAAAAATAACGATGAAAGATTGTTCAAAATCAACCAAGAAATACTCCAGACCTCGCTGCATGGATTTTTCAAAGCTACTGCACAAGATTATGTCTTCAAAAAGATGAAACACCCATCGTATAGTCCCGATTTGACACCGTTTTTGTTAGCAAAGCTGTAGTTAACATTAAACAGACGATAAACGAATATTTTGACTCCTAAAGAAGTTTTGATTGATCCAAAATAGTTGCCACAAAAATTAACGATGAAAGATTGTTCAAAATCAACCAAGAAATACTCCAGACCTCGCTGCATGGATTTTTCAAAGCTACTGCACAAGATTATGTCTTCAAAGAGATGAAACACCCACCATATAGTCCCGATTTGACACCATTTTTGTTAGGAAAGCTGTAGTTAACATTAAACAGACGATAAACGATTATTTTGACTCCTAAAGAAGTTTTGATTGATCCAAAATAGTTGCCACAAAAATTAACGATGAAACATTCTTCAAAATCAACCAAGAAATAGTCCAGACCTCGCTGCATGGATTTCCAAATCTACTGTACAAAATTATGTCTTCAAAAAGATTGAATACCCATCGTATAGTCCTGATTTGATCTCTTTTTTATTCACAAAGCTGTAGTTAACATTAAACAAACGATAAACGAATATTTTGACTCCCAAAGAAGTTTTGATTGATCGGAAATAGTTACCACAAAAATTAACGATGAAACATTCTTCAAAATCAACCAAGAAATACTCCAGACCTCGCTGCATGGATTTCCAAATCTACTGTACAAGATTATGTCTTCAAAAAGATGAAACACCCATCGTATAGTCCCGATTTGACACCGTTTTTGTTAGCAAAGCTGTAGTTAACATTAAACAGACGATAAACGAATATTTTGACTCCCAAAGAAGTTTTGATTGATCAGAAATAGTTACCACAAAAATTAACGATGAAAGGTTGTTCAAAATCAACCAAGAAGTATTCCAGACCTCGCTGCATGGATTTCCAAGTCTACTGTACAAGATTATGTCTTCAAAGAGATGAAATACCCTTCATATAGTCCCGATTTGACACCGTTTTTGTTAGCAAAGCTGTAGTTAACATTAAACAGACGATAAACGATTATTTTGACTCCCATAGAAGTTTTAATTGATCCAAAATAGTTGCCACAAAAAATAACGATGAAAGATTGTTCAAAATCAACCAAGAAATACTCCAGACCTCGCTGCATGGATTTTTCAAAGCTACTGCACAAGATTATGTCTTCAAAGAGATGAAACACCCACCATATAGTCCCGATTTGACACCATTTTTGTTAGGAAAGCTGTAGTTAACATTAAACAGACGATAAACGATTATTTTGACTCCTAAAGAAGTTTTGATTGATCCAAAATAGTTGCCACAAAAATTAACGATGAAACATTCTTCAAAATCAACCAAGAAATAGTCCAGACCTCGCTGCATGGATTTCCAAATCTACTGTACAAAATTATGTCTTCAAAAAGATTGAATACCCATCGTATAGTCCTGATTTGATCTCTTTTTTATTCACAAAGCTGTAGTTAACATTAAACAAACGATAAACGAATATTTTGACTCCCAAAGAAGTTTTGATTGATCGGAAATAGTTACCACAAAAATTAACGATGAAACATTCTTCAAAATCAACCAAGAAATACTCCAGACCTCGCTGCATGGATTTCCAAATCTACTGTACAAGATTATGTCTTCAAAAAGATGAAACACCCATCGTATAGTCCCGATTTGACACCGTTTTTGTTAGCAAAGCTGTAGTTAACATTAAACAGACGATAAACGAATATTTTGACTCCCAAAGAAGTTTTGATTGATCAGAAATAGTTACCACAAAAATTAACGATGAAAGGTTGTTCAAAATCAACCAAGAAGTATTCCAGACCTCGCTGCATGGATTTCCAAGTCTACTGTACAAGATTATGTCTTCAAAGAGATGAAATACCCTTCATATAGTCCCGATTTGACACCGTTTTTGTTAGCAAAGCTGTAGTTAACATTAAACAGACGATAAACGATTATTTTGACTCCCATAGAAGTTTTAATTGATCCAAAATAGTTGCCACAAAAAATAACGATGAAAGATTGTTCAAAATCAACCAAGAAATACTCCAGACCTCGCTGCATGGATTTTTCAAAGCTACTGCACAAGATTATGTCTTCAAAGAGATGAAACACCCACCATATAGTCCCGATTTGACACCATTTTTGTTAGGAAAGCTGTAGTTAACATTAAACAGACGATAAACGATTATTTTGACTCCTAAAGAAGTTTTGATTGATCCAAAATAGTTGCCACAAAAATTAACGATGAAACATTCTTCAAAATCAACCAAGAAATAGTCCAGACCTCGCTGCATGGATTTCCAAATCTACTGTACAAAATTATGTCTTCAAAAAGATGAAACACCCATCGTATAGTCCCGATTTGACACCGTTTTTGTTAGCAAAGCTGTAGTTAACATTAAACAGACGATAAACGAATATTTTGACTCCCAAAGAAGTTTTGATTGATCAGAAATAGTTACCACAAAAATTAACGATGAAACATTCTTCAAAATCAACCAAGAAATACTCCAGACCTCGCTGCATGGATTTCCAAATCTACTGTACAAGATTATGTCTTCAAAAAGATGAAACACCCATCGTATAGTCCCGATTTGACACCGTTTTTGTTAGCAAAGCTGTAGTTAACATTAAACAGACGATAAACGAATATTTTGACTCCCAAAGAAGTTTTGATTGATCAGAAATAGTTACCACAAAAATTAACGATGAAAGGTTGTTCAAAATCAACCAAGAAGTATTCCAGACCTCGCTGCATGGATTTCCAAGTCTACTGTACAAGATTATGTCTTCAAAGAGATGAAACACCCACCATATAGTCCTGATTTGACCCCGTTTTTGTTAGCAGAGCTGTAGTTGGAATTAAACAGACGATAAACGAATATTTTGACTCCCAAAGAAGTTTTGATTGATCAGAAATAGTTGCCACAAAAATTAACGATGAAACATTCTTCAAAATCAACCAAGAAATAGTCCAGACCTCGCTGCATGGATTTCCAAGTCTACTGTACAAGATTATGTCTTTAAAAATATTAAACACCCATCGTATAGTCCCGATTTGACACCGTTTTTGTTAGCAGAGCTGTAGTTGGAATTAAACAGACGATAAACGAATATTTTGACTCCCAAAGAAGTTTTGATTGATCAGAAATAGTTACCACAAAAATTAACGATGAAAGATTGTTCAAAATCAACCAAGAAGTATTCCAGACCTCGCTGCATGGATTTCCAAGACTTCTACACAAGATCATGTCTTCAAAAAGATTAAATACCCATCGTATAGTCCTGATTTGACCCCGTTTTTATTAGCAGAGCTGTAGCTGGAATTAAACAGACGATAAACGAATATTTTGACTCCCAAAGAAGTTTTGATTGATCAGAAATAGTTGCCACAAAAATTAACGATGAAAGATTGTTCAAAATCAACCAAGAAGTATTCCAGACCTCGCTGCATGGATTTCCAAGACTTCTACACAAGATCATGTCTTCAAAAAGATTAAACACCCACCATATAGTCCTGATTTGACCCCGTTTTTATTAGCAGAGATGTAGTTGGAATTAAACAGACGATAAACGAATATTTTGACTCCCAAAGAAGTTTTGATTGATCAGAAATAGTTGCCACAAAAATTAACGATGAAAGATTGTTCAAAATCAACCAAGAAGTATTCCAGACCTCGCTGCATGGATTTCCAAGACTTCTACACAAGATCATGTCTTCAAAAAGATTAAATACCCATCGTATAGTCCTGATTTGACCCCGTTTTTATTAGCAGAGCTGTAGCTGGAATTAAACAGACGATAAACGAATATTTTGACTCCCAAAGAAGTTTTGATTGATCAGAAATAGTTGCCACAAAAATTAACGATGAAACATTCTTCAAAATTACCCAAGAAATACTCCAGACCTCGCTGCATGGATTTCCAAATCTACTGTACAAAATTATGTCTTCAAAGAGATGAAACACCCACCATATAGTCCTGATTTGACCCCGTTTTTATTAACAAAGCTGTAGTTGGAATTAAACAGACGATAAACGGATATTTTGACTTCCAAAGAAGTTTTGTTTGATCAGAAATTGTTTAAATATTGAAAGTGAAATTTTAAAAAGACAAATATACGGAAAGACCTAAATCATGTATCAGAATGTATCAAAAAATATGATAAATTCGAAATTAAAGATGATTATTTATGAAATTTCGATATCGTTTGAAAGTTAGAACTGTCGGAATTAATTAAGGAGTAAATTTTTAAACAGACTTCTTATTATTACTTACCACAACAAAATTTGAAACTGTATTAAGAAACTTCGGAAAACGATGGATTACGTCGAAAACAACTTTATACAACGTCATGGAACATTTCGAAAGTTTAATCTAATACGAAATTTAAGCGGTAACGTGGAAGCTTTTTGAATTACACGTCGAAAAAAAAATCAATTTTCGAAACTTTTGTAAGTACAAGAAAATGTACTAGAAAAGTTTTTCAGAAGAAATAGTCAATTTCTCTCAATACAACTCGGAATTTTTTGGGTTTCATGTGAAAATTTTGACGCTTTTCATGATGAACCACAAAAAATAATGTATATACAGGGTGGAAAACTAATCAATATGCCGTATCTTCGAAACTATCAACTTTTTCTATAACAATAAGAAAGTAAAAAGGATTTCTAAAAGGAAAAACCGTTTCTTCAAACTCATACACTATAAACTAATAAAATCATTGTTAATTTAACGTGCGGCCACTTTTCTTGCAACGCCACGCAACGAATCCATTTTCTATCACCTGGTGGTGACTAATTTCTTAAAAATAAATTCCTTAAAGAAACCGTAGAGGGTCCGATAACCAAGCTACCATGATGGTGAGCCTTCTGGTCGTCCAATACAGAAAACATCCAAAAAATCCACAAAATATTAGATTATGAGAAAGTTTTTTTCGAAATTAGCAAAGTTTGGTCATATTTACAACTGATTTTTGCATTGATATGGGACGTTAGATCAAACATGGATCCATCTTTTCATTCCTGGAATCAGAACGTTCAATAACACAACAGTCAACTGGGAAGGTTGGTCCCAACAACCAATAGCGAATACGACATAGAATATTTGGATAATTTGAATGCAAAAATCAAGAAAACGATGGTTAAATCAAACGAATTACGTTTCTAATTGCTTTTTCGTCTACCTTATAGTCCAAATCTGGTCCCAAGTGACTACTAGCTATTCGTTGATATTCAAAAAATGCTCGCCGGTAAAAAATGAAGAAACAATTGCTGAAACTGAAGCATATTTGAGGCAAATGACAAAACTTCTACTGAATCAAGTGAAAACGTTTCTCTATTTCACCAAGACAACGCATCGATTAACAAATCGATGGTTGAATCGAATTAATCACACTTCGAAGCGCTTCCTCATCCACCGTATGCTCTAGATCTGGATCTCAGTGATTACTAATCTCAAAAAATGCTCGACGGTAGCAAATTCAGTAAAAATTGCTGAAACTGGTGTTTGGAGAAGCTCTGGAATGATTGTATTCGTTCCTGAAGGAGGTTATATTGGAAAAAAAAAGATTTTTCAACATACAGCGCTGTTTTCCACATCAAAATAAATATTTAAAAAAATTTTACTTACGGACTAAGTTCCTGGATGCCCAAAGAATGTAAAACGGTAGGTAGACTTGGCAAACTGTGACAAGCCGCTAATGATTTTTGTTTGGGGTAGTACAACCCCATAACCAGACACGTTTCCTCTCGACTATTCAAACCGCCGAGAGTTATGGCGCTCCTACCTGAACTATTATACGTGCACTGCGTTATTAAATGATCGCCCGGTAAAATACGCACCGGCGCCCCAAGTTTTCTATATTCCTGATATTCCGAATCTAAATTATCGTCACTAGCTATAGGAGGTTGTTCGATATTACCGCGGATATGTTTTAAAACGACTTGTTTGCCGATTTTGTGCGTCTTCATCACAATCGCGAACATATTGATACCGTTACGAGGAAAAGCTTGTTTGGTGCAAGCCGAAACGCAATGTCCCGACGAAATCACTTTCTGTTGACCCGGCGGAATGATATGTCTCCAATTCGGATCCATTCCGATGGAAATAACACCGGCGTCGTGTCTCCTCAACTCCGGAGTGAAATACAAACGTAAACCGGAACCGTCTATACCTCGCGCACTTCCTTCTAAAGGTGTTTGATAGTGAGTTTCCAGAAGGTAGTACCTGGAATTTTGGGGATCTATGGGATAACCAGCTTCCGGTGGGAAACTGAATCCTTCGGAACCTCTCGCCCAACTCGCTACGACGGTATTACAAGAAAACGGTTGGGAATTGGTGTCGTAGCATCGATTACCCGGAGTATCAGCTAATTTTTCTATCATATTATTATCTTGACATTCGTATAATACGAGATGATGAAGACCGCTTGCGCCGTTGATGCTCTGAAGAGGTTCGTACTGTAAAAAACCAAAAACATACGATTATGTAAAGAAAATGTAAACGAAACTACCTTAATTTCGTTTTTTATCTCACTTTTCTTTATTTAATCTATTTCTATTGTTGGCCCGGAGTTGTATTTTCCGCAAACGCGAACTAATTTCAATTTTCTCGGCGGATTCGGGGAATGCGTATGAATAGGATAGACTATTCGCCTGATGTAACGTTCTATCAAATTTGAATTCTCCGCGGAATTTCCACGTATCTGCAGGTTGAATTTTCGAAAATATGACATGTAAATTGCTTAGATTCGAACGCGATTCACGAATTTGCCAACGTTTCAACCATAAGGCTTTGTTATTTAAATAAGAATTCATTCTAATATCGGGAAGGAATATCAATCGAAAAATTACACAATCCTTTCTTTATATATAAATTATTTATTAGAAAAAAAGTCGCCATAACTCAAGTAAACCAAACGGCTGCTACAACTCCTCCAATACAATTTACTCCTCAAAATAAATACAACGAATTTCTACCCAGATCATAACTGAACCTTCTCGAAGGGACAGTTGAAGAAAGGACATCAATTGAACGAAAACATCATCAAAGAAGAAAATCTGAAGACCAAGTCTAGTCATTTCCACTAGGAACTGCATTGCAGCAACCAACAACCAGTAACCTCTTCACCAAGTCCTTCTAGAACCTTTATTTCTTTAATTTTTGGTGAAAGAATCTTCACCGTAATATATATTTTTGGTGTTGACAAGATATAGTTTCATCTAATCGATCAACAAGAACGAAAACCTCATCAAAGAAGAAAATCTGAAGACCAAGTTTAGTCATTTCCACTAGGAACTGCATTGCAGCAACAAACAACCAGTAATCTCTCGACCAAGTCCTTCTACAACCTTTATTTCTTTACTTTTAGTAAAAGAATCTTCACCATAATATATATTTTTGGTGTTGACAAGATTTAGTTTTATCTAATCGATCAACAAGAACGAAAACCTCATCAAAGAAGAAAATCTGAAGACCAAGTTTAGTCATTTCCACTAGGAACTGCAGTGCAGCAACCAACAACCAGTAACGTCTTCACCAAGTCCTTCTAGAACCTTTATTTCTTTACTTTTTGTAAAAGAATCTTCACCATAATATATATTTTTGGTGTTGACAAGATATAGTTTCATCTAATCGATCAACAAGAACGAAAACCTCATCAAATCACTTTCTGACGATGAATAATAAAACCCAGAGGATAGTAACGAAACAAATCGTTGAAGATTGAGCAGTTAACCTAACCAGCTCTTCCACCATCTGGAGCATACAAAAAGATTTGATGCTCATCGAGGAAGGTCAATATCAAAGCAGTGATGAATCAGTTTATGGTATAATTTCCTGATTTCCTCGACGTCATCTTCTAAATTTGTAGATTCAACACTTGAGTGTATTGCTGATCAAGGATAACGTATTATTATTGATGAAGAATCCCATCCCATTGATTCAGTACCAGCCAGTACCAAGATCGTTAATCAGTTAAGTTTGGTAACAACTTCATAGATCGCTATCGATGGACATACCTTCGAAAGGTTCGAGGTGAACGTTGGGATGCATTTTATCACCTAGACAAAAGTGGAAACTTCCACCAAAGATAGGATTTTGGTTAGGTTAGGTTAAGAGGTCCAGATCTGTATCAATACTGATCTTGCAAACATTCTAGAGTGACATAGACGTCATTTGATTGAGGTTAATGCAGAAAACAACCAGACTGCTCTATGTACAAAGAATACTAGTCCTGCAGCTCAGGATTTGGTCCTGTCTCAATCCCACCTAGAGCAGTATTTGCGGGATCCCAAAAACCAAACGATTTTGCCTGTAGATATCCAGGATGTTAATTTACGAACCTACAGAAGTTCAAGATCTGTATCTTTAGGTGGTTAATAGATTCAGTTGCAGTTCATCATATTTCTAAAAGTTAAAATTATTTAAACAACATATTCAATTAACGTGAACGAAATGATGATATTAGACATCGTTAGTCAAGATTTATGAACCCCCAGATTACTCAGTCAGCTCTCTAGTTTGATAGGGTGAGATTTCATAATCTAATGTTTGCTTTCGGTCTTGTATAAACTAGAATATGTACTTTATGTAAAGAATTATCTAGTCGGATAATTTAGAAATTTCAGCATGTTTGTTAAAACTATATTTGTTCTAATAAAACACGTTGCATAATATAGTTAACTAATTGAATAACGTTCTAATATATTAATATATGTTTCGCTGTACATAGATAAATTGATGTTGTTAGTTTTGAGGTTAGGAATCAATTAAATCCGTAACATAAATCGAAGAATATCAAACAATTAACTTACCCTTATCAAATGGTGCTTCCTGGTGATTGTAGGTATCTTGAAAATCCTACACCAAGATATGGAATCTCCTGGAGGCGGTGGTTCTATGGCAGGATTCCTCAATTCCCAAATCCGAGCTGTTTCTTCGGGTCGAGGTGCGTCTTGATCGGCCCTTTGTACTAAATACAAAGATTGACTTCCTCTGTTTGTTATTTCGTGTTGAGGAAGGGATTTTGGACCCACAGCGCCACCTACCGGTTCGTCTTTATGGTACGCCCATATTATTCTCATCGTGTCGTTCTGAAACAAATAAAATAAAATGTTTTATGACGATTGTTGTTTAGTTTTGGGTTCATATGCATAGATCCATGAAAACGTTTGCGATTCAATGAATGTCAATGTCAAAAGTTGACATTGACACATCGCTGTTGCCATTTCTCAAAATTTGAGATATAGTCATAGATAAATTGTAGTATATAACTCGGAATCGCCCGAAATAAAGTGAATTACGATTTATATTATCACCCGTTAATTGTTCAATATTTTTTTTATTGTTTTTTATTTTCTAGCGACCGATTTAACATCGATTTAAATTTGCTAATAACTATACATGTCTCGAAGTGGTTTTTTAGATAATTTCGGGTTATTAATGATTTATTTTTGGGAAAAGGGGATCAGCTGTTAAAGTGGGCGGTACTTTAAGTCGTTATAAACGTTAACAACCTAATATTTTGGACCATTATTTATTTTATTTTGTGTTCAAGAAGATCCGGAAACAAGATAAACCAATAAAAGTTGTTATTAATATTTTATCGATGAAAAGATTTTAAAATTTTCGTATATAATAAATTGTTTGTTGGGTAAATATTAAAATTTCGATGGATACGTTGAAGATTCAAAGGAAAAGTGACTTTTCCTTTGAGAAAATTAATCACAAATCACACAAAATAATACTGAGAAGCGATTTAATGTATTAAACTACTTTTGATTATCACTATATATATGAAAGTAAATATTTATTTGTGTTATTGAAGGTCGAAACGTTGCAATCAACTACATTCGCTGAATAACTGCGAATCAAGTTTTTTTTTTATCAAATCTAGTTGAAATAAATATCTATATGAACAGCTCGTTAAAAAGTAATTTCGAAATAAAACAAAAATAAATTTTATCTTCATTAAAATTATAAATCAAAACGTTTATTTTTGTATACCGTTTAAAAGATTGTCAATGAACAATTCTGAAATTTCTGGGAACTAATGGCTTCACATATACAAGAAAAACTTCCAGATGAACAAGAACCTTCTGCAAATAGACATTTGCTTGTTCTTGGGAAACTGCGTTGAAGCAGAAACTTCGTCCAGAGATCTTGGTGAGCTCCATGGTACACCGGAGGCAGTGACCAGCTATTGGTTTCTTGGTTAAGTGTTTTCCAAGCCTCTCCAACATCTCCAAGATATTCTTTGTCTTCATTCTGCTTGTGTTTAACCTTGGATTCCAAGATGAATCTTCAAAAATATGTTTTTGATGGTTCTAATGAGCTGAAGGTTAATCTTCAGTTCCAAATTAGATCGTTTCCCGTTTTATTAGACCTTTTGAATCGTTTTTTGACTTTATTTGGTGTCTTATGGGCTCTAGCAATAAATATCTGGTTCACAGATGATTAAACATTCAATAAAAAACTTCACATATACAAGCAAGACATTTGCTTTCTCTTGGGAAACTGCGTTGAAGCAGAAACTTCGTCCAGAGATCTTGGTGAGCTCCATGGTACATCGGAGGCAGTGACCAGCTTTTGGTTTCTTGGTTAAGTGTTTTCCAAGCCTCTACAACATCTCCAAGATATTCTTTGTCTTCATTCTGGTTGTGTTTAACCTTGGATTCCAAGATGAATCTTCTAAAATATGTTTTTGATGGTTCTAATGAGCTGGAGGTTAATCTTCAGTTCTAAATTAGATCGTTTCCCGTTTTATTAGACCTTTTGAATCGTTTTTTGACTTTATTTGGTGTCTTATAGGTTTTAGCAATAAATATCTGGTTCACAGATGATTAAACATTCAATAAAAAACTTTTAATCGGATTAAATATTAATGAAAATGTTAAATAACTTCAAGGTTTGTCAATTTCAAGTAGTCATAGACAAATAACCCAATGTAACTATCTTAAAATTGTTTTTTTTTAATTTTTCGATGTTACAAAAAAAGACTTTTTTGTAACTTTTCCGGAAAGTATTTTTCAATGAAAAATATTTGTCCTTGAATAATTTCGTTCCCAAAATTTATAAAAATTAATTTATGGGGAGGTTTTCTACGAGGACGATTCCAGAAGTATCTAACGTGACCTAGAGATGGCGGTAGTAACTTGAAAAGTACCATTGCGTTTGCAGTATTTGTTTCTGTGAATTTTGTATAGAAAAATAAACAAAATTATATGATTTTCAAGATGCAAATACTAGTTTATAGACATATATTGTTATAATCAAAATCGTGACACTAATTTTCATTTAAAATACTTGTATATCAAATTATTCAATTTTTCGGATAAACCCGACGTAAAATTTTAGTTTATCGATTCCCACAAAATCGAATTAGTCGCGATCGGTCGTATTTCTAGTTCCCATGGATTCAATTCGACTATATAACGGTTTTATCAATAAATTAGATTTTTCTCTCTTTAAAAAGGATGCGGATTTACACAAAAAAATATAGAAACGAATCAAAATTTATTTATTTAAAACAAAATCTACCCTACGACGACTATAAAAACGCGAATAAATAAATTGGAATTGAATACTTCAAGTTTTAATCTGATTGAAGCTTCTGAAAATATCATACCATTGTTTCAAGATATTTCGCATTCGATTGAATAAATAGATAGTGAGAGTTCCTTTCTTAGAATCAATCTTGTTGACACTCAGATTGAGCTATGCAGTCGAGTTTCAATTTACCTCCAATGTCCACAGGCCGGGTATTGAACACAAAAACTCATAATCTCGACATTTTATTGATTATTTCCAATTTATTCATGCAAGTAACGTAAATTTCTGACTTGGAATCATCCTTTATACACTAAATCATCAAAAAAATCATTCATTGTACAAAAATTAGCCAAGAAATCTAACATAACCTAACCTAACCTAAAATAACCTAACCTAACCTTCTTTTTTTTGCCCAGAGGTGGGGTGGAAGCAACCTAACCTAACCTAACCTAACATAACCTAACCTAATTAAACTTAAGGTAACCAATTCCATTAGGGGCCATCCATAAGTTACGTCACACGTTAAGGGGGTGAAAGGGGGTCGTCGAAGAGTGATATTTAATGACAAGGAGGTGGGGATGGTCCCAATTACGTGACTATATTTCGTATTACGTAAATTCACTAATCAACACAAGCAAATACGTTATAACGAAGTTTCGTCCGCAAAGAATTGCTGCTAGACCTGTCGGACAAACGGAACGAAAATTAAATTGATGCTACGCCGCTTAATTACTTTAATTAATATAATTAATCGTTTTTTGTTTTGTTAATTGTTTCAATAAACATTTCGTTCGATACAAGATTCGAACCTTCGATCTCCGTGTTGGAAATTAAGCACTTCGATAAGTTTCGACGAGATGTAGATATATACGAAATTGGAATTGATAAACTGAAAAGTATAAAATACTTTTTGGAATAACCTTAAGCTACATCCCCTTAATAGCCCTTAATCTAGGTCGAATGTTAAATTGGATTATAGGGCAGGGAAAGTTTCATTGTCTCTGACACATTTTAATGTTTCCGTTGGTTGTTGTTCGTGAATACTTTATAAGGTAAACTTGTGATTACGAACATCTGATATTATGTATTCAAAAAGGTCGTGAAGATTTTCCCTTTTTTCGTGGATAAATTTTTTATTAAGCGGTTAAAAAACTAGTATCTCGTTTATGGAGTATTGGTAATCACCATAAAGACTTTCTATCGCATAAAAAGACAAATTAAATGTAATTAGAGTGGAAAATCTTGATTCAATGTTTTCTCCATCATTATCATCGTCTTTGACATGTGTTTCAAGATATACGTCAAAGTTGACGTGCTCTTATTCAATTATTTTCTGATTCTACTCTAAAATTTCTCTATTTCTGTCATCATATGCTAGCATTTGATTCTAGTTAAGTTGGAATTTCTGGAACAGTGCGTAAACAGTCTTCAGTCTCGTCGAAACGCGCTTCAAACAGTGTAATAGTGAGTGTTGATGTAGTGGCTGTGCAAACAGTCTTCAGTCTCGTCGAAACGGTTGTATATTTTTGTGATGATTACTATTTTATCTAAATTTTCGTTTGAGGGTTCTTGTAGGTTATTTTCGATTGTTTTATTAGTTTTATTGGTACTTTTATTTCTTTAAAACGATATTTTCTTGTAACTGTGTCATATGCTGTTTATAAATCGATGTAAGATGCGTCCGCTCGAGAAGGAAAGCACTAGAGGATGAACTTTTTGAAAGTTGATTGATTCGAGTGGCGCCTGCCGTGTGGTGGTACTTGATCTAGAATTTCCGTGGATTGTAATGTTCGAGAAAAAATGTTTTTTACTTAAGATAACCTCACTTTATTTAATATAGTTAATTACAAAATTTTATCGACGTTTATGATATTTAATCACATTAGAATCGAAGTTGTTTTATAGTGGAGAAATTCTCATGTAAATTCTGCATTCCTGATGGATTTTTTCGTAATAAATCGACTTTCTCATGGAAATAAATGCAAATGATTCCGATGTAGAATTATAAATAGTACGGAAACTAGTATTAATAATTAATTATCATCATGTTTTATCTGTAAATTCATCTTTTGCATTTCTCTCGTTCACATAATAAACTAGGTGGATGTATTTTGAAGCGGGGGTCGCGTTTTTTAGGATCGTGACAATATTATCATATAGTGGATACAATGGATAAACTCTGGGTGGCCGAATTCACAATGACTCACGTATATTCGAAGGGGGAATGGAAATTACGTGAATAAAGATGAAAGGAACCCTCAAAAATATCGCCAGGCTTTATTATATCAATTTTCAAATGAAATATGATTATTTCGGCAATTTTTTTTCAATACAAACACTCATCGTATGAAACATTATGCTTTTGAAGATATTAAAACGATAAATAGCAAAGATAATAATCGTATCAACTATAACTTTGTCATTTATTAGTATTTTTGTCTTTTAACCTTCTTTTTTATATCAGAAACAACCAATCCAATTTGTAAAATTGAAAAATACAAAAATTAAAACGTAGAATTCTATAATTTTACTAATAACCGGTTTTGAAATGATTTTTTTACACGGATGACACTCATACACACGAGTTGTCTAATCTTCATGACAACCACGATCACAAGTCGACGCTCGACCATCCGAACTATACTAAAATAGTATTAGAAGAAGTATTTAAGAAAGAAAATGAAAAATATAAGAAAACTTTATACATTGAAAAGGTAAAAACTCATTGTACATCACTAGAGCTTTGCCAGATTACTGATTTCCATGGGTTTGTTCAAGTAGACTTTATGTTTGAGGTGTTGCCACAAAAAACAAATCAAAGAGCGTCAAATCGGGGCTACGTGGAGGCCAAGGGATTTGGAAACCAATTCCTTTCGAACCATGCAGTGGTTTTTTTGGATTTTTTTCTTCAGCAAATCCCAACCTTGATCCAAAGTTGGTATCTTTTGATTCCTGTGTTGATTGGAGCTGTAAACGACAAGTTTAAAGTCCTGGACGTTGTTGGACGACGTTTTACTGTTGGTGGTTTGTTTAAAACGCTCAACCCTGTATATTTGGAATAGAAATCTGCTCAACACATGAAGAATAAATTTGATCAGATCGTTAATGGGTATGAAGTAAAAATTAGCGTGAAAATAAACACCAACTATGAATCGTGCCATTTTCTGAACGAGTTTATCGAACGCGGTTCGGCGAACTTGAGATTTTCCGAGTTTCCCAACATGTAGAGATGAGAAAATAGAAAAAAAAAATCGGGGGATCGAAGGAAAGAGTTCGTGATTCATGCACTGTCTTTCCTATATTTCAGTTAATGGAAAAATGAAATAGGAAAACACGTAGCGGTAATAATTTTCGATATATATATTTTCAAACTGTGGTGTGATTATTAGTTGAATTGACTTACCGTAATCGGAATATCATGATGATCGCACGTGTTCAGTCTTCTTCTGAATCTTAACACCGTATGGGTACTATTTTCATAACCTAAAAGTAGTTGGTAGTCTTGACTTGGATCGACTTCCGGTTCTCTGTCTATCGCACTTCCGGGTGAATCTTTAACATGTCTGTCCTGCAAAAAACAAAAATATACATTTTTAAAAACAATTTACTTTGAAATTGAATACACAAAATGTAATTTCGACTTCAATAAAATATTTTTATACCATGTATATACTGAAATAAACAATTTCCATCTCTATACATCAAATTAGAACTTGAGATGAGTCGTAGAAAGAAGATAGTGTTGAACGAGACCATAATTATATAGTTCACCGTCTTCCATATGCTGTCGATTGAGTTTAAATCTAGTTTTTTCAAATTGTATACTTATTTCTAATTCGTGCTTAAAACCCATGTTTATTTACCAACATTTTGATAGACACATCTGGACACCAAATCAGTTTAACTGGATTTAACGAAAATATGAAAATAAACTAACATGCTGAATCGATTTATAGGTTATGTTTGATTAGTTTTAAACAGTTTTCAATCGAAAATATGTAAAATAAACCTTCAATACTATCAATTTTCAATTTGTTGATGGTGACACCGTTTTAATTTTTTTAAACGACTCCAAGAAAAGTCTACAACAACTTAGTAGAAGTAACTGGCCTGATCTAGTACAGTAAAATGTCAGGTAGCAAAGTTTAAACGAGACTGTACGATCTACGGAGTCCAACAACGCAGTGATTAATCAAATGAGGTGGTGACTCAAGAAATGTTAAAGAAAATCCACTGGATGGTCTTAAAATATTTTATAACCACGAAGATACCCTTGAAAGTATCTAGCTTGTCCTAAAGATCGTGGTAGCTACCATCTGTACGTGTTTTTCTAATTTGAAGACTCAAAATTATTAAATATTTGCTTGGCAGTTTTATTTGAAAGGTTTTAGCTTAAATAATATGAAAACTGAACTAGATTCTACTCTGGGTGGGACTTTTTCTTCATTATCAACGGTAAAATGTTGGGTAGCAGCGTTTAAACGAGACTGTACGATCTACGGAGTCCAACAACGCAGCGGTCAATCAAATGAGGTGGTAACTCAAGAAATATTAAAGAAAATCGACTGGATGGTCTTGAAAATGTTTTATAATCACGAAGATACTCCTAAAAGTATCTAGCTTCACCTAAATACCGTTGTAGCTACCATATGTATGTGTTTTTCTAGTTTGAAGACTCAAAGTTGTTAAATATTTGCTTGGCAGTTTTATTTGAAAGGTTTTAGTCTAAATAATATGAAAACTGAACTAGATTCTACTCTGGGTGGGACTTTTTCTTCATTATCAACGGTAAAATGTTGGGTAGCAGCGTTTAAACGAGACTGTACGATCTACGGAGTCCAACAACGCAGCGGTCAATCAAATGAGGTGGTAACTCAAGAAATATTAAAGAAAATCGACTGGATGGTCTTGAAAATGTTTTATAATCACGAAGATACTCCTAAAAGTATCTAGCTTCACCTAAATACCGTTGTAGCTACCATATGTATGTGTTTTTCTAGTTTGAAGACTCAAAGTTGTTAAATATTTGCTTGGCAGTTTTATTTGAAAGGTTTTAGTCTAAATAATATGAAAACTGAACTAGATTCTACTCTGGGTGGGACTTTTTCTTCATTATCAACGGTAAAATGTTGGGTAGCAGCGTTTAAACGAGACTGTACGATCTACGGAGTCCAACAACGCAGCGGTCAATCAAATGAGGTGGTAACTCAAGAAATATTAAAGAAAATCGACTGGATGGTCTTGAAAATGTTTTATAATCACGAAGATACTCCTAAAAGTATCTAGCTTCACCTAAATACCGTTGTAGCTACCATATGAATGTGTTTTTCTAATTTGAAGACTCAAATCTGTTAAATATTTGCTTGGCAGTTTTATTTGAAAGGTTTTAGTCTAAATAATATGAAAACTGAACTAGATTCTACTCTGGGTGGGACTTTTTCTTCATTATCAACAGTAAAATGTCGGATAGCAGCGTTTAAACGAGACTGTACGATCTACGGAGTCCAACAACGCAGCGGTCGATCAAATGAGGTGGTGACTCAAGAAATGTTGAAGAAAATCCACTGGATGATCGTCGACTGAGTTACTAGACATAGTAGACATTCCAGAAAGCATTTCACAAGATGGATGCCGCGTTTTCTCACAATGGAACAGAAACAGCGTCGTGGAGATGTTTCCATAGAGTGTTTGGTAATGTTTCACGGAATTTCTGCACCGTTTCATGACTGATACAAAAGAAGGATCAAAACGATGGTTATGAAAGGGATAATCGGTTCCAAAAAAGACAAAGATCGTTGGTTATGCAGATAAAGTCATGGTGACACTTTTTTGGGATACGCGTGAGATAATTTTCATTAATTGGAAAAGAAAAAACTATGAACGTCGAATATTATACAAAGTTCAAGCGTAGAAATCAATAAAAAACAACCAGCTCTCAGATCCGTTATTGCAATGATCAAAATTAACGAATTAAAGTTTGAGTTGATACCTCACGCGTCCTATTAGCCAGATTTAGTACTATTGGATTATTTTCTGTTCGGTGGACTTCTGGAACAATTCTCATATTCTGAGAATTGGAATAGATTCTAGAACATTCAAAATTAGAGATTATTTCGAAAACTTTTGTTTTTTTTTTGAAAGATATCACGTCCAAGCTGATAAAAGAGGAGTTTTAAATTGAGTACAGAAATTCTGGGGCGTTTAGGATCATAAAATTTTGATGAAGGGCAACCAAACGTGTTTAATTGACGATAAAAGGTCGAAACGTCTTCCAAACTACAACAAGCAGTGATGTAATCATGAAGGTTAGTCAAAACGTCAACAATTCGATTATTTAAAAAAAATCATGACCTAGATTACGTCAGAAAAGGTTTAAAAACGCGATGATGATGATTTTTCGAGAACTTTTACATTGATGTATGTATTATTAACGATTTCGGGGGAAAAAAATGATTTTTTACATCAATAAAGTCTTTATACATATAATGTATAAAAATGTGTAACCATTAAAATGTCATTAGCAACTTTTCCGTATAATTTTCCGCAGTAGCTGCATGCAAATATGCAATTATTGTTATAATAAATTATTAAAAGAAATTTTTTTCTACAAGAAAAACGAATATACCATTCCACCAATATTTAATTCAATAATTACAAATGGAAATGAATCGAGGAACTTCCAGAACGTCCTTCGATTCCATATAAAACAATACAAAAAACTCCTGGAGAAGCTTCCCAGAAATATTTCCGATCAAGGTCTACTAACACTACTTTTAAGAAGATTTATAAAAAATTTTCGGTTTCGTGGAAAAGATTTTTCGTTTATCTAAAGTAAAACTTTTCGTTGAACGGATTTTCCTCGATGGAAACGTCTCTGAATCCTACTCGAACAGCTAGTTCCGAAGAAGTCATTTCTGGATGTTAATTACTACGAAAATTTTATTTAAAATGCGCTAGAAAATTGTTAATTCGATAATTTTATATAATACTACAAATTTTTGTGGAAAAAATCGTTTTTTTCATTTAATTATGACCCGTAATCAATTTTTTTACTAATTTGATCGTTTATCGTTTTGTATTTTTCAAAATAACAACCAAAAAATGTAAATAAACTAAGTTTTTGATTCTAAACCAATTATATACGTCTTTGAAGACAATTTAGAAACTACTTTTTGTGTTATCAAGCCCTAAATTTATTGCTCTATCAGATAAAGTTTATGAGTATCTGTCAGACGATCTAAGTTCTTCAAGAAATTACCAATTAAGATTGTCAGAATGTGGATAATTGGATTGAATTTATAGACGGTCCTCGATTTATATTTATTGTTTATAATGATTGTTCATACCACTTAGGATGCAGGTCTACATCGCAATTCAGGTTTTTCCTCAACATTGATTTGCAAAGAAACTTTCTACGCCGACGGGTATAGTGAAATACAGTTTAACAAGCTTTACCACCATTTTCTATTACACAATTTGTACTACAACTGCTTGTTGAATCCCATTCTTCAATATCGTCACTCATTCTGTAATCGTCGTAACCTCGTTCTACTATCTTAAACCGATTGAAACCTTTTAGCAAAACACACAAACCGTCAGTCCACGTGGACTCATCATCTCCACTATTTACCAATGAAAACGTATTCCTAATCCTGTCAGCGGTCGTAAAAAAGTTGAAAATTGTATATTTTCATAGTAACATAGAAAATCTATTTCTTGGAGGGTGTTCAAGTCTTGAGGATCTGTTTTCCTTGGTATATGACAAGGACTAACTATACTTTCCCACACCATAAGGTGTTTCTTAATGTTTTGCATCTTCAGATCGCGTCCTAATCATCATTATCCTTGTAAATGACCCACTTAACTAGAAGCATTCGAGAAAGTTCAATTCCATTATCGTTGTTTCGATTGAAATCTGTGAATGCGTCTAGCGGCCACCACATAACCGTCGACTTGACTTCATTTTCTTGACAAGCCGATTATTAATAATGACCCAAGGCGTTACCTCGAATCATTAACTACAATTTATTCTTGTAATCGGTCATTTAAAAAAATTCTTTACCCGCTACTCATTAGTTTGAGCTCGCCCTGTATTTTAACAATAAAAATCTACGACCTTTCAAAGAACGAAAGCTCATTATGGATACAAGACATTTTTGAGGTGTGTTTACAGTATTATTTTTAATTGATCTGACTCATGGTCGAACAAACTGGTTGATTATTTAGATAAACTCTAACTAGGTTATGACGACTTGGGTGACGAAATTTTTGAAGAAAATCCACTGGATGATCGTCCACTGAAAGCTGCGTGCAAAATAGGTGCTTCGTAACTTTCCATCGAGTGTTTGGTAATGTTTCAAGACCACGGATGGAACGTGGATCCATCACTTCATACCCCAAACAAGTTTGCAAGTTCCAAAATTTAGATATCTGGTAAATCTGGTCAAGATGGAGACTGAATTTGCAAACAATCCGTAGATAAAACCAGAAGATTGCGAAGGGTTGCAGGTATCGAGTGATTCGTATAACGCGAGGAAACCTTCGAGGTTTCCACTGGTCTAAACAGGTTGTAGTCGTGATGTAATAGCTTCGGATTAAAGGGGTAATCTCCTAATATCCACCAACCAAAATTGATGTTGTGTATCGGCGTTTGTTTTTAGATTACTATGAAGTGTTTATGGAACGTTGTGCACGTGTGAAGTCAAAGTACGGCAGTTCGTATCGGTTCTAGAATGAAGTACAAATAATCCTGAAATAACTTTACTCCAACTTTTCGACACTAACTTTATAATTAAGAAAATGGAATTTAATGTACTTACCTAGTTTCAAAGTTAAAAGTTTCGTTATCGAGTTTATAATCAATTTTAATAATTTTCTACGTGTTTCCCTAGGAAATGTTATATAAGGTGTCCGATTAATGATTATTAGAACACCCGGTATGTGTATTTGCGAGTGGAAATACCGTCACCGATGAAGAAAGTTCAAATTGATTGTTTTTTAAGATACAATCCCCGTTTATAAAACGACAAAGATACTTTTTAGCGATAAACACAAACTTGGTAGTAAAACTTCATTCTAAAGTCATGCAAACTACCGAATCAACATAAAAGAGAACCAAGGTGGCCTTGGTACAAGAAAGAAGAGTGTCAATTATTTCCTCTTACGACGCAAAACGGCCATAAATTAAGGAGTGTTTTCTTATCCGAGCGACCACACATACACGGTGGTTCATAAACAATAGATTTGTAAGATACGCATGTTTGCTTAACTGTCAACTTTAATTGGATCGCGATCGTTTTTTAAGTAACTATCCGTTGATCTGTCCCCCAACGGTTTTACTGTAGGGCTCAATTACCAGAAAGACGGAGACATAATAAAAAATTTATTGTCGTTTTTAGATATCAAACATCATAGAATAAACCTCGACTCGACATAAAAGTTTTATTAAGCTATTTCAAGGCGCGGAATTGAATTTTTGATACATCTAAATATCTAAATATCTTGTCACCGCAGTATCCTGGAGCTACTGTGATTAAATGAATGGTTAAGATCATAAGGATCTGTGTCCTATTTGATTTTTTTCAACATATCTGGAGTCGTTTGGTCGACCTTTATGATGCTGGTCATTATTTTACTGTTGATAACGAAGGGGCGGGTTTCAAATTTAAGTAGGTTTCCGTGGAGTATCCTGGAGCTACTGTGATCAAATAAATGGTTAAAATCATAAGGATCTGTGTTCTTGTTGATTTTTTTCAACATTTCTGGAGTCGTTTGGTCGACCTTTATGATGCTGGTCATTATTTTACTGTTGATAACGAAGGGGCGGGTTTCAAACTTAAGTACGTCCCCGTGGAGCATCCTGGAGCTACTGTGATCAAATAAATGGTTAAAATCATAAGGATTTGTGTCCTTGTTGATTTTTTTCAACATTTCTGGAGTCGTTTGGTCGACCTTTATGATGCTGGTCATTATTTTACTGTTGATAACGAAGGGGCGGGTTTCAAATTTAAGTAGGTTTCCGTGGAGTATCCTGGAGCTACTGTGATCAAATAAATGGTTAAAATCATAAGGATCTGTGTTCTTGTTGATTTTTTTCAACATTTCTGGAGTCGTTTGGTCGACCTTTATGATGCTGGTCATTATTTTACTGTTGATAACGAAGGGGCGGGTTTCAAACTTAAGTACGTCCCCGTGGAGCATCCTGGAGCTACTGTGATCAAATAAATGGTTAAAATCATAAGGATCTGTGTCCTTGTTGATTTTTTTCAACATTTCTGGAGTCGTTTGGTCGACCTTTATGATGCTGGTCATTATTTTACTGTTGATAACGAAGAAGAAGTTTTCAATCTTAAGTACGTTCCCGTGGAGCATCCTGGAGCTACTGTGATCAAATAAATGGTTAAAATCATAAGGATCTGTGTCCTTGTTGATTTTTTTCAACATTTCTGGAGTCGTTTGGTCGACCTTTATGATGCTGGTCATTATTTTACTGTTGATAACGAAGAAGAAGTTTTCAATCTTAAGAACGTCCCCGTGGAGCATCCTGGAGCTACTGTGATCAAATAAATGGTTAAAATCATAAGGATTTGTGTCCTTGTTGATTTTTTTCAACATTTCTGGAGTCGTTTGGTCGACCTTTATGATGCTGGTCATTATTTTACTGTTGATAACGAAGAAGAAGTTTTCAATCTTAAGTACGTCCCCGTGGAGCATCCTGGAGCTACTGTGATCAAATAAATGGTTAAAATCATAAGGATTTGTGTCCTTGTTGATTTTTTTCAACATTTCTGGAGTCGTTTGGTAGACCTTTATGATGCTGGTCATTATTTTACTGTTGATAACGAAGAAGAAGTTTTCAATCTTAAGTACGTCCCCGTGGAGCATCCTGGAGCTACTGTGATCAAATAAATGGTTAAAATCATAAGGATCTGTGTCCTTGTTGATTTTTTTCAACATTTCTGGAGTCGTTTGGTCGACCTTCATGATGCTGGTCATTATTTTACTGTTGATAACGAAGGGGCGGGTTTCAAACTTAAGTACGTCCCCGTGGAGCATCCTGGAGCTACTGTGATCAAATAAATGGTTAAAATCATAAGGATCTGTGTCCTTGTTGATTTTTTTCAACATTTCTGGAGTCGTTTGGTCGACCTTCATGATGCTGGTCATTATTTTACTGTTGATAACGAAGGGGCGGGTTTCAAACTTAAGTACGTCCCCGTGGAGCATCCTGGAGCTACTGTGATCAAATAAATGGTTAAAATCATAAGGATTTGTGTCCTTGTTGATTTTTTTCAACATTTCTGGAGTCGTTTGGTCGACCTTTATGATGCTGGTCATTATTTTACTGTTGATAACGAAGGGGCGGGTTTCAAACTTAAGTACGTCCCCGTGGAGCATCCTGGAGCTACTGTGATCAAATAAATGGTTAAAATCATAAGGATCTGTGTCCTTGTTGATTTTTTTCAACATTTCTGGAGTCGTTTGGTCGACCTTTATGATGCTGGTCATTATTTTACTGTTGATAACGAAGAAGAAGTTTTCAATCTTAAGTACGTCCCCGTGGAGTATCCTGGAGCTACTGTGATTAAATGAATAGTTAAAATCATAAGGATCTGTGTCCTATTTGATTTTTTTCAACATTTCTGAAGTCGTTTGGTCGACCTTTATGATTCTGGTCAATTGGTCAATATTTTACTGCTGATAACGAATGAGCGGTTTTCAAACTTATGCCGTATATGTTTTAGTATACTTTTTTTTCTCACCAATTGATGAGAAATCAAATTCCGAAGAAAATTCAAGTATTTGAAGCTATTCCGTGACAAAAACACAGGTCAAAATGTTTCTCCCCGAAGTAATGAAAACGAACACACGTATAAAACTTTTCCTTTCACAATGAATAGCTATTATCGACAACGGCCGGACCAATAAGATTTTTTTTATCTCTTTTTGTCTCGTTAGAAGAAGGACTAACCTTATGGTTTATCCGTTATGTAGGTAAGAGACAAGGGTCGATGGATATAAAGTTTAAGTGGCGCGGTCAATAGTATTTTTTTTTTCTTAAAAATAACCGATTCAAACTAAATCTTTTCAAATCTTGACATTTCGTTAAAATATTTATTCACTAACGTAATTGGCGCGATCTATAGGATATACAAAATCAACCCTATCGCATTCTTATCGATTCTCGAATCCCTGGGAGTTACTGGAGTGAATAGAAATAAATCGTAACGTCTGAAGTTGATTTTTCAGTGCAATTTATCCTAGGTGTAGTGTCATTAAAGGTACACCAGGGAATCTAAATAATCTTTTCTCCTAATGGAAATGTAAAGAGTTTGTTAAATCTATGTCACCGGTGTTGATTACCAACCGAGTTGGAGAAATGTCTTTAGAGCGAGAGCTGAATTTATAATGACATGTACGTAGAATTCAATTCACTCGAATATAAATTACTTTTATGAATATTAAAAACGAATTTCGAATATCGTATTTACTATGAATTTGTTTGTTATATACTACAAAAAAAATTACGGATAATAATTATTGCATAGCATTCTGTATTTTCTATAGAATCATTGCTTTAAGAAGCTGATTAAAAACTGAATAAAATTTGGTCTAATTTCGAAGACTTGTTATTTTTTCCATAACTGGCGCTGTCAATAGGATATATAAAAACTGAAGTTACTTAATACCAAATCAAGTGAATAAGAACTGAATAAAATTTGGTCTAATTGCGAAGACTTGTTATTTTTTCCATAACTGGCGCTGTCAATAGGATATATAAAAACTGAAGTTACTTAATACCAAATCAAGTGAACATAAATTGTTAATATCTTTCGTAGATTTGTTATGGTGAACCCAAAAGTGTAAAAAACAAAATATAGTTGACATATATATATATATATATATATATATATATATATATATATATATATATATATATATATATATATATAAGTAGAAAAGGTTGAGATGATAAAAAAGTGTTTAATTGATTAGATTTCTATATAAAGTCTGATTATATCGAAAATTTGCATGGAAATTACCTATAAATAGAACACATTTTCTTTATTTTGTTACCCCTAGATGTTTATAAGGGATTGTAAGGGCCTCGCATCAGATAACATTCGTTAATTACCTCGATTCGAAACGAAAAAAATTTAAATTAAATCCAAGTCGACAACGGAAGTTTGTAGGGGAGTGTAATTAATTACAAGTTGATGATTAGAGTCGTTGGCATTTTTTTTCCTAATCTTTATAACTTTGTAATTTATCTTGATAACACGATAAAAAAAATACTAAAGTGAATCTAATTATACAGCTAGGAAAAACATGGAATTAAAGCAATTAGAGAATAGATAAACTGTCATTTAAAAGTTTGTTTTGGCTGCTTTTGTTATCTTGCTCCCCAATTCTCCATATTGAGTCTTTTTCGATTTCTTGTTGTTAACATTTTTACCTTTCCTCGTAAGTTACAACAAACCGCAGAAAGGCAATTTCTAATTAGAGGAAAATATCAGTTTGAATGAAGTTTATAAGTGAAATAATAAAGTGCAATAGCTGCCGCGAACTTCAGTTGAAATTCCGAATTTAGGAACAATAAGACAAACAAAATTAATTAGCAGAAAGCGACTTTAAGTACATCAAGTATCGTCGTTTCTAAAGAACAGCAAATTAGGTGAATGGTAGAAATTGTAAATTACTTGTGGGTAATTTTTTTCTCAATATAATTAATTTGGAATAATAAATCTTAGTTACTGAGGTAATTTGAAAGGGTTTCTGATGAATGAATACAAGATGTAAAATACGACAAAACAAATAACGAGAAATAAAGAAGATTTCCAATGTTTTTCTTTTCGAATGAAGATACAAAGATTAATAAATAGCCACAAACTTTTATTTTTTATTCAATTCTAATATTGACAAAGATTTATTACTATAATCGACGTGGTAGAAGTTAAAACGAATACCGATAATATACCCCATAAACCTCTGTGAAAAATTGTTCGAGTTAAGCAAACTTTCCAATACCAATACGACTCTTCTACACGTTCAAACTTCAATGCAAGTCAAATTATGCTTTTCCTGGAGTTCAATTTCTCCGAAGTGGGTTATTTACCCATATCTCGAAGTTTTCGGTATATAAATAATTCATGTTTCACCCTGCCGCAGAAGGCTTAGCTTCTTATCGAGAGGGCGGTAAAACTATGCCAAATAACCACCAGAAAGTTATTTATTTTCTCGGTTAGTATCTCGCATGTGTTAAAATAAATTTTCGGGAGTTTATTAACAAACTTGCAATTAATTATCTAACGAAAAGAAGACGGATATTTTGGAATATCGATAATGAATAATGAATAAACAAATAATGTTTTAGAAAACCGTTGCGCTTGATATCAGTATCGTTTGAATATAAATTCGATCCAACTGGTTCCATATATAAATTCTTTTCGTTATATTGATGTACATTCAAAAATAATTATACAAAAATTCTATGAAAAAACAATCTATGATCATTGAGGACGATCAAATTAAAAAATACTCGTTTTTAAGTGTTTAAATTATGATTAATAATTATTCGATTACAAGTTTCTAAAGCCGGTACTGATGTCAAACATGTCAACTGTCACTTGTCACTAATTTTTCACAGAATAAATCACATGGTGACTATTCAAACTTAAACACAGAACTGTCTAATTGCAAGGCAGATCATCGCACAAAACGACGCAATCGTTAGCTTATTCAATAGTTTTAGTTTCTTATTTTATATATAAAGCTTCTTTAATTTAAATATATCAAATTTTACGAAAAAACAAACTATAATCATTAAGTACAATCAAATTAAGAAATAATCGTTTTTAAATGTTTAAATTATGATTAATAATGTTTCGATAAGAAGTTTCTAAAGCCGGTTCTGATGTCAAACATGTCAACTGTCACTTGTCACTAATTTTTCACAGACTAAATCAGATCGTGACTATTCAAACTAAAACACGGAACTGTTTAATTGCAAGGCAGATCATCGCGCAAAACGACGGAATCTTTAGCTTATTCAATAGTTTTAGTTTCTTATTTTCTATATAAAGCTTCTTTAATTTAAATATATCAAATTCTACGAAAAACCAAACTATGATCATTGAGGACGATCAAATTAAAAAATACTCGTTTTTAAGTGTTTAAATTATGATTAATAATGATTCGATTACAAGTTTCTAATGCCGGTACTGATGTCAAACATGTCAACTGTCAGTTGTCACTAATTTTCCACAGAATAAATCAGATCGTGACTATTCAAACTCAAACACAGAACTGTCTAATTGCAAGGCAGATCATCGCACAAAACGACGGAATCGTTAGCTTATTCAATAGTTTTAGTTTCTTATTTTCTATATAAAGCTTCTTTAATTTAAATATATAAAATTCTACGAAAAAACAATCTATAATCATTGAGGACGATCAAATTAAAAAATACTCGTTTTTAAGTGTTTAAATTATGATTAATAATGTTTCGATAAGAAGTTTCTAAAGCCGGTTCTGATGTCAAACATGTCAACTGTCACTTGTCACTAATTTTTCACAGAATAAATCACATGGTGACTATTCAAACTCAAACACAGAACTGTCTAATTGCAAATCAGATTATCGCACAAAACGACGCAATCGTTAGCTTATTCAATAGTTTTAGTTTCTTATTTTCTATATAAAGCTTCTTCAATTTAAATATATCAAATTCTACGAAAAAACAATCTTTAATCATTGAGGACGATCAAATTAAAAAATACTCGTTTTTAAGTGTTTAAATTATGATTAATAATGTTTCGATAAGAAGTTTCTAAAGCCGGTTCTGATGTCAAACAAGTCAACTGTCACTTGTCACTAATTTTTCACAGACTAAATCAGATCGTGACTATTCAAACTAAAACACGGAACTGTTTAATTGTAATCGATATCATATTTAATAGTTTTAGTTTTTTCTTATCTATATAAAGTTTCTTTAAATATTTTTTGTAACGGGGGAGATAAAAAACATCCTTGTGGAACTCCTCGTTGGGTTTGACGTTCATATTCATGTCTTTTATTGACTTGAAAAACGCCTGATGTCACCCGATTTTTTTCTATCAATATAAATGTCTTTCAATATAAATTTTTTACACTTTTAGAAGATAAAACGTTGCTTATCTGGTAACAAAGTCGAGGAATGTTATAATTGCTGGTTTTAGTCAATTTTTAGTGTTTTTTTTTTTTTCGCTGATAATTCAAAGCAGTACCACTGGTATGTTTTCAGGTCCCGTTTCAGTTTTTCGAGGTGTATTATACATTGGATTCCACTCGATATTCTATTGATATACATCCAAGATGTTTCTTAATAATTACTCGGCTTGAATATACAAAATTCTATGAAAAAAGAAACTATAATCATTAATGACGATTAATTATAATTAACAATGCTTCAATTAGAAGTTTCTAAAGCCGGTTCTGATGTCAAACAAGTCAACTGTCACTTGTCACTAATTTTTCACAGAATAAATCACATCGTGACTATTCAAACTCAAACACAGAACTGTATAATTGTAAAGTTGGTTGCCTAATTTATTAAAACGATTGTGGACACTCGTATAAATAAACTCATGATGTACATGGATATATTAAAGTTGAAATGGAATATACGAAATGACTTGACAAACTTAAGCTTTTTATTTAAACCGTTATATTCAGTGAAGTCAACTTTCAACAACGTCTCCAGATTATATCAAATTAATTCTCTTCTATTTTCATTGTGGCACTTAACCCTTGATATAAATCTGAGAAATTCCAACTCAGAATCTATTTACAACAACTAACATGCATTTAATCAGCAAGTGACATCTTCAACGTAACGTCGCTTACATTTTAGTGTACTGAATATCTCGAGTTAAAGGAGTGCGCGAAATTGAAATGCAAATACGTTGTCTTTGAGAGTTTATCTATATAGTTTTACAATTAATGAACTTTCTCTACGAAATTTCATCAACTTACACATAATTATCCATCTAGAACTTGTCCTATCCACCACAACATCGAGTTTTACACAAAAAAGAAACTGTATAATAGATACGGTTGACGATGATGATGATTGGATGTAAATCACACGTAATTCGGGCTTCTAATAAAAGTTAATGAAAAAAAATTTAATACTCGACACTAAAACATGCATTAAACTAGTTGTTGACCGTTTGATTATTTTTAAAAGAAAAGAGAAGCAGCTCCCGATTGGCAACGCGAAATCATCGAACAAACCTCGTACATCAATAATTAGATAACCTAATTTGGAAGGAAATTATCTTAATTTTATTTTAAACACTAGTAATTTTCGTTAATATAAATATTTCCTTATTCTTTCCCCAGGTACACGTTAATGTCGTCGAAAAATCTGACACGGTTTTCCTTGTTCCATTAATTTGTTATATCGTTGAGTTTTTCGAAGAATCCGACTTGATTGAAGTAATTAAATGGCGAACACACTGGCCCGGATCGTCTTCTTTTGTTTCTCTTTGCTTTAGGGCTTCATACAACAGCATCAGGTCAATGCGCTGTTGCCAACCGTCATAAATTGCGCGATAAGAAAATGTTCTCTCGCTAGTACGAATCCACATACACAATAAAAAAAAACGGTAGAAGTGTTGAAATTCTAGATATTTAAATTCGCGTAGACGATATTATGTTTTATGAGAAACTAAAGGAATAAAAATTAGAAAAATACAGTGTAGTATAACTAGTTTTTAATTAAATTAGTGTTTTTACGAATACAAATTGTGAAAAAGATCGGAATATTATTATAATCTTATAAATTGTATCACGAAGAAAAATCGTAGATTCAATGTTGAAATGCATCATTCGTTTATTTTGGATTTGGTTCCTTGTGATTTCTGAATGTTATCAGATTATAGCAAAAGTCAACTGTCACTTGTCACTAATTTTCCACAGAATAAATCAGATGGTGACTATTCAAACTCAAATACAGAACTGTCTAATTGCAAGGCAGATCATCGCGCAAAACGACGGAATCTTTAGCTTATTTAATAGTTTTAGTTTCTTATTTTCTATATAAAGCTTCTTTAATTTAAATATATCAAATTCTACGAAAAAACAATCTATAATCATTGAGGACGATCAAATTAAAAAATACTCGTTTTTAAGAGTTTAAATTATGATTAACAATGTTTCGATTGGAAGTTTCTAAAGCCGGTTCAGATGTCAAACAAGTCAACTGTCACTTGTCACGAATTTTTCACAGAATAAGTCAGATGGTGACTATTCAAACTCAAACACAGAACTGTCTAATTGCAAGGCAGATCATCGCGCGAAACGACGGAATCTTTAGCTTATTTAATAGTTTTAGTTTCTTATTTTCTATATAAAGCTTCTTTAATTTAAATATATCAAATTTTACGAAAAAACAAACTATAATCATTGAGGACGATCAAATTAAGAGATACTCGTTTTTAAGTGTTTAAATTATGCTAAATAATGTTTCGATAAGAAGTTTCTAAAGCCGGTTCTGATGTCAAACAAGTCAACTGTCACTTGTCACTAATTTTCCACAGAATAAATCAGTTCGTGACTATTCAAACTCAAATACAGAACTGTGTAATTGCAAGGCAGATCATCTTGCAAAACGACGGAATCGTTAGCTTATTCAATAGTTTTAGTTTCTTATTTTCTATATAAAGCTTCTTTAATTTAAATATATCAAATTTTACGAAAAAACAAACTATAATCATTGAGGACGATCAAATTAAGAGATACTCGTTTTTAAGTGTTTAAATTATGCTAAATAATGTTTCGATAAGAAGTTTCTAAAGCCGGTTCTGATGTCAAACAAGTCAACTGTCACTTGTCACTAATTTTCCACAGAATAAATCAGTTCGTGACTATTCAAACTCAAATACAGAACTGTGTAATTGCAAGGCAGATCATCTTGCAAAACGACGGAATCGTTAGCTTATTCAATAGTTTTAGTTTCTTATTTTCTATATAAAGCTTCTTTAATTTAAATATATCAAATTTTATGAAAAAACAAACTATAATCATTAAGTACAATCAAATTAAGAAATAATCGTTTTTAAATGTTTAAATTATGATTAATAATGTTTCGATAAGAAGTTTCTAAAGCCGGTTCTGATGTCAAACAAGTCAACTGTCACTTGTCACTAATTTTCCACAGAATAAATCAGATCGTGACTATTCAAACTCAAACACAGAACTGTCTATTTGTAATCGTTATCATATTTGATAGTTTTAGTTTTTTCTTTCCTATATAAAGTTCCTTTAAATATTTTTTGTAACGGAGGGGAGATAAAAAACATATTAAATATTAAACATCCATTGTTTATATTGGATTTAGTGACTTGTGAATGTTATCAGATTCTAAAAAAAAACTAGAATCTAAAAATAAGGATTGTATTTTATGTTTCTGAATCTTATGGAATGTAAAATAATCATTTATGAAGTTGTTTTTTCCTGACCTAACCTAACCAATCAGATCTAGTACGATATTTTCATGGTTCTGATAATAAAACACTAAAAAATCAACGGCTACGCCTAGTGGGCGTATTTTAAATCTACATCCACTCGTTTAGTTGGACGTTTCTACCGGAAATTTGTAATAGAAGCCATTTTCAATAGACACTATTATTTTTAATTATATTCTTTGAATAAATTCAAACAATTTACTCTAAATATCACGAAAAACTGTCATTTCTAAAGTTTGTAATTATCTACGGCTCCGTTTTTGTGACCATTAAAAACTTCCTGAAATATAAAAACATCTGTTTCGTTATTGTCGTAATTATTTACAAAAATGTGAGGGTGGAATCGTATAAAAAACTGAATTTATAGTTGATTGTTTTGAAAAAGGATTAGACTCCATATTATAACACAAAATTAAAGAATCAAATAGAGTCTAATGAAGAAACATTTCGAGCCGATGAAACTCCTCGTGGTGTCAAGAAAAGATACCGAAAATATGATCGGTTTCTGAAAGGTTGTTGCTCTGATAAGACATATAATCTTCGGAATCCGAAAATTTTGAAAACAAGCTAAAATAAATCGAACAATCAGATGACTAAAGAAATGATTGCATACCAGTGAAGCCATCAAAAGATTTTTAGGTTCTTTAGGGGCCCGAAATCAAAAAAAAATCTCGAAAAAACATTAAATTGAGAAATTTTCTCGTTCAGACTCATTTTTGATGCGAATCCGAAGCCCTTTTTGTACCTTGTACACCTCATACTTCAAATTCAAAACAGTAAGTTAATAAACCCTCTCAAAAACGCTTCAAAAATGAGTTGTAGATACGAATTTTTCCAAGCATTATGAAATTTTTTATTAATCGTTTTATTATAAGACAATTTTCGAGGATGGGACTAATCGTGTCTATTTTAATTTTAGAATCAAATTAGATAGTGGAGCTTACCCTTTAGTGCCCTCGAGGTAAGCAGATCACTGTGTTTATTCACATTTTTTTCGAGAAATTTCGTTTCGACCCAATTCGAAGCCTAATCTCTGAGCGGGAAATAACAGTAATCAGTAAATTTTAGAGTCAAGATCGAGGACGACTTGCCTCGTATATTTACGACGAGTTTAACGTTGAAAACCTATAAACTTCTACTGATTATTAATAGTGAAATTATAGGAAATTATACGTGTAGTGTCAGGTTTCTATTGAAATTTTAATGTTATTTAATAACCTATTTTACATATAGAAGCTTTTCATGAAGAATTCATCACATCGTTAATACTGTGAGTTTTTTCTATTAGTTAAACTGAAATTAATTATTTGAAATTTTTATATACAATGATTGCCCAATACAGAAAACACAAAAATTTTATTTATTTTTCAACGTAATCTCTATACGCACATGTAGATTGTGTTCTGTGGTATTTAGTTGAATTAAAAATAAGACAAACTATTTATTTAATCATACTAATAGATATTCATCTTTAAATTTAAAAAAAAATCACTTGAATATCGACAAAATATGAAAATTACGATTTTTTATCGTATAAATGATTCCTTGAACTATTTTCAAAACATTAAGACGTTTGTCCAATATATTTACGCATACTAGAAACGTTCTTTATAATATTTTTTTTAATATTTCACATTTGAAACCAAATTATATGTTTTATGAGTAAAATGTTTCAATTTTAGTTTTATTTTGTAATCTCTTTGCTAAATTATGAATAAAGTTTGTAATTGATTTAAAAATTATAACAAACTATTTATTTAATTATATTTATAGATATTAATCATTTAATTTAAGAAAAAATCACTTAAATATCGACAAAATATGAAAATTACGATTTTTTATCGTATAAATGATTCCTTGAACTATTTTCAAAACATTAAGACGTTTGTCCAATATATTTACGCATACTAGAAACGTTCTTTATAATATTTTTTTCAAATATTTCACATTTGAAACCAAATTACATGATTTATAAGTAAAATGTTTCAATTTTAGTTTTATTTCGCAATCTCTTTGTTAAATTATAAATAAAGTTTGTAATTGATTTAAAAATTATAACAAACTATTTATTTAATTATACTTATAGATATTAATCATTTAATTTAAGAAAAAATCACTTGAATATCGACAAAATATGAAAATTACGATTTTTTATCGTATGAATGATTCTTTGGACTATTTTCAAAACATTAAGACGTTTGTCCAATATATATACGCACACTAGAAACGTTCTTTATAATATTTTTTCTCAATATTTCACATTTGAAACCAAATTACATGATTTATAAGTAAAATGTTCCAATTTTAGTTTTATTTTGTAATCTCTTTGCTAAATTATGAATAAAGTTTGTAATTGATTTAAAAATTGTAACAAACTATTTATTTAATTATATTTATAGATATTAATCATTTAATTTAAGAAAAAATCACTTAAATATCGACAAAATATGAAAATTACGATTTTTTACCGTATAAATGATTCCTTGAACTATTTTCAAAACATTAAGACGTTTGTCCAATATATTTACGCATACTAGAAACGTTCTTTATAATATTTTTTTCAAATATTTCACATTTGAAACCAAATTACATGATTTATGAGTAAAATGTTTCAATTTTAGTTTTATTTCGCAATCTCTCTGTTAAATTATAAACAAAGTTTGTAATTGATTTAAAAATTATAACAAACTATTTATTTAATTATATTTATAGATATTAATCATTCAATTTAAGAAAAAATCACTTAAATATCGACAAAATATGAAAATTACGATTTTTTATCGAATGAATGATTCCTTGAACTATTTTCAAAACATTAAGACGTTTGTCCAATATATATACGCATAATAGAAACGTTCTTTTATAATATTTTTTTTAATATTTCACATTTGAAACCAAATTTCATGACTTAAAACTATTCAATTTCGGTAAATTATAAATAAAATTTGTAGTTTGATTTCTATGGTCAAACCAATTTCTTGTTATATGCAGAGATAGTTAGTATCTGATTATTATGCATGAAACAATGTATTGCATCGATCGAATTGAAGCAATAGAAACGGTTAAGTGATTTGGGACGCAATGCATAGCTAAGAAGTTCAGACTATTCCTAATTGAACAACTCCATTAATGAATATAATTGTCACAATCAAAATCGTGGGTTATTCACTAAATTTGATAAATTTAATCAATACATTGTTTATAAGAAGACGTTGATCATCGAAATCATAATCTACGTCAACCAGAATTAGAACTGTTTGTAGAATTATCGTAAGAGGCTAAAAAAAAAGAAGAAAATGGTCGATTCTCAGTTAAAAAAATAAAATGGAATCCAAGAAATCATTTCATCATTTTATGATATAGTTGCTGAAACACCTACAGGTACTTTTTAATCAACTGAGAGTTATACGGCGATAAAAAAGAAAAATTTTTAATATTTAGATTTGTTAAAATAAAGATAACACGAATTATTTTGAAGAAAACGCGTTTTTAAAAATGGAAATCGCGTCTAACGAATCTGCAAATGTAGATTTGAAAAAACGATTTTATTCAAATTTTTTATCTCCGGTAAAGGGAAACGTTTAAAAATGGTCACGTTTTCGATCTGAAGCCGGTACTGTCTTCGAGATAATGTAAAATAAAAATAAAAACTAGCAGCGCTCTTATTAATTCATGATAATGATACTTTATGAGACGTTCTGTATTTTGAATAATTCATACGTTATGAGATCCAATTCAAAAGTTGTATAAATAAGGAGATACTAAGCTGGACATTTATACCTCAAAGGATTCTTATTTTATTATGCAAATAAGGATAATTTACGGGAAAAAAGACGAGTTAGCGTTCAACGTACCTCTATTGATTTAAGTATTTGATTTGCGCATACTGGTAGCATCTAAATTAACTTTTTATACCTCGCGATCTTTAATTTGAATAAAATTCTTTATTTAAATTTTAAACAAAAACGAAACGTTGTCTTCTGACTGTTCAAAAAACTTCGATTCAATATGGAAGTTTCCGAATGTGGAATTCCGATAATTCCACCGAAAAATAAACTTGATCTTAGTACTACTGAATCAATAAATTCCACCAAAACATAACACAACCAAATTATGTTATGAAATTTACTGTTCCAAAACAGTTTCGTTTGAATTGATGTCTCAGAATAACATTAAAATGAATATTTCGAATAACACTCGTATAACAACACGTTTTGAGTACTTTTACCATGAAAAATGTCAAAATTTTTATGTCAATGTCAAATTTGACATATTCACATCAGTGTTGCCATATTTCAAGATTTAAATAGCAATCATCTGATTGAAAGTATTTGTTTTTTTGTAAAACCCTTTCCTTTCACTGTTTTTTTATATTTAATATATTTTTGTCAATATAAATATTTGATTAACACCTTAATTTAACGTCAACTTAGAATCTTAATTCAAAGAGAAATCTGGTTGTTTCAAACTAATTCTAATTATTTTTATTTAACTATTATTTAAACTAGAACTTTAGTTTTTGAAAAGCCCTCAATCTTCTGACCAGCATCCCGAGGCTTAAATTCCAACTCCAACTGAACTTTGTAGCTCCGAATCTTTGTTCAAAAGAAACCAGGCTCCTCACGAATACTGCACAAGTTTCCGGACGTTCTAGAAAACCTTGTATGCTCTAATTTTGATTTAAACATGTTTTTTAAAACCTATTTTATAATCAGCGCATCATTTAAGTGAAGAACTCCCCAAGAAACGCTTCTAAATTCCAAAGTATGAGTGATATTTTTAAACTTTTAAAAATTCACAATATGATCAACACGGTAATTAAAAATTAATGTGACTAAATACGGTCCTGTACTTTGTTTACGTCAGATTTCATTGTAAACGTAAACAAACAACAGGACCGGATCGATTTCAATGAAATGTTTATTTAATTTTAATATTACGGAAATAACCGAAGGGTCGAAAAGGGGGATTTTGTATTAATTGTCAAATATGTTGTTATTAATATTTAAGGTCTGAAGTGCTAATAGTTTTAGATTAAGTATTCGAGAGAAATGACTATAACTTATCGAATGATATAAATAATTTTGCAATTAATGAAATTATAATTAACTTAAAGCCTCCTTGTTAGACTTCTGTTGTTATACAGGGTGTCCCAAGACGAGTTAAAACTATCTGTATATGGCAAAATACTTATAGTAAAATCATGAAAATTTCTTCGTTTGGGTTTTCTACTGTAACGTTATTATTTTAAATAGAACACCCTGTATATTAATACATTTTTAAAATCTACGTACATTTTAGTATACTTTTGTTTAAAAACTTTTTTCGAAAAATGCATAATTTTTGAGTTATTAATTTTTTTGTAAAAAATTCGACCGTTGCAGATCCTTATAAATAATTTTTTTACCAGGATACCTTCAAAGATATGAAGATGGTTTTTATCATTTGCTTTTAGCAAGGTAAGACGTATTTGAATCTATGTTGAAAAAATATTTTTTTTTATACAGGGTATGTATAAAAACTGTTCAAAGTTTAACTTCATAAATATCAAATTTCTTCATTTTTTTAAATAGAACCACCCGGTTTTTTTCTATTTTAATGCATTCAGGGGTGGAAATTATTTTTCTTTATTTCAAATCAAATCAAATTGTATTGACTCAATAGAAAAAACCGGGTGGTTCTATTTAAGAAAATTGATATTTATGAAGTAAAATTTTAAACACTTTTTATACACACCCTGTATAAAATGATAAATTTTCCGACATAGATTCAAATACGTCTGATTTTGTTAAAAGTTATTTTCAACCGATTACTAATATATAGAGTGTCCCACGACTATTTCTTCGTTTGGGTTTTCGAATACAATCTTTTTTAATAAAATATTTTCAAAGTCGACTGTAACTTTGTTATTTTAAATAAAATGCTCTGTATATTAATACATTTTTAATATCTACGTAAATTTTAGTATACTGTTGTTTAAAAACTTTTTTCGAAAAATGCATACTTTTTGAGTTATTAATTTTTTAGTAAAAAATTTTATCAATTGCAAACCCTTATAAATTATTTTTTTACGTGAATACCGTTGAAGATATGAAAAAATTTTTTATCCGGTTGCTTTTAACAAAATCAGACGTATTTGAATCTATGTCGGAAAATTTATCATTTTATACAGGGTGTGTATAAAAAGTGTTCAAAGTTTTACTTCATAAATATCAAATTTCTTCATTTTTTTTAAATAGAACCACCCGGTCTTTTCTATTGAGTGAATACAATTTGATTTGATTTGAGATAAAGAAAAATAATTTCCACCCCTGAATGCATTAAAATAGAAAAAACAGGGTGGTTCTATTTAAAAAAAATGAAGAAATTTGATATTTATGAAGTCAAACTTTGAACAGTTTTTATACATACCCTGTATAAAAAAAAGATTTTTTCAACATAGATTCAAATACGTCCGTTATTGCTAAAAGCAACTGAATAAAAACCATCTTCATATCTTTAACGGTATCCACGTAAAAAAATAATTTATAAGGGTTTGCAATTGATGAAATTTTTTACAAAAAAATTAATAACTCAAAAAGTATGCATTTTTCGAGAAAAGTTTTTGAACAAAAGTATATTAAAATTTTACGTAGATTTCAAAAATGTATTAATATACAGGGTGATCCATTTAAAATACCAAAGTTACAGTCGACTTTGAAAATATCCCAAACGAAGAAATAGTCGTGGGACACTCTGTATATTAGCAATCGGTTGAAAATAAAAGAGGCAAACAAAATAAACGATTCAATGACTAAAAACTAACAATTTATATGTTTTTTTATGCGCTAAACGTTTATTACCGATTATTTAAAAAAGAAGCTCAAAAAAAAAATCTGTATAAAACGATTAAATTCTATTTTTAAAATCGACTTAAATACGTTAAGTATGTGGAAATGTTTAGGTTGATGTGGTATTTCAACGGCAAAGAATTTTTATTCTTCCGATTTAATCGTCTGTTTACAACCGAGAAGTGAAAGCTCTCAAAATTTATCGACTGTTTAATATGTTAAAACAAGAAGCTTTGTTAAAAAATTATAGCATCTCTTATAATAATAATCCAAACTCAAGATGACGCAATCAGTTTTCAGTTTATTCAACTTAAAGTGCGTTGTCCTGTGGTCGACGATTATTTAGAACATTGACAGCTGTCAGCTGTCATTCCAACTGTCAATCTCAAGAACGAAGCATGAAACTTTCGATCTTCTGGAATCTGGTTAAATTTAAAGTGTAATTTTGAAAAAAAAATCATAAATAATAAAGTTTATAATAACGAAGAAGATATTGAAGAGATGTTGAAGAAACTAATAATAAGATTAGTTGGGTAATTCGAACTTTTACATAACTAATAACGATTTATTTCAAAATATTATTACGTCCAGTGGTTATGGGAATGTTTTTTCGATTACATAATCTGACATATCATGATTCGAATCGAGTAGGTGTCGGTAAATGATTTATCCTTGTTACGGTAATATATTAAAGTATTTAATATTGACTGACAGCTTATTTTATTACCATAAATCGATGTTATTAAAACCTTATTAGATGCATCAAAATTTAAGTTAATCTTTAAGTTAAAAATGAGGTTATCGCCATTTACCAATTTGAAATTAAGCTTAACTCACACTTATGTTCAAAAACTACCTTATGCCGATATGTGCTTATTACTCTTAGGGGTAAAAACTACCCCTTATTACAAAAAAAATCAATAAAATAATAAGTATAAGTATTTAATAAGTAAAAAAATACTTTTGAGATTTGATTGAAAGTTGTTTAGTCCTTTAATATAGTATTTATAATTTTTTTAACCCCGCTCGATGTATTTCATCCCTTGTAAACCACCCCCGCTTAATATAAAACTTAAAAAAAATGTTATTTAATCACTTTTTGGTAGCTTACTACTATTTTTGTTTGAGTTCGACTCAAATATTTTGCATCCCAAATTTTTAACCCTTATAAATCATCCCTTAATTCGAAAACACTTCCAGCACTGCTTCGATTAATGGAAAAAACGTATGGAAAGGTGTATGGCGATGGGAGTTTCGTTATTTAATAGACAGACCTCGTATACTTCAAAATCTACCTGCTACAAAATTTAAAAAAAAAATTATTTAGTTTTTTGGCAATATCTCGGTTAATTTTCAAGCAAATTAGTCGCTTGAAACGTAGATTTAAAGGAAATTTTATAACCTATAAGATTTAAATGTATTTAGCCCTCTGTTTTTCAAAGGGCAACGTGTAAAGGGTTCGACAATGGTATTAGTCATACGTTAGGGTACGATTTGTAAGGTCATATCTCAGTTGTTTTAGAAGTTAGAAAAAATTTGGAAAAAGAAAAATATTTGTTGAAAAAAATACCAACTTTTTGTTTCTTTTCAATTTTTAAGTATATCCTATGGTTTTTAAGAAATTATGAAAAAAAAGAAATTCTTAAAAGTTTCGAAAATCATTTTTCGAATTTAAGCATAATTTTTTTCGAAATTACGCATTCTAAATCGTTAAAACTTGCAAAAATCGTTATTAATATATAAATAAAATGAATCATCATAAGGATTATATTTTTTCTAGTAATTTGGGTACTATAACTTAGGGTGAAATTCCACCAAAAAAAAATATATAAATCGATTTTATTTCATAACTTTCTTAGTTTTAATGCTAGAGAGTTCTACCAACCCTCATTTTAAATGTTTTCAAAAGTACTTTGAAAAAGGTTATATGCAAATATATCAAAAAATTAACAGTTTATCCGTTACTCGACTTTGAATTATGAAAAATTTTCGTCCTATAAAAATATTTACCTTTATCATCTTATAAGCTCTGTATTTATATTAATTTCATTATTTATTTATTTTCAACATAAAAATTTTCACCCCCTAATTGGGGTGAAGCTCACAAGCTGTCAAAATTCATTCATTATTCAATCGAAATAATCAATTTTATATATTTCGAAATTCAAATATTGTTCAAAATAAAACTGTCAAAGATTTTTCAAAGATACCAACGTTTCGATCTTATATTTAACCTTCATCAAGGCTAAAAATATCTGGTACATTATAACACGACGTTTGTTTATAATATTTTTGATTTAATCGAAATTTACGCAGTGGAAACAAAATATTTGAATAGTTTGAAACAATCCCCGATAAATATTTCTGTTGCGTTGCGTTTTGATGTGAATGATATCTGTTAGATCGAAACCGTCTTCAAATATTTTTCTATGCATACAGTCGGTAACAGAGTCTGAACACAAAGCAGAAGCCAAGATCCGAATCTAAATGCCCCACATTAACATATACCCGCTATAAAGTACTCAACTTGGATAAGATAAAGAATGATGGTACTAAAATATATCATCAGGTTGCTCGGAAAATTACACTTTAACGTAACTAGCGTCAAGGAAAGATCTATACACTGAGAAAAAAAATATTCCGGCAATAAAGTAGTCAGAAAATCGACAAAAAACTATCGAGAGGGAAAGAAACGTTTGGGACCTTGGGAGGACTAGGTTTGTAGCGTCTATTAACAAAAATAGATGGAGGGGAAAATTTGTTGACAATTAGAAACGTTTTTCATGTATAATGACTCCATAATTAATATCGTTTCATGTTACAAAGATTGAACTGCACACTTCCATTTTGTGAGGAAAGTTTTTTTGTCTTGGTGACATGGAAACTAACAACGAGAATTGATGGTAACAAATTTGCATTGAGAATCATCATAAGGCTGGAATTTTGTGATTTTATAAGACTGACTTAATTGGAAAGCTGCAGCGTCGTATTCATCATGGAAAAGTCCTTGGAAAGTTTCGACCCCTTCTTTTTTTTTCGATGGATAAATAAAAGCTCAACGTTGAACAACAAAAAATTCATTTTACTTGATGTTAAATGAGGTTTTCTTCCATTAAATGGAATGATTTGAACAGAAATTATCGAAGAATTAGATTTTGAATGCTTCGAAACGTTGAACAACAAAAAATTTTAAAAATTTTGAACTTATTTCAACGCTAGGTCCCCTTAAACTTCAAGTACAGTTCTTAGTTATCTATAACTTAGTTTTGGCTTTTGATAACAGATTTTGAGCCTCTATTTTTGCATGATTAATGTCCCTTTCATTTTCCTTGATGTTAAATAAGGTTTTCCTCCATTAAATGGAATGATTTGAACAGAAATTATCGAAGAATTAGATTTTGAATGCTTCGAAACGTTGAACAACAAAAAATTTTAAAAATTTTGAACTTATTTCAACGCTTGGGCCTCTTAAACTTTAAGTACAGTTCTTAGTTATCTATAACTTAGTTTTAGCCTCTAATAACAAATTTTGAGCCTCTATTTTTGCATGATTAATGTCCCTTTCATTTTTCTTGATGTTAAATAAGGTTTTCTTCCATTAAATGGAATGATTTGAACAGAAATTTTTGAAGAATTAGATTTTGAATGCTTCGAAACGTTGAACAACAAAAAATTTTAAAAATTTTGAACTTATTTCAACGCTAGGTCCCCTTAAACTTCAAGTACAGTTCTTAGTTATCTATAACTTAGTTTTGGCTTTTGATAACAGATTTTGAGCCTCTATTTTTGCATGATTAATGTCCCTTTCATTTTCCTTGATGTTAAATAAGGTTTTCCTCCATTAAATGGAATGATTTGAACAGAAATTATCGAAGAATTAGATTTTGAATGCTTCGAAACGTTGAACAACAAAAAATTTTAAAAATTTTGAACTTATTTGAACGCGTAGTCCCCTTAAACTTCAAGTACAGTTGTTAGTTATCTATAACTTAGTTTTGGCTTTTGATAACAGATTTTGAGCCTCTATTTTTGCATGATTAATGTCCCTTTCATTTTCCTTGATGTTAAATAAGGTTTTCCTCCATTAAATGGAATGATTTGAACAGAAATTATCGAAGAATTAGATTTTGAATGCTTCGAAACGTTGAACAACAAAAAATTTTAAAAATTTTGAACTTATTTGAACGCGTAGTCCCCTTAAACTTCAAGTACAGTTGTTAGTTATCTATAACTTAGTTTTGGCTTTTGATAACAAATTTTGAGCCTCTATTTTTGCATGATTACTGTCCCTTTCATTTTACTTGATGTTAAATAAGGTTTTCTTCCATTAAATGGAATGATTTGAACAGAAATTATCGAAGAATTAGATTTTGAAAACTTCGAAACGTTGAACAACAAAAAATTTTACAAATTTTGAACTTATTTGAACGCGTAGTCCCCTTAAACTTCAAGTGAAGTTCTTAGTTATCTATAACTTAGTTTTAGCTTCTAATAACAAATTTTGAGCCTCTATTTTTGCATGATTAATGTCCCTTTCATTTTCCTTGATGTTAAATAAGGTTTTCCTCCATTAAATGGAATGATTTTAACAGAAATTATTTAAGAATTAGATTTTGAAAACTTCGAAACGTTGAACAACAAAAAATTTTAAAAATTTTGAACTTATTTGAACGCGTAGTCCCCTTAAACTTTAAGTACAGTTCTTAGTTATCTATAACTTAGTTTTAGCTTCTAATAACAAATTTTGAGCCTCTATTTTTGCATGATTACTGTCCCTTTCATTTTCCTTGATGTTAAATAAGGTTTTCCTCCATTAAATGGAATGATTTGAACAGAAATTATCGAAGAATTAGATTTTGAATGCTTCGAAACGTTGAACAACAAAAAATTTTGAAAATTTTGAACTTATTTGAACGCTTGGTCCCCTTAAACTTCAAGTACAGTTCTTAGTTATCTATAACTTAGTTTTAGCCTCTAATAACAAATTTTGAGCCTCTATTTTTGCATGATTAATGTCCCTTTCATTTTACTTGATGTTAAATAAGGTTTTCTTCCATTAAATGGAATGATTTTAACAGAAATTATTTAAGAATTAGATTTTGAAAACTTCGAAACGTTGAACAACAAAAAATTTTACAAATTTTGAACTTATTTGAACGCGTAGTCCCCTTAAACTTCAAGTACAGTTCTTAGTTATCTATAACTTAGTTTTGGCTTTTGATAACAGATTTTGAGCCTCTATTTTTGCATGATTACTGTCCCTTTCATTTTTCTTGATGTTAAATAAGGTTTTCCTCCATTAAATGGAATGATTTGAACAGAAATTATCGAAGAATTAGATTTTGAAAACTTCGAAACGTTGAACAACAAAAAATTTTACAAATTTTGAACTTATTTCAACGCTTGGTCCCCTTAAACTTTAAGTACAGTTCTTAGTTATCTATAACTTAGTTTTAGCTTCTAATAACAAATTTTGAGCCTCTATTTTTGCATGATTACTGTCCCTTTCATTTTCCTTGATGTTAAATAAGGTTTTCCTCCATTAAATGGAATGATTTGAACAGAAATTATCGAAGAATTAGATTTTGAATGCTTCGAAACGTTGAACAACAAAGAATTTTAAAAATTTTGAACTTATTTGAACGCTTGGTCCCCTTAAACTTCAAGTACAGTTCTTAGTTATCTATAACTTAGTTTTAGCCTCTAATAACAAATTTTGAGCCTCTATTTTTGCATGATTAATGTCCCTTTCATTTTTCTTGATGTTAAATAAGGTTTTCTTCCATTAAATGGAATGATTTGAACAGAAATTATTTAAGAATTAGATTTTGAAAACTTCGAAACGTTGAACAACAAAAAATTTTACAAATTTTGAACTTATTTCAACGCTAGGTCCCCTTAAACTTTAAGTACAGTTCTTAGTTATCTATAACTTAGTTTTAGCCTCTAATAACAAATTTTGAGCCTCTATTTTTGCATGATTAATGTCCCTTTCATTTTTCTTGATGTTAAATAAGGTTTTCTTCCATTAAATGGAATGATTTTAACAGAAATTATTTAAGAATTAGATTTTGACAACTTCGAAACGTTGAACAACAAAAAATTTTACAAATTTTGAACTTATTTGAACGCGTAGTCCCCTTAAACTTCAAGTACAGTTCTTAGTTATCTATAACTTAGTTTTGGCTTTTGATAACAGATTTTGAGCCTCTATTTTTGCATGATTAATGTCCCTTTCATTTTACTTGATGTTAAATAAGGTTTTCCTCCATTAAATGGAATGATTTTAACAGAAATTATTTAAGAATTAGATTTTGAAAACTTCGAAACGTTGAACAACAAAAAATTTTAAAAATTTTGAACTTATTTGAACGCGTAATCCCCTTAAACTTTAAGTACAGTTCTTAGTTATCTATAACTTAGTTTTAGCCTCTAATAACAAATTTTGAGCCTCTATTTTTGCATGATTACTGTCCCTTTCATTTTACTTGATGTTAAATAAGATTTTCCTCCATTAAATGGAATGATTTTAACAGAAATTATTTAAGAATTAGATTTTGAAAACTTCGAAACGTTAAACAACAAAAAATTTTACAAATTTTGAACTTATTTGAACGCGTAGTCCCCTTAAACTTCAAGTACAGTTCTTAGTTATCTATAACTTAGTTTTTGTTTCTAATAACAGATTTTGAGCCTCTATTTTTGCATGATTAATGTCCCTTTCATTTTACTTGATGTTAAATAAGGTTTTCCTCCATTAAATGGAATGATTTGAACAGAAATTATCGAAGAATTAGATTTTGAAAACTTCGAAACGTTGAACAACAAAAAATTTTAAAAATTTTGAACTTATTTCAACGCTTGGTCCCCTTAAACTTCAAGTACAGTTCTTAGTTATCTATAACTTAGTTTTGGCTTTTGATAACAGATTTTGAGCCTCTATTTTTGCATGATTAATGTCCCTTTCATTTTTCATGATGTTAAATGAGGTTTTCTTCCATTAAATGGAATGATTTGAACAGAAATTATCGAAGAATTAGATTTTGAATGCTTCGAAACGTTGAACAACAAAAAATTTTAAAAATTTTGAACTTATTTCAACGCTTGGTCCCCTTAAACTTCAAGTACAGTTCTTAGTTATCTATAACTTAGTTTTGGCTTTTGATAACAGATTTTGAGCCTCTATTTTTGCATGATTAATGTCCCTTTCATTTTTCATGATGTTAAATGAGGTTTTCCTCCATTAAATGGAATGATTTGAACAGAAATTATCGAAGAATTAGATTTTGAATGCTTCGAAACGTTGAACAACAAAAAATTTTAAAAATTTTGAACTTATTTCAACGCTTGGTCCCCTTAAACTTCAAGTACAGTTCTTAGTTATCTATAACTTAGTTTTGGCTTTTGATAACAGATTTTGAGCCTCTATTTTTGCATGATTAATGTCCCTTTCATTTTTCATGATGTTAAATGAGGTTTTCTTCCATTAAATGGAATGATTTGAACAGAAATTATCGAAGAATTAGATTTTGAATGCTTCGAAACGTTGAACAACAAAAAATTTTAAAAATTTTGAACTTATTTCAACGCTTGGTCCCCTTAAACTTCAAGTACAGTTCTTAGTTATCTATAACTTAGTTTTGGCTTTTGATAACAGATTTTGAGCCTCTATTTTTGCATGATTAATGTCCCTTTCATTTTCCTTGATGTTAAATAAGGTTTTCCTCCATTAAATGGAATGATTTTAACAGAAATTATCGAAGAATTAGATTTTGAAAACTTCGAAACGTTGAACAACAAAAAATTTTAAAAATTTTGAACTTATTTGAACGCGTAGTCCCCTTAAACTTCAAGTACAGTTCTTAGTTATCTATAACTTAGTTTTGGCTTTTGATAACAGATTTTGAGCCTCTATTTTTGCATGATTAATGTCCCTTTCATTTTCCTTGATGTTAAATAAGGTTTTCCTCCATTAAATGGAATGATTTGAACAGAAATTATCGAAGAATTAGATTTTGAAAACTTCGAAACGTTGAACAACAAAAAATTTTAAAAATTTTGAACTTATTTGAACGCGTAGTCCCCTTAAACTTCAAGTACAGTTCTTAGTTATCTATAACTTAGTTTTAGCCTCTAATAACAAATTTTGAGCCTCTATTTTTGCATGATTACTGTCCCTTTCATTTTTCTTGATGTTAAATAAGGTTTTCTTCCATTAAATGGAATGATTTGAACAGAAATTATTTAAGAATTAGATTTCGACACTTTCAAAAAGTTGGACAACAAAAATCTTTCAAAATACAAACTGTACAATTAGCTGTAGTACTATCTCTTATCAATTATGATGAATATAAAACTTATTATCATAATTATCATCGTCATCGGTGTTTTTTGTTGTTGTTCGAGTATATATTTTGGTGAAAAGTTTTTTGCGAATTCTCAGTGTTGAAGAAAACAAAAATCGGCTGACAAGGCGAACTTGTCGGCGTAAATCAAAAGCACGCACTCGATTGTTTTCAGTATTTCAAGATCGCGGTTGTTAAGCTCCTCGTAAAGTCGGCGTTGAGGTTTGAACGCCGACGCTACGCGACGCCACCGTCGAAATAAATGGGCCGTTCAACAGAAATGATGATCGTTGTTTTGTGATTGATATAAGCGGGATTAAGAAGTTGTGGTTATAAATGTAACGATTCCGAAGAGGAAAATGGATTGGAAGATTGATGATTTTCGAAAGCTATACATCTCTACATTTCCAGGTATAGGTTAAGTTCAACAGATATCATTGAGTTCGTTGGAAACTGTTCCGAATACCGCTTTGTAATACAAGGTTTTTACTACGAAATTTTGGACTTCTTTTCAACTTATCGCTCATTTTTAATATCAAATAGAGCTCTAAGTTGCCAGGAATGGGTTTATAACTCTAATTAGCAGATTTAGAGCCTCTACTCTTCCTGTACGATGCAGAATGATTTCGAGCTTTGTAATAAAAGCTTTAACTACAAATTTTTGGACTTCTTTTCAACGTATCGCTCATTTTTAATATCAAATAGAGCTCTAAGTTGCCAGGAATGGGTTTATAACTCTAATTAGCAGATTTAGAGCCTCTACTCTTCCTGTACGATGCAGAATGATTTCGAGCTTTGTAATAAAAGCTTTAACTACAAATTTTTGGACTTCTTTTCAACGTATCGCTCATTTTTAATATCAAATAGAGCTCTAAGTTGCCAGGAATGGGTTCATAACTCTAATTAGCAGATTTAGAGCCTCTACTCTTCCTGTACGATGCAGAATGATTTCGAGCTTTGTGATAAAAGCTTTAACTACAAAATTTTGGACTTCTTTTCAACTTATCGCTCATTTTTAATATCAAATAGAACTCTAAGTTGCCAGGAATGGGTTTATAACTCTAATTAGCAGATTTAGAGCCTCTACTCTTCCTGTACGATGCAGAATGATTTCGAGCTTTGTAATAAAAGCTTTAACTACAAATTTTTGGACTTCTTTTCAACGTATCGCTCATTTTTAATATCAAATAGAGCTCTAAGTTGCCAGGAATGGGTTTATAACTCTAATTAGCAGATTTAGAGCCTCTACTCTTCCTGTACGATGCAGAATGATTTCGAGCTTTGTAATAAAAGCTTTAACTACAAATTTTTGGACTTCTTTTCAACGTATCGCTCATTTTTAATATCAAATAGAGCTCTAAGTTGCCAGGAATGGGTTTATAACTCTAATTAGCAGATTTAGAGCCTCTACTCTTCCTGTACGATGCAGAATGATTTCGAGCTTTGTAATAAAAGCTTTAACTACAAATTTTTGGACTTCTTTTCAACGTATCGCTCATTTTTAATATCAAATAGAGCTCTAAGTTGCCAGGAATGGGTTTATAACTCTAATTAGCAGATTTAGAGCCTCTACTCTTCCTGTACGATGCAGAATGATTTCGAGCTTTGTAATAAAAGCTTTAACTACAAAATTTTGGACTTCTTTTCAACGTATCGCTCATTTTTAATATCAAAAAGAGCTCTACGTTGCCAGGAATGGGTTTATAACTCTAATTAGCAGATTTAGAGCCTCTACTCTTCCTGTACGATGCAGAATGATTTCGAGCTTTGTAATAAAAGCTTTAACTACAAATTTTTGGACTTCTTTTCAACGTATCGCTCATTTTTAATATCAAATAGAGCTCTAAGTTGCCAGGAATGGGTTTATAACTCTAATTAGCAGATTTAGAGCCTCTACTCTTCCTGTACGATGCAGAATGATTTCGAGCTTTGTAATAAAAGCTTTAACTACAAATTTTTGGACTTCTTTTCAACGTATCGCTCATTTTTAATATCAAATAGAGCTCTAAGTTGCCAGGAATGGGTTCATAACTCTAATTAGCAGATTTAGAGCCTCTACTCTTCCTGTACGATGCAGAATGATTTCGAGCTTTGTGATAAAAGCTTTAACTACAAAATTTTGGACTTCTTTTCAACTTATCGCTCATTTTTAATATCAAATAGAACTCTAAGTTGCCAGGAATGGGTTTATAACTCTAATTAGCAGATTTAGAGCCTCTACTCTTCCTGTACGATGCAGAATGATTTCGAGCTTTGTAATAAAAGCTTTAACTACAAATTTTTGGACTTCTTTTCAACGTATCGCTCATTTTTAATATCAAATAGAGCTCTAAGTTGCCAGGAATGGGTTTATAACTCTAATTAGCAGATTTAGAGCCTCTACTCTTCCTGTACGATGCAGAATGATTTCGAGCTTTGTAATAAAAGCTTTAACTACAAATTTTTGGACTTCTTTTCAACGTATCGCTCATTTTTAATATCAAATAGAGCTCTAAGTTGCCAGGAATGGGTTTATAACTCTAATTAGCAGATTTAGAGCCTCTACTCTTCCTGTACGATGCAGAATGATTTCGAGCTTTGTAATAAAAGCTTTAACTACAAATTTTTGGACTTCTTTTCAACGTATCGCTCATTTTTAATATCAAATAGAGCTCTACGTTGCCAGGAATGGGTTTATAACTCTAATTAGCAGATTTAGAGCCTCTACTCTTCCTGTACGATGCAGAATGATTTCGAGCTTTGTAATAAAAGCTTTAACTACAAAATTTTGGACTTCTTTTCAACGTATCGCTCATTTTTAATATCAAAAAGAGCTCTACGTTGCCAGGAATGGGTTTATAACTCTAATTAGCAGATTTAGAGCCTCTACTCTTCCTGTACGATGCAGAATGATTTCGAGCTTTGTAATAAAAGCTTTAACTACAAATTTTTGGACTTCTTTTCAACGTATCGCTCATTTTTAATATCAAATAGAGCTCTAAGTTGCCAGGAATGGGTTCATAACTCTAATTAGCAGATTTAGAGCCTCTACTCTTCCTGTACGATGCAGAATGATTTCGAGCTTTGTAATAAAAGCTTTAACTACAAATTTTTGGACTTCTTTTCAACGTATCGCTCATTTTTAATATCAAATAGAGCTCTAAGTTGCCAGGAATGGGTTTATAACTCTAATTAGCAGATTTAGAGCCTCTACTCTTCCTGTACGATGCAGAATGATTTCGAGCTTTGTAATAAAAGCTTTAACTACAAATTTTTGGACTTCTTTTCAACTTATCGCTCATTTTTAAAATCAAAAAGAGCTCTACGTTGCCAGGAATGGGTTTATAACTCTAATTAGCAGATTTAGAGCCTCTACTCTTCCTGTACGATGCAGAATGATTTCGAGCTTTGTAATAAAAGCTTTAACTACAAATTTTTGGACTTCTTTTCAACGTATCGCTCATTTTTAATATCAAATAGAGCTCTAAGTTGCCAGGAATGGGTTTATAACTCTAATTAGCAGATTTAGAGCCTCTACTCTTCCTGTACGATGCAGAATGATTTCGAGCTTTGTAATAAAAGCTTTAACTACAAATTTTTGGACTTCTTTTCAACGTATCGCTCATTTTTAATATCAAATAGAGCTCTAAGTTGCCAGGAATGGGTTCATAACTCTAATTAGCAGATTTAGAGCCTCTACTCTTCCTGTACGATGCAGAATGATTTCGAGCTTTGTGATAAAAGCTTTAACTACAAAATTTTGGACTTCTTTTCAACTTATCGCTCATTTTTAATATCAAATAGAACTCTAAGTTGCCAGGAATGGGTTTATAACTCTAATTAGCAGATTTAGAGCCTCTACTCTTCCTGTACGATGCAGAATGATTTCGAGCTTTGTAATAAAAGCTTTAACTACAAATTTTTGGACTTCTTTTCAACGTATCGCTCATTTTTAATATCAAATAGAGCTCTAAGTTGCCAGGAATGGGTTTATAACTCTAATTAGCAGATTTAGAGCCTCTACTCTTCCTGTACGATGCAGAATGATTTCGAGCTTTGTAATAAAAGCTTTAACTACAAATTTTTGGACTTCTTTTCAACGTATCGCTCATTTTTAATATCAAATAGAGCTCTAAGTTGCCAGGAATGGGTTTATAACTCTAATTAGCAGATTTAGAGCCTCTACTCTTCCTGTACGATGCAGAATGATTTCGAGCTTTGTAATAAAAGCTTTAACTACAAATTTTTGGACTTCTTTTCAACGTATCGCTCATTTTTAATATCAAATAGAGCTCTACGTTGCCAGGAATGGGTTTATAACTCTAATTAGCAAATTTAGAGCCTCTACTCTTCCTGTACGATGCAGAATGATTTCGAGCTTTGTAATAAAAGCTTTAACTACAAAATTTTGGACTTCTTTCAACGTATCGCTCATTTTTAATATCAAAAAGAGCTCTACGTTGCCAGGAATGGGTTTATAACTCTAATTAGCAGATTTAGAGCCTCTACTCTTCCTGTACGATGCAGAATGATTTCGAGCTTTGTAATAAAAGCTTTAACTACAAATTTTTGGACTTCTTTTCAACGTATCGCTCATTTTTAATATCAAATAGAGCTCTAAGTTGCCAGGAATGGGTTCATAACTCTAATTAGCAGATTTAGAGCCTCTACTCTTCCTGTACGATGCAGAATGATTTCGAGCTTTGTAATAAAAGCTTTAACTACAAATTTTTGGACTTCTTTTCAACGTATCGCTCATTTTTAATATCAAATAGAGCTCTAAGTTGCCAGGAATGGGTTCATAACTCTAATTAGCAGATTTAGAGCCTCTACTCTTCCTGTACGATGCAGAATGATTTCGAGCTTTGTGATAAAAGCTTTAACTACAAAATTTTGGACTTCTTTTTAACTTATCGCTCATTTTTAATATCAAATAGAACTCTAAGTTGCCAGGAATGGGTTTATAACTCTAATTAGCAGATTTAGAGCCTCTACTCTTCCTGTACGATGCAGAATGATTTCGAGCTTTGTAATAAAAGCTTTAACTACAAATTTTTGGACTTCTTTTCAACTTATCGCTCATTTTTAAAATCAAATAGAACTCTAAGTTGCCAGGAATGGGTTTATAACTCTAATTAGCAGATTTAGAGCCTCTACTCTTCCTATACGATGCAGAATGATTTCGAGCTTTGTAATAAAAGCTTTAACTACAAATTTTTGGACTTCTTTTCAACTTATCGCTCATTTTTAAAATCAAATAGAACTCTAAGTTGCCAGGAATGGGTTTATAACTCTAATTAGCAGATTTAGAGCCTCTACTCTTCCTGTACGATGCAGAATGATTTCGAGCTTTGTAATAAAAGCTTTAACTACAAATTTTTGGACTTCTTTTCAACGTATCGCTCATTTTTAATATCAAATAGAGCTCTAAGTTGCCAGGAATGGGTTTATAACTCTAATTAGCAGATTTAGAGCCTCTACTCTTCCTGTACGATGCAGAATGATTTCGAGCTTTGTAATAAAAGCTTTAACTACAAATTTTTGGACTTCTTTTCAACGTATCGCTCATTTTTAATATCAAATAGAGCTCTACGTTGCCAGGAATGGGTTTATAACTCTAATTAGCAGATTTAGAGCCTCTACTCTTCCTGTACGATGCAGAATGATTTCGAGCTTTGTAATAAAAGCTTTAACTACAAAATTTTGGACTTCTTTTCAACGTATCGCTCATTTTTAATATCAAAAAGAGCTCTACGTTGCCAGGAATGGGTTTATAACTCTAATTAGCAGATTTAGAGCCTCTACTCTTCCTGTACGATGCAGAATGATTTCGAGCTTTGTAATAAAAGCTTTAACTACAAATTTTTGGACTTCTTTTCAACGTATCGCTCATTTTTAATATCAAATAGAGCTCTAAGTTGCCAGGAATGGGTTCATAACTCTAATTAGCAGATTTAGAGCCTCTACTCTTCCTGTACGATGCAGAATGATTTCGAGCTTTGTAATAAAAGCTTTAACTACAAATTTTTGGACTTCTTTTCAACGTATCGCTCATTTTTAATATCAAATAGAACTCTAAGTTGCCAGGAATGGGTTTATAACTCTAATTAGCAGATTTAGAGCCTCTACTCTTCCTGTACGATGCAGAATGATTTCGAGCTTTGTAATAAAAGCTTTAACTACAAATTTTTGGACTTCTTTTCAACTTATCGCTCATTTTTAAAATCAAATAGAACTCTAAGTTGCCAGGAATGGGTTTATAACTCTAATTAGCAGATTTAGAGCCTCTACTCTTCCTATACGATGCAGAATGATTTCGAGCTTTGTAATAAAAGCTTTAACTACAAATTTTTGGACTTCTTTTCAACTTATCGCTCATTTTTAAAATCAAATAGAACTCTAAGTTGCCAGGAATGGGTTTATAACTCTAATTAGCAGATTTAGAGCCTCTACTCTTCCTGTACGATGCAGAATGATTTCGAGCTTTGTAATAAAAGCTTTAACTACAAATTTTTGGACTTCTTTTCAACGTATCGCTCATTTTTAATATCAAATAGAGCTCTAAGTTGCCAGGAATGGGTTTATAACTCTAATTAGCAGATTTAGAGCCTCTACTCTTCCTGTACGATGCAGAATGATTTCGAGCTTTGTAATAAAAGCTTTAACTACAAAATTTTGGACTTCTTTTCAACGTATCGCTCATTTTTAATATCAAAAAGAGCTCTACGTTGCCAGGAATGGGTTTATAACTCTAATTAGCAGATTTAGAGCCTCTACTCTTCCTGTACGATGCAGAATGATTTCGAGCTTTGTAATAAAAGCTTTAACTACAAATTTTTGGACATCTTTTCAACGTATCGCTCATTTTTAATATCAAATAGAGCTCTAAGTTGCCAGGAATGGGTTTATAACTCTAATTAGCAGATTTAGAGCCTCTACTCTTCCTGTACGATGCAGAATGATTTCGAGCTTTGTAATAAAAGCTTTAACTACAAATTTTTGGACTTCTTTTCAACGTATCGCTCATTTTTAATATCAAATAGAGCTCTAAGTTGCCAGGAATGGGTTTATAACTCTAATTAGCAGATTTAGAGCCTCTACTCTTCCTGTACGATGCAGAATGATTTCGAGCTTTGTAATAAAAGCTTTAACTACAAAATTTTGGACTTCTTTTCAACGTATCGCTCATTTTTAATATCAAAAAGAGCTCTACGTTGCCAGGAATGGGTTTATAACTCTAATTAGCAGATTTAGAGCCTCTACTCTTCCTGTACGATGCAGAATGATTTCGAGCTTTGTAATAAAAGCTTTAACTACAAATTTTTGGACTTCTTTTCAACGTATCGCTCATTTTTAATATCAAATAGAGCTCTAAGTTGCCAGGAATGGGTTTATAACTCTAATTAGCAGATTTAGAGCCTCTACTCTTCCTGTACGATGCAGAATGATTTCGAGCTTTGTAATAAAAGCTTTAACTACAAAATTTTGGACTTCTTTTCAACGTATCGCTCATTTTTAATATCAAAAAGAGCTCTACGTTGCCAGGAATGGGTTTATAACTCTAATTAGCAGATTTAGAGCCTCTACTCTTCCTGTACGATGCAGAATGATTTCGAGCTTTGTAATAAAAGCTTTAACTACAAATTTTTGGACTTCTTTTCAACGTATCGCTCATTTTTAATATCAAATAGAGCTCTAAGTTGCCAGGAATGGGTTCATAACTCTAATTAGCAGATTTAGAGCCTCTACTCTTCCTGTACGATGCAGAATGATTTCGAGCTTTGTAATAAAAGCTTTAACTACAAATTTTTGGACTTCTTTTCAACGTATCGCTCATTTTTAATATCAAATAGAGCTCTAAGTTGCCAGGAATGGGTTCATAACTCTAATTAGCAGATTTAGAGCCTCTACTCTTCCTGTACGATGCAGAATGATTTCGAGCTTTGTAATAAAAGCTTTAACTACAAATTTTTGGACTTCTTTTCAACGTATCGCTCATTTTTAATATCAAATAGAGCTCTAAGTTGCCAGGAATGGGTTCATAACTCTAATTAGCAGATTTAGAGCCTCTACTCTTCCTGTACGATGCAGAATGATTTCGAGCTTTGTAATAAAAGCTTTAACTACAAATTTTTGGACTTCTTTTCAACGTATCGCTCATTTTTAATATCAAATAGAGCTCTAAGTTGCCAGGAATGGGTTTATAACTCTAATTAGCAGATTTAGAGCCTCTACTCTTCCTGTACGATGCAGAATGATTTCGAGCTTTGTAATAAAAGCTTTAACTACAAATTTTTGGACTTCTTTTCAACGTATCGCTCATTTTTAATATCAAATAGAGCTCTAAGTAACCAGCAATGGGTTTATAACTCTAATTAGTAGAATTTGAGCCTCTACTCTTCGTGGTAAGTTACAGCAACGGAATTATATCTCTTTGTGGGGTTCAATACTTAATCCTCATATGTTTATATGACTTGTAAATACTTATAATCCTTTGAAACATTTACGAAAACCGTCCAACTCTCATATGAATTTGAATTAACACCTGCGGACGCCATTAATCTTACTAAAGGCCGCATAAAATACAGATCGGCAAGTGATAAATCTCTATTTAGCCAACTAAAAATGTTTTCGGGGAGTTTTGAGTGAATTGGGTCAGTTGTGTATCCTGAACGCCATCGATCTGATTACCAAAGCACAATCCTAGGGGTATATTATAACTTACCGGAAACGGACGGGCAGACATGTTTTATTTCATAATTTTAAAACCACAGAACTAATCTTTATTCATATAACTGTCAAATGTCACTGAAATTTTGACAGATGTCATGCGAAATATGGCGGATACTAATAAAAACAAAGTAATTTTCTAATAATAGTTTTCAAATTTTTGTCTAATCGGGTCTTAATTTAACTATAAAAGATAATTGAACACGTGATTAAATGATATGACGTCTCATTATTTCGATATAGTTTGTTAGAAGTATTTACGTTACCATATAAATCCGCCTCATTAAAAGTTTATTATAGTTGGATTTATTCGAATAAATACGAATTTTGAAGCATCATTAGGGAAATCTGCCGACTTGTTTTATTAAATTGATGTAATTGTTCAATAATTCATAACTAAGCTCGGAAACTGATGACGGACTTTCCCACATTCATTTTCTTTTGACTAACATGGAAAATATTTCGTTTTCTAACCAACTAGCCATTATTTCATGGAAATAAAGACAACTAGTACTCGGAGGATTCATATCAAAAACAGTTAAGCCACAATTCTTGTTATATGTGGCAGAATCATCTTGAGCGATTTAATTGAAACTTGCCGTTAAAAAATTTGGACTTTGTTCAATATATTTCCTATTTTGAACACTAAATACTGTCTGGAGTTGATTATAAAGTAATTCTGGTTCTTATTAGCAGAATTTGAGCCACAATTCTTGTTTTATGTGGCAGAATCAACTTGAGCGATGTAATTAAAACGTGTCGTTAAAAAATTTGAACTTTTTCCAACCTATTTTGAACACTAAATACTGTCTGGAGTTGACAATAGAGTAATTCTGGTTCTTATTAGCAATTAGCAGAATTTGTGCCACAATTCTTGTAATATGTGGCAGAATCATCTTGAGCGATGTAATTAAAACGTGTCGTTAAAAAATTTGAACTTTTCCCAACCTATTTCCTATTTTGAACACTAAATACTGTCTGGAGTTGACTATAAAGTAATTCTGGTTCTTATTAGCAGAATTTGAGCCACAATTCTTGTTGTATGTGGCAAAATCAACTTGAACGATGTTATTGAAACTTGTCGTTAAAAAATTTGAACTTTTCCCAACCTATTTCCTATTTTGAACACTAAATACTGTCTGGAGTTGACTATAAAGTAATTCTGGTTCTTATTAGCAGAATTTGAGCCACAATTCTTGTTATATGTGGCAAAATCAACTTGAGCGATGTTATTGAAACTTGTCGTTAAACAATTTGAACTTTTTCCAACCTATTTCCTATTTTGAACACTAAATACTGTCTGGAGTTGACTATAAAGTAATTCTGGTTCTTATTAGCAGAATTTGAGCCACAATTCTTGTAATATGTGGCAAAATCAACTTGAGCGATGTTATTGAAACTTGTCGTTAAACAATTTGAATTTTTCCAACCTATTTCCTATTTTGAACAATAAATACTGTCTGGAGTTGACTATAAAGTAATTCTGGTTCTTATTAGCAGAATTTGAGCCACAATTCTTGTTATATGTGGCAAAATCAACTTGAGCGATGTTATTGAAACTTGTCGTTAAACAATTTGAACTTTTTCCAACCTATTTCCTATTTTGAACAATAAATACTGTCTGGAGTTGACTATAAAGTAATTCTGGTTCTTATTAGCAGAATTTGAGCCACAATTCTTGTTATATGTGGCAAAATCAACTTGAGCGATGTTATTGAAACTTGTCGTTAAACAATTTGAACTTTTTCCAACCTATTTCCTATTTTGAACAATAAATACTGTCTGGAGTTGACTATAAAGTAATTCTGGTTCTTATTAGCAGAATTTGAGCCACAATTCTTGTTGTATGTGGCAAAATCAACTTGAGCGATGTTATTGAAACTTTTCGTTAAACAATTTGAACTTTTCCCAACCTATTTCCTATTTTGAACACTAAATACTGTCTGGAGTTGACTATAAAGTAATTCTGGTTCTTATTAGCAGAATTTGAGCCACAATTCTTGTTGTATGTGGCAAAATCAACTTGAACGATGTTATTGAAACTTGTCGTTAAAAAATTTGAACTTTTGCCAACCTATGTCCTATTTTGAACACTAAATACTGTCTGGAGTTGACTATAAAGTAATTCTGGTTCTTATTAGCAGAATTTGAGCCACAATTCTTGTTGTATGTGGCAAAATCAACTTGAACGATGTTATTGAAACTTGTCGTTAAAAAATTTGAACTTTTCCCAACCTATTTCCTATTTTGAACACTAAATACTGTCTGGAGTTGACTATAAAGTAATTCTGGTTCTTATTAGCAGAATTTGAGCCACAATTCTTGTTATATGTGGCAAAATCAACTTGAGCGATGTTATTGAAACTTGTCGTTAAACAATTTGAATTTTTCCAACCTATTTCCTATTTTGAACACTAAATACTGTCTGGAGTTGACTATAAAGTAATTCTGGTTCTTATTAGCAGAATTTGAGCCACAATTCTTGTAATATGTGGCAAAATCAACTTGAGCGATGTTATTGAAACTTGTCGTTAAACAATTTGAATTTTTCCAACCTATTTCCTATTTTGAACAATAAATACTGTCTGGAGTTGACTATAAAGTAATTCTGGTTCTTATTAGCAGAATTTGAGCCACAATTCTTGTTATATGTGGCAAAATCAACTTGAGCGATGTTATTGAAACTTGTCGTTAAACAATTTGAACTTTTTCCAACCTATTTCCTATTTTGAACAATAAATACTGTCTGGAGTTGACTATAAAGTAATTCTGGTTCTTATTAGCAGAATTTGAGCCACAATTCTTGTTATATGTGGCAAAATCAACTTGAGCGATGTTATTGAAACTTGTCGTTAAACAATTTGAACTTTTTCCAACCTATTTCCTATTTTGAACAATAAATACTGTCTGGAGTTGACTATAAAGTAATTCTGGTTCTTATTAGCAGAATTTGAGCCACAATTCTTGTTATATGTGGCAAAATCAACTTGAGCGATGTTATTGAAACTTGTCGTTAAACAATTTGAATTTTTCCAACCTATTTCCTATTTTGAACACTAAATACTGTCTGGAGTTGACTTTAAAGTAATTCTGGTTCTTATTAGCAGAATTTGAGCCACAATTCTTGTTATATGTGGCAAAATCAACTTGAGCGATGTAATTAAAACGTGTCGTTAAAAAATTTGAACTTTTTCCAACCTATTTCCTATTTTGAACACTAAATACTGTCTGGAGTTGACTATAAAGTAATTCTGGTTCTTATTAGCAGAATTTGAGCCACAATTCTTGTTATATGTGGCAAAATCAACTTTAGCGATGTAATTAAAACGTGTCGTTAAAAAATTTGAACTTTTTCCAACCTATTTCCTATTTTGAACACTAAATACTGTCTGGAGTTGACTATAACGCAGTTCTGATTCTTATTAGCGGAATTTGAGCCACAATTCTTGTTATATGTGGCAGAATCAACTTGAGCGATGTAATTAAAACTTGTCGTTGAAAAATTTGAACTTTTTCCAACCTATTTCCTATTTTGAACACTAAATACTGTCTGGAGTTGACTATAAAGTAATTCTGATTCTTATTAGCAGAATTTGAGCCACAATTCTTGTAATATGTGGCTGATTCATTTTGAGCGATGAAATTGAAACTTGTCGTTACAAAATTTGTACTTTGTTCAATATATTTCCTATTTTGAACAATAAATTCCATCTGGAGTTAACTATAAGGTAGTTCTGGTTCTTATTAGCAGAATTTGAGCCACAATTCTTGTTATATGTGGCAAAATCAACTTGAACGATGTTATTGAAACTTGTCGTTAAAAAATTTGAACTTTTTCCAACCTATTTCCCATTTTGAACACTAAATACTGTCTGGAGTTGACTATAAAGTAATTCTGGTTCTTATTAGCAGAATTTGAGCCACAATTCTTGTTGTATGTGGCAAAATCAACTTGAACGATGTTATTGAAACTTGTCGTTAAAAAATTTGAACTTTTCCCAACCTATTTCCTATTTTGAACACTAAATACTGTCTGGAGTTGACTATAAAGTAATTCTGGTTCTTATTAGCAGAATTTGAGCCACAATTCTTGTAATATGTGGCAGAATCATCTTGAGCGATGTAATTAAAACGTGTCGTTAAAAAATTTGAACTTTTTCCAACCTATTTCCTATTTTGAACACTAAATACTGTCTGGAGTTGACTATAAAGTAATTCTGGTTCTTATTAGCAGAATTTGAGCCACAATTCTTGTAATATGTGGCTGATTCATTTTGAGCGATGAAATTGAAACTTGTCGTTACAAAATTGGTACTTTGTTCAATATATTTTCTATTTTGAACACTAAATACTGTCTGGAGTTGACTATAAAGTAATTCTGATTCTTATTAGCAGAATTTGAGCCACAATTCTTGTAATATGTGGCTGATTCATTTTGAGCGATGAAATTGAAACTTGTCGTTACAAAATTTGTACTTTGTTCAATATATTTTCTATTTTGAACACTAAATACTGTCTGGAGTTGACTATAAAGTAATTCTGGTTCTTATTAGCAGAATTTGAGCCACAATTCTTGTAATATGTGGCTGATTCATTTTGAGCGATGAAATTGAAACTTGTCGTTACAAAATTTGTACTTTGTTCAATATATTTCCTATTTTGAACAATAAATTCCGTCTGGAGTTGACTATAAAGTAATTCTGGTTCTTATTAGCAGAATTTGAGCCACAATTCTTGTAATATGTGGCTGATTCATTTTGAGCGATGAAATTGAAACTTGTCGTTACAAAATTTGTACTTTGTTCAATATATTTCCTATTTTGAACAATAAATTCCGTCTGGAGTTGACTATAAAGTAATTCTGGTTCTTATTAGCAGAATTTGAGCCACAATTCTTGTAATATGTGGCTGATTCATTTTGAGCGATGAAATTGAAACTTGTCGTTACAAAATTTGTACTTTGTTCAATATATTTCCTATTTTGAACAATAAATTCCGTCTGGAGTTAACTATAAGGTAGTTCTGGTTCTTATTAGTAGAATTTGAGCCTCTAATCTTGTACCATGTTCCTGAATGATCCTGAACATCCTTATAAAGACTTATCTTTACATGTTTCGTATTTTATTAAGAAATATTAACTAAAAAATAACGAGAATGTATATTTTTAGCAAGTAACGTTTATTTTTACGAATGCAAACTCGTTTCGTACATAACAGCGTGTGTAAAAATTTATGAACGATCAAAATGTTGTCTTTTTAAACGTTAAACCTTTGGGTGTCATTGGATTTTAATGCCCATTACGTTCTTTATTTTTTATTCCATCAGTCGTTCGTCAGATTAAAGTCTTAAACGCATTCCATTGGACAACTGTAAACACATACTTAAAACCAACGGTATTCAAGAAAATATATAGAAAATAATGTTTTTATCTTGTTATAGGTGTTGTTTAACAAAATACTTGTTTGTTTTTGTATAAACTATATTTTTTTTAATAATAGTAATAATAATTTACCGTTGGAAAGTTTTTTTTCATTATTTCGAGTTGATATTAGCTTAAAACCGATTATAAACCAATATCACACATGGAATTAAAAGGAAAATATGAAAAACAATCGTTAAATTATTTATATTTCACCCGAAACAATAAAAAACGCATCACGTGATATTTATAAATACGATAATTCCAGCTTGTAAAGTCCCATGATTGATCCATTTCATGTTTTACCTCTATTAGTATTTTTTACATCGAAATGCTTTCATTTTAATAAATAGTAGTAGTTTCATACAAATCACAAAATATTTTATCTGATCAACCTTATAAATTATATTCGTATCAAAGTTTAAATTAGAATTTGGAACGGATCTAAATCCATACACGATAATTGTGTATATACCTCGTAAAATCTGTATCAAAATTAGTTTCGGTACCAAGCGAAAGATGTCACTAAAATCAAACTAATAATTTTTAATTAATTCGACAAATAAGGGGGTTGTTTTGCACCTCGTTGGAAAGGATTTTAAGTCCTCTATTCAGCAATATGACATTTTTTGAATTTGGTGCAAAAATAAATGGAAAAATTAGATACCAAATATCAGTCGAAAAGCTAAATAGTAGACTGCTGTCATTTAGGTATTCAAAGTTACTATACAATTGCACCAAATTCAGTAAACTTTATATCGATGAATAGAGGACAAAAATCCCTTTCCAACAAGGTACTACACGACCCACTTTCTAATAATTCAGATTTAGGGGGATGATATTTCCATACTGTGATCGAATTTATTAAATGATTATTGTATCTTACCTGGAAATGAACTTGTTTGTGGTCGACCCAACCGATGACCATATCGGAGCCGGCCATTCTACCGTCTTTTGAGAACCCGAATCCGACGTATCCCATCGTTTTTACTTGTAATTCGAAAGTGATTTCTAAAGGACTCGGTCCTAAAGACCAAAGCAACCGGTAATCGGGACTCAGATACACCGAATGAGCCCATCGAGCGCTGTACGATAAATTTACTAAACACAACACTAAAAACACCACAACTAACTTTAAAAACAGTTCCATTGTTTTATATCAAAATGGCATTTCCTGAAACAAACGAATGCGTATTAATATCAATTTATCTTTATAAAATGTCGTTTCTTTATTTATTTTAGAGACATACGGTATAGAAAATTGAAAATTAGTTCCTCAAATACCGATTGTAGATTATAAAAACCTTTGTAGACAATTTTGTTTGATATACCATAGAAAAAAATTTTTTATTATACCAGATTAACTTGCTACAACTGAATATTAAATTATAAAACATAAATGACGAGTAAAATGTACCTGCTTGTGAAGGTGTTTGGTTTAAACACGATACCAGACATAAACTGAGTCCTTTTTGTACACCAATCGTTTTTATTTTCTCTAGAAAACGAAATTTCAAAGCAAAATAATGAGAAATTTCCCGTTTCGTTCGTTTCCACAGTAAAATATACCTGCCTGTAAAGGTGTTTGGTTTAAACATGATACCAGACGTGTACTGAGTACTTTTTGTACACCAATCGTTTTTATTTTCTCTAGAAAACGAAATTTCAAAGCAAAATAATGAGAAATCTCCCATTTCGTTCGTTTCCAGAGTAAAATGTACCTGCCTGTAAAGGCGTTTGGATTAAACATGATACCAGACATAAACTGAGTCCTTTTTGTACACCAATCGTTTTTATTTTCAGTAGAAAACGAAATTTCAAAGCAAAATAATGAGAAATCTCCCATTTCGTTCGTTTCCAGAGTAAAATGTACCTGCCTGTAAAGGCGTTTGGATTAAACATGATACCAGACGTGTACTGAGTACTTTTTGTACCCCAATTTTGAAGTAAAATAATGAGAAATCTTCTATTTTGTTCGTTTCCACAGTAAAAGGTATCTGCCTGTAAAGGCGTTTGGTTTAAACATGATACCAGACATGAACTGAGTCCTTTTTGTACACCAATCGTTTTTATTTTGTCTAAAAAACGAAATTTCAAAGTAAAATAATTAGAAATCTTCTATTTTGTACCCTTCTACAGTAAAACGTACCTGCCTGTAAAGGCGTTTGGTTTAAACACGATACTAGACATGAACTGAGTCCTTTTTGTACACCAATCGTTTTTATTTTCTCTAGAAAACGAAATTTCAAAGCAAAATAATGAGAAATTTCCCGTTTCGTTCGTTTCCACAGTAAAATATACCTGCCTGTAAAGGTGTTTGGTTTAAACATGATACCAGACGTGTACTGAGTACTTTTTGTACCCCAATCGTTTTTATTTTCATTAGAAAACGAAATTTCAAAGCAAAATAATGAGAAATCTCCCATTTCGTTCGTTTCCACAGCAAAATGTACCTGCCTGTAAAGGCGTTTGGATTAAACATGATACCAGACATGAACTGAGTCCTTTTTGTACCCCAATCGTTAGTGTTTTCTCTAGAAAACGAAATTTCAAAGCAAAATAATGAGAAATCTTCTATTTCGTTCCTTTCAAGATTGAAACGTGGCTGCCTGTAAAGACGTTTGGTTTAAACATGATACCAGACATGAACTGAGTGCTTTTTGTACATACTGAACGTTCTGCAAAGTTCCTGTTGTATTTAAAAGACATCGCTGATTGATGTGGTGGGCAAAATCGTCTCTACAATGTTAATAATTGATGAGCAGTAGCTAGGAAATATTGAGACGCAATTCACGGTCTTAACATGACTCTAAGCATTAAAAGAAAAAGATCAGACGAAGAGTCGTTGCCGGAAGATCTAAAATACATCGCTATGAGAAAATTTCTGTTTAAAACGAACCAATCAACGATTTTATTAGTTAGAAATTACTCATTATAATTCCGTATCCATCTACGTATTCTAATTTCTTGGTAGATTACAAGAAGGTAATTTTTACCCTCGCACGAAGCCCCTCCTTTCCTCCTAGTTATATTTCTTAATACGTTTCTCGTTACACTGTGTGAAATCCGTTGAATTATCGTCCATTTTCGATACAATGCTTCAATGAAAACCGTTTTATATGGGCAGAATATTTTATAGATTGCTTGTATATACTACACAAAGAAGAATCCCATCTCGAGAGACTATTAGAGATATTTAACACGTTAATAAATTTTCATTGTTATGTTGATTTCGAAATATTAATGGTTCTCTAGATACCCGGCGTTATAATTATTAGAAAGTGAAATATATCGTAATATCAATCAGAATTGAACACACTTCACCAAGAAACAAGGTAAAAGATATACATTTCTATTATTTTTTATCTGGAAGTGATACCGTTTGGTTTAAACATGATACCAGACGTGTACTGAGTCCTTTTTGTACCTCAATCGTTATTATTTCCTGTAGAAAACGAAATTCCAAAGCGAAACAAAGAGAAATCTTCTATTTCGTTCCTTTCAAGATTGAAACGTGGCTGCCTGTAAAGGCGTTTGGTTTAAACATGATACCAGACGTGTACTGAGTCTTTTTTGTACTCCCATCGTTATTATTTCCTGTAGAAAACGAAATTCCAAAGCGAAACAAAGAGAAATCTTCTATTTCGTTCCCTTCCAGTTTGAAACGTGGCTGTCTGTAAAGGCGTTTGGTTTAAACATGATACCAGACGTGTACTGAGTCCTTTTTGTACCTCAATCGTTATTATTTCCTGTAGAAAACGAAATTCCAAAGCGAAACAAAGAGAAATCTTCTATTTCGTTCCCTTCCAGTTTGAAACGTGGCTGTCTGTAAAGGCGTTTGGTTTAAACATGATACCAGACGTGTACTGAGTCCTTTTTGTACCTCAATCGTTATTATTTCCTGTAGAAAACGAAATTCCAAAGCGAAACAAAGAGAAATCTTCTATTTCGTTCCCTTCCAGATTGAAACGTGGCTGTCTGTAAAGGCGTTTGGTTTAAACATGATACCAGACGTGTACTGAGTCCTTTTTGTACCTCAATCGTTATTATTTCCTGTAGAAAACGAAATTCCAAAGCGAAACAAAGAGAAATCTTCTATTTTGTTCCCTTCCAGATTGAAACGTGGCTGTCTGTAAAGGCGTTTGGTTTAAACATGATACCAGACGTGTACTGAGTCTTTTTTGTACCTCAATCGTTATTATTTCCTGTAGAAAACGAAATTCCAAAGCGAAACAAAGAGAAATCTTCTATTTCGTTACCTTCCAGATTGAAACGTGGCTGTCTGTAAAGGCGTTTGGTTTAAACATGATACCAGACGTGTACTAAGTCTTTTTTGTACCTTAATCGTTCCTATTTTCTCTAGAAAACGAAATTTCAAAACAAAATAAAGAGAAATTTTCTATTTCGTTCGTTTCCAGGCGTAGCGCTCTGGAGGTTGAATGTCCTCTGCGCAATACAATCTAGATCTAGCGTCTTCTTGGTATCATTCAAATGAAAGAGAGCCAGAAGTGTGTGTAGTTGTACCACTAAGACCACACGATGCGTCCAATCATACCAGCGATCAACGTTGGAAGTTTCGGCATCATCATTTGGTACCGGCTTCACTTCTCCTAAAACATTCCTAAAACAGCAGTCGTTTTGGGTAGTATCTAAATAAAAAACGGTTTTTCAGAAAATTACTTAATTCTCTTTTCCCATGACCGTTCTCTCCCACCAAATAACCTATAACTCACGTAAATCTGCTTTTTATAATAATACAAAATGTTGTACGATATTTCCAAAATCGTTAGACATTTTGAACATCTTAAAAATTCGTTTTCTCCATTATTATTACACCAAATTTAGAAAACTTAATATCGATGAATAGAGGACTAAAATCCCTTTCCAACAAGGTACCACACGACCCCCCTTCTATTTCAAAACGTCCCCAATGGAGAGCTCATAATTCAAAGGGGGAGATTTGGTTGAAATTCGTCTTCATTAAAGTTCTCCAAAAGGCTCATCCAAATATCTTGGGTTCAGCGTAGCTATCTCATAGTCGAAAAACTGCAAATTACATCGTCGGTAATTACTGCGAGATCCAAGATTATGAGCAAGCCTCACAGTTTGGAATTAGAACCTTAGAAAACACTTGGAGATTTAGTGAATAGTGCAAAGTACAGATTTTTCTACGTAGAGGTTTCTTAATGGATTAAAGCTCCCTTATGGATTTAGATCGAGGTTACCGGTACTAAATTAACCTCACCTGGAGGCACGATGTTAATCATACAAATTTTACAGTTAGAAATGATTTTTAACGACATTTTTCTCGATAGATGGATTGGAAAACAACTCACAGTTTGGTATTACAACTTTGGAAAACACTTGGAAATTTAGTGAATAGTGCAAAGTACAGATTTTTCTACGTAGAGCTTTCTTAATGGATTAAAGCTCCCTTATGGATTTAGATCGAGGTTACCGGTACCAAATTAACCTCACCTGGAGGCACGATGTTAATCATACAAATTTTACAGTTAGAAATGATTTTTAACGACATTTTTCTCGATAGGTGGATTGGAAAACAACTCACAGTTTGGTATTACAACTTTGGAAAACACTTGAAGATTTAGTGAATAGTGCAAAGTACAGATTTTTCTACGTAGAGGTTTCTTAATGGATTAAAGCTCCCTTATGGATTTAGATCGAGGTTACCGGTACCAAATTAACCTCACCTGGAGGCACGATGTTAATCATACAAATTTTACAGTTAGAAATGATTTTTAACGACATTTTTCTCGATAGGTGGATTGGAAAACAACTCACAGTTTGGTATTACAACTTTGGAAAACACTTGAAGATTTAGTGAATAGTGCAAAGTACAGATTTTTCTACGTAGAGGTTTCTTAATGGATTAAAGCTCCCTTATGGATTTAGATCGAGGTTACCGGTACCAAATTAACCTCACCTGGAGGCACGATGTTAATCATACAAATTTTACAGTTAGAAATGATTTTTAACGACATTTTTCTCGATAGATGGATTGGAAAACAACTCACTGTTTGGTTTTACAACTTTAGAAAACACTTGGAGATTTAGTAAGGTGCTAAATCAACCTCACCTGGACCTGGAGGCAGATGTTCTAGTTCTAAGAACATCGACTTTTAATGAAATACAATTTTTACATCTTTTAGTAGGTTCGAAAGTCTATAAATCGTTGTTTTTAGAATTAAAAAACTTTGAAATTATTCACAATCATATTTATACGTATTTTTTGAAATGTATCTACTTGATTCGATAGATTTTTTTGATCTTGTACCTTGTGGAATGGTTATTTTAGGTTTTTAGAGCAGTTCGACTGGTCAAAGTTTTTTATACAAATGGAAATATGTCTGGTAAACTATGTAGAAAAGTTTTTATACAAGTTACATAATAGAATTATTAAAATAAACATATTGAGTTATCTACGCTATTAATTGACATAAAATTGATTATTGTACACAAATAATCTGTCGATTCGTACTACTACTAAACAAATAATGATACAACTCCCACAAATTCCCAAACAATTGCCAATACCATGCAATTTGCTCTATGCATATATATATTTATTGGCGATGTTTCCATTTTGATAAATTCATTGTTAACCAAAAGCTTGGAAAATGAAATAGACGGGGATTGAAAATTTGTTTGTTTTTCCGCGGTAGACGAAAAAAAAAATCTCAAACTAGCAGAATATTCTCGTTATAGAGAAGGTAAATCAATCCCTGGTATTTGAACAGTATTTTTGTTATTCTCTGTATTAATTTCTAGCTGTATAACGAGGTTTGTTTTTGAAATGAGGAAATTGCTACTAAATCAGCGACGAAATTTTCATTTCCATGTAAAAAATACGCGGGATTTCCATTAGAATCCTTATGATTTGCAAACAAACGATAAGTAATTGGATTTAGTAACCACTTCAGTTAACAAATCGTTGAAATTTAGACGGAATTAAGATTCTATATAATATACAGGGTCAATCTAGAAAATACAATAAGACAATTAAAAGAAATCTGCAGTTTAATATGACATAATGAGGTGGATTTACACCGAAAACTGAATAAAATAATTAGTTTTCAAACTGAGTAAACTATGAAACAAATTTAATATGAAATTAACCAGGAAGTTGCACACTAAACATCATAGGAAGGTCAACAAGATTTTTGAAGATTAATTTATTAATAAAACTTAGTTATGGTGATTTTATACCAATAGAATTGAAAAAAAAACTCTTTGTAGGCTTGAAGCGTAAAGATTCGCTTTCTCAGAAATTATGAAACTAGTTTTGAATCTAATAGATGTGAATAAAAGTATAAAAAATTGTTTCTACGTATTTTTATCTAAACAAACAAACCCCAACAGTTTTTTCCTATAAAGACTGTGCAGACGATATTGAAATGGATGGTATCTTCTTCGATATCATCCAGGAAGTAGAAAGAGGTTGAAGTCTACGAAATGGGTTCGAATTTAGATGAAACCAAAGTGATTTCAGTCACATGAAACACTGAAAATATGTGAAAACTATACGTAGAGATGAGGAAAATTAGACGTTGGACATCTATGTAATAAACACGCATTCAGAATATCTCAAAGAAAGTCTCAACAATCATCGTTATGTAAAAATAAACAGCAACAACCTTCCAGGACTGTAGCTCTCGAATTTTCAAGTTTTAAATGTGTTTTTTTACCTTATATCTCAAAAAAAGGTACAACAACCCTCATGGTGTGTCAATAAACAACAACAACCCCTCATATTTTAGTCTAAATCCGCTGTAAGTCAGTCAGGGATTAAGATTTTGGATTTATAAGTATCCGACGTGTCTACAGACTTTTTCGTGACTAATTTTTCGAAAAAAACCGAATTTTCTATGGGTAACGATATAAAACAGATTGAATTCTTGTATTTTAATAACATTTATTTTGAAATTTCGATATTAGATCGTTTTTTAAAACTTATTTGAGTACGTTATGTAAAAATAAACAGCAACAACTCTCCAGGACTGCAGCTCTCGAATTTTCAATTTCCAAATGTGTTTTTTTACTTTATATCTCGAAAAAAGGGCACAACAACCCTCATGGTGTGTCAATAAACAACGACAACCCCTCATATTTTATTCTAAATCCGCTGTAAGTCAGTCAGGGATTGAGATTTTGGATTTATAAGTATCCGACGTGTCTACAGACTTTTTCGTGACTAATTTTTCGAAAAAAACCGAATTTTCTATGGGTAACGATATAAAACAGATTGAATTCTTGTATTTTAAAAACATTTATTTTGAAATTTCGATATTAGATCGTTTTTTAAAACTTATTTGAGTACGTTATGTAAAAATAAACAGCAACAACTCTCCAGGACTGCAGCTCTCGAATTTTCAATTTCCAAATGTGTTTTTTTACTTTATATCTCGAAAAAAGGGCACAACAACCCTCATGGTGTGTCAATAAACAACAACAACCCCTCATATTTTAGTCTAAATCCGCTGTAAGTAAGTCAGGGATTGAGATTTCGTATTTATAAGTATCTGACGTGTCTACAGACTTTTTCGTGACTAATTTTTTTGAAAAAACCGAATTTTCTATGGGTAACGATATAAAACAGATTGAATTCTTGTATTTTAATAACATTTATTTTGAAATTTCGATATTATATCGTTTTTTAAAACTTATTTGAGTACGTTATGTAAAAATAAACAGCAACAACTCTCCAGGACTGCAGCTCTCGAATTTTCAATTTCCAAATGTGTTTTTTTACTTTATATCTCGAAAAAAGGGCACAACAACCCTCATGGTGTGTCAATAAACAACAACAACCCCTCATATTTTAGTTTAAATCCGCTGTAAGTAAGTCAGGGATTGAGATTTCGTATTTATAAGTATCTGACGTGTCTACAGACATTTTCGTGACTAATTTTTTTGAAAAAACCGAATTTTCTATGGGTAACGATATAAAACAGATTGAATTCTTGTATTTTGAAAACATTTATTTTGAAATTTTATGATATTAGATCGTTTTTTAAAACTTGTTGTTTGAGTACTTTGCTTTTTTTTTACATTTTGGTGTCTTTGATTGTGTCTGTTGAAGATTTATGTTTGTGTTATAGCCACCCACTTGACGTCCTGGACAGGTTTAGTGTCTTAAACGCTATTATCTTCCATAAAGGTGTCCCGTGGACAACTATCTATAAAATTGATGGGGTATTGGACGGAAAATGCGGGTAGGTATACAAGGATTCTTTGTTTTGTCGTTTAGCAGATGATTTAAAGCGATTTCGGGTACAAAATATACCGTATTGTGGGTGTATGCTTACGAGTTTCAAACATTCTTTTTTTTCACTAACAAATATATACTGTAAATAAAAAAATACTGGATTTTGATAACCGATTTTCTTTATTTTAATTACTTTTTGATATCTTATTTATAAACCAGTTTCAAAATCATTTTCTCAAGATATTTCGGTTTACTTTTTTACCTTTCGGTCTTTCTAGAGCTTTTTTAAGCTCACAATACACCTTATTCTCAAATTTTCTAACCATATGCTTTTAATAAGTCTCCTTGATTGATAAAAGCAAATTTTTGTCTTTTCCGTTGTCATATTAAAACGTTGACGTGTCTTTCAGCCTTTACATCTTTTTTTTTGCTTTTTTTCTTTGCTTTTTTTGAAGATAAGTCTGACGCGCGTTTCGACGAGACTGAGAACTGTTCATACAACCACTACACCAAGTCTAGCGGCTTCAGATGTTGTTTAAGGCGAAAAAAATTAATATTGTAGACAACTAGCTTACTAATTGATTAAAATATTGTCCGGAAAGGATCGTACGACATCTTTTTATTTATAAATATTTTAGTTTGGTAATTAATGATTTTACAAATTTTATTTTCGATATTTTTGTTCTGCATCGTATTTGACGCTACCAAGTTTTTTGTACTGTGAATAAATTAACGGAATTAGTTTTTTTAATTATATTAAAGAACCCGTAGCGAAATCAAAGTATTCGATTTTCGCCTTTAAGAACCTCTAGACGAAATCCGTTCGAAACAATACCCAAAATGATTAGACAATATTTAAATCATAACTACAACGAGATAATATCTGATTTGTGGGCATTTTTTTAATATAATCATACAATCATTATATTAAATGTAACCATTATAGTGGCCTTGGTAAATTGAAATGAAAAAAATCAAGATAGAAATGACCTTCAGGGGCGGTGCAAGAAATATTCTCCACGTACTATATTCTGAAATCGATATTAATTATTTCGAATTTATTTTTTTTCATACGCTCCGTATAAACAGACGAAATCGATATTAATTATTTCGAAATTATTTTTTTTCAAACGCTCCGTATAAACAGACGAAATCGATATTAATTATTTCGAAATTATTTTTTTTCAAACGCTCCGTATAAACAGACGAAATCGATATTAATTATTTCGAAATTATTTTTTTTCAAACGCTCCGTATAAACAGACGAAATCGATATTAATTATTTCGAAATTATTTTTTTTCATACGCTCCGTATAAACAGACGAAATCGATATTAATTATTTCGAAATTATTTTTTTTCAAACGCTCCGTATAAACAGACGAAATCGATATTAATTATTTCGAAATTATTTTTTTTCAAACGCTCCGTATAAACAGACGAAATCGATATTAATTATTTCGAAATTATTTTTTTTCAAACGCTCCGTATAAACAGACGAAATCGATATTAATTATTTCGAAATTATTTTTTTTCAAACGCTCCGTATAAACAGACGAAATCGATATTAATTATTTCGAAATTATTTTTTTTCAAACGCTCCGTATAAACAGACGAAATCGATATTAATTATTTCGAAATTATTTTTTTTCAAACGCTCCGTATAAACAGACGAAATCGATATTAATTATTTCGAAATTATTTTTTTTCAAACGCTCCGTATAAACAGACGAAATCGATATTAATTATTTCGAAATTATTTTTTTTCAAACGCTCCGTATAAACAGACGAAATCGATATTAATTATTTCGAAATTATTTTTTTTCAAACGCTCCGTATAAACAGACGAAATCGATATTAATTATTTCGAAATTATTTTTTTTCATACGCTCCGTATAAACAGACGAAATCGATATTAATTATTTCGAATTTATTTTTTTTCATACGCTCCGTATAAACAGACGAAATCGATATTAATTATTTCGAAATTATTTTTTTTCATACGCTCCGTATAAACAGACGAAATCGATATTAATTATTTCGAAATTATTTTTTTTCAAACGCTCCGTATAAACAGACGAAATCGATATTAATTATTTCGAAATTATTTTTTTTCAAACGCTCCGTATAAACAGACGAAATCGATATTAATTATTTCGAAATTATTTTTTTTCAAACGCTCCGTATAAACAGACGAAATCGATATTAATTATTTCGAAATTATTTTTTTTCAAACGCTCCGTATAAACAGACGAAATCGATATTAATTATTTCGAAATTATTTTTTTTCAAACGCTCCGTATAAACAGACGAAATCGATATTAATTATTTCGAAATTATTTTTTTTCAAACGCTCCGTATAAACAGACGAAATCGATATTAATTATTTCGAAATTATTTTTTTTCAAACGCTCCGTATAAACAGACGAAATCGATATTAATTATTTCGAAATTATTTTTTTTCAAACGCTCCGTATAAACAGACGAAATCGATATTAATTATTTCGAAATTATTTTTTTTCAAACGCTCCGTATAAACAGACGAAATCGATATTAATTATTTCGAAATTATTTTTTTTCAAACGCTCCGTATAAACAGACGAAATCGATATTAATTATTTCGAAATTATTTTTTTTCAAACGCTCCGTATAAACAGACGAAATCGATATTAATTATTTCGAAATTATTTTTTTTCATACGCTCCGTATAAACAGACGAAATCGATATTAATTATTTCGAAATTATTTTTTTTCAAACGCTCCGTATAAACAGACGAAATCGATATTAATTATTTCGAAATTATTTTTTTTCAAACGCTCCGTATAAACAGACGAAATCGATATTAATTATTTCGAAATTATTTTTTTTCAAACGCTCCGTATAAACAGACGAAATCGATATTAATTATTTCGAAATTATTTTTTTTCATACGCTCCGTATAAACAGACGAAATCGATATTAATTATTTCGAAATTATTTTTTTTCAAACGCTCCGTATAAACAGACGAAATCGATATTAATTATTTCGAAATTATTTTTTTTCAAACGCTCCGTATAAACAGACGAAATCGATATTAATTATTTCGAAATTATTTTTTTTCAAACGCTCCGTATAAACAGACGAAATCGATATTAATTATTTCGAAATTATTTTTTTTCAAACGCTCCGTATAAACAGACGAAATCGATATTAATTATTTCGAAATTATTTTTTTTCAAACGCTCCGTATAAACAGACGAAATCGATATTAATTATTTCGAAATTATTTTTTTTCAAACGCTCCGTATAAACAGACGAAATCGATATTAATTATTTCGAAATTATTTTTTTTCAAACGCTCCGTATAAACAGACGAAATCGATATTAATTATTTCGAAATTATTTTTTTTCATACGCTCCGTATAAACAGACGAAATCGATATTAATTATTTCGAATTTATTTTTTTTCATACGCTCCGTATAAACAGACGAAATCGATATTAATTATTTCGAAATTATTTTTTTTCAAACGCTCCGTATAAACAGACGAAATCGATATTAATTATTTCGAAATTATTTTTTTTCAAACGCTCCGTATAAACAGACGAAATCGATATTAATTATTTCGAAATTATTTTTTTTCAAACGCTCCGTATAAACAGACGAAATCGATATTAATTATTTCGAAATTATTTTTTTTCATACGCTCCGTATAAACAGACGAAATCGATATTAATTATTTCGAAATTATTTTTTTTCAAACGCTCCGTATAAACAGACGAAATCGATATTAATTATTTCGAAATTATTTTTTTTCAAACGCTCCGTATAAACAGACGAAATCGATATTAATTATTTCGAAATTATTTTTTTTCAAACGCTCCGTATAAACAGACGAAATCGATATTAATTATTTCGAAATTATTTTTTTTCAAACGCTCCGTATAAACAGACGAAATCGATATTAATTATTTCGAAATTATTTTTTTTCAAACGCTCCGTATAAACAGACGAAATCGATATTAATTATTTCGAAATTATTTTTTTTCAAACGCTCCGTATAAACAGACGAAATCGATATTAATTATTTCGAAATTATTTTTTTTCAAACGCTCCGTATAAACAGACGAAATCGATATTAATTATTTCGAAATTATTTTTTTTCAAACGCTCCGTATAAACAGACGAAATCGATATTAATTATTTCGAAATTATTTTTTTTCAAACGCTCCTTATAAACAGACGAAATCGATATTAATTATTTCGAAATTATTTTTTTTCAAACGCTCCGTATAAACAGACGAAATCGATATTAATTATTTCGAAATTATTTTTTTTCAAACGCTCCTTATAAACAGACGAAATCGATATTAATTATTTCGAAATTATTTTTTTTCAAACGCTCCGTATAAACAGACGAAATCGATATTAATTATTTCGAAATTATTTTTTTTCAAACGCTCCGTATAAACAGACGAAATCGATATTAATTATTTCGAAATTATTTTTTTTCAAACGCTCCGTATAAACAGACGAAATCGATATTAATTATTTCGAAATTATTTTTTTTCAAACGCTCCGTATAAACAGACGAAATCGATATTAATTATTTCGAAATTATTTTTTTTCAAACGCTCCGTATAAACAGACGAAATCGATATTAATTATTTCGAAATTATTTTTTTTCAAACGCTCCTTATAAACAGACGAAATCGATATTAATTATTTCGAAATTATTTTTTTTCAAACGCTCCGTATAAACAGACGAAATCGATATTAATTATTTCGAAATTATTTTTTTTCAAACGCTCCGTATAAACAGACGAAATCGATATTAATTATTTCGAAATTATTTTTTTTCAAACGCTCCGTATAAACAGACGAAATCGATATTAATTATTTCGAAATTATTTTTTTTCAAACGCTCCGTATAAACAGACGAAATCGATATTAATTATTTCGAAATTATTTTTTTTCAAACGCTCCGTATAAACAGACGAAATCGATATTAATTATTTCGAAATTATTTTTTTTCAAACGCTCCGTATAAACAGACGAAATCGATATTAATTATTTCGAAATTATTTTTTTTCAAACGCTCCGTATAAACAGACGAAATCGATATTAATTATTTCGAAATTATTTTTTTTCAAACGCTCCGTATAAACAGACGAAATCGATATTAATTATTTCGAAATTATTTTTTTTCAAACGCTCCGTATAAACAGTCGAAATCGATATTAATTATTTCGAAATTATTTTTTTTCAAACGCTCCGTATAAACAGTCGAAATCGATATTAATTATTTCGAAATTATTTTTTTTCAAACGCTCCGTATAAACTATGAAGGTTATAGTATTAAATAGTATTAAATTGCAGACTTGAGAATACGAGGGGTGTTAGAAAAGTAAGTGTTTCTATTTTTTGGAATTACACAAATAGTGTTAAATCACTTTTAATAATCGATTTTTGTTTTTTATTAGTTAATTATAAGTTAATCTTAGATACTTGACATCAGTTTTTGCGTTATCAAAGTTTTATTTTGCAAGTAAACAAAGCTGAATCATCATCATTCGGTATTTAAATTTAATGCAAAGTAATTGATTATTTCGGTGTGTTTTCTGGTCGAGAATATCGTCAATTTTTGATTCTTTTGGTATGCAGAAGCACAAAATTTTCGGTAAAATCCAATACTAAAATTACCTGTCGCAAATTATGCCGTATCTTTTTGGAAAAGAAACTTGTTTAATAGATTCAAAATTCTGACTCTATCTTCCTTATTCATCTTTGAATTTGACTAATTTATAAGCACGGTTCAGAATTAGTTGAGGGCTCAATAGTTTACAATGAGAAAAAAATGCACAATCATTTGCTGATCGAAATCAAATCGAATAATTTGAAGGCATATTTACTGGAAAGTGTATAATTTTGTTATTCATTGTAGTTTCCTTTTTGTATATTGAAATTTTAGTTTATTTGTATCTTTATTCGGGTATTTTTATGTTTATTTTTTAGTTTTTACAATATTACAACGAATTGTATCAATTTTTAGACAATACAACATTTCATTTTCTTGTTCTAATAAAGTATTGGTTGTCGCGGGCCGTATCCGGCCCGCGGGATTTATTTTATATACCCCTCGTTCAATAAAACGTTGCCATATCGCTCGTATTGTTGTTAATCTCGTGATTCGTTTCGGTTTACCTTTTTTTTTCCACTATTTTTAATAAAATCTCTAACAATGGAATTCTTTGGCACATTAAAATTCTTTATTTGGATTTGATACATTGAATAGGGACGGTTTTTGGCTTAGGCGTTTCCTAAATGCCCGGAAAATGTGCAAATAATAACCCGGTTCTCCGATTCCATTAGTAAAATCACAACAAGTGGATTTTTTTTTGTATGAATGCCTCTCTTTCAAAAGCTGAAAGTCATTCGGCAAAATCAAATTTTATAGTCAGGGGGTTTGCGAGTGAATTTTAAATCTTTTAGCGAATCCAATCCGGAAAATTAGTTAAAAACGATGATTCGAAATGGTATTTCATATTTTATTTCATTTTTTTAATTAAAACGAATGTTTCAAATAGCTACAAACAACTCAAATAGCACTAGTATGTCAGATTTGACGTTTTTCATCAATTTGGTAACATTCGGTTGAAATATAAATTTCCCAAATTCCAAAATTCCAAAATGCTTTCGTTAAAAGTTGAATCATCAACTTAGATTCGTCTTAACCGTGATTATTCTTTATATATCTAGGATTTCTTTTAGATTCGACCTCGACCAACTTTTCGAATCAATCGATAAAAGTTCTCAGACTATAAACACCGTGACGGGTCACATTAAAGCATTCGCTTTGTTCTTGGAGCCCTAATGGAATTGATTCATACAAAATTTGTTGTTCCGTTGCGTAATGAAAATGAAAAACGGTTTTTCATAATAGATTTTGACAGAACGCGTCAATGTTATCTGATAAAACGTACGATTTCATACATCCACTAATGAATTTTGATAACAAATAGGTAACTAAATAGAGATTCAGGACCCCGAGACGGAAGTAACCTGGTCCAATGTCCCATTTTTCCAACAGGAATTGCTGAGCTGCAAATTCGTGGCATCGCCACTCAATAAGTCGTGCGACTGACACACAGATGGAGCTGCGATTGTCGAAACGTGGCATCGAGGCACAGTCGATGAAAAACGACGACGTGTTAATGATTCAGAGCAGTATTTGGAAACTTTAAATGTAATAAATCAGATTTTTTGCATCGATATGTGACCATAGATCTATTAGTTCACTCCGATATCAAAACCATCATGATTTGAGTGGACTGCAGTCGGTGAACTACGTTCTAATCGTCCGAAGACATAATAATCAACTGGGGAGGTTGTAACTTTAGTATTTTGGGGTGCAAACGAGATATTTGTTTTCTAAAAGGTAAAAACTGAAGGTTAGTTGATAATTTCAAACTTTTTTAACGTTTTTTTGCACTTTAAACTTTGTTCACAAATAATATTTTTGAAAATCTATCTCCAATTTTAAAATAATTTTATTTCCATATTATAAATTTGTAATATCGAAATAGAAACTTTTTAAATCGATTCCGACTGGGTGTGTGTATATATACACATATTTATTTATTAAATATTTGATATTCCACTGAATAAAGTATAAGTCGAAAATATGCATACTTATATTACATAATATGTCTTTTCATGTTTCACCCAGGTTCACATATCTTGAGTTATATTAAATTTTGAAGCTTTTATTCTCAATTTAAGCTACAGCTTGATATAGCTGCTAGTCATAAAGGCCCTCGGTGACAATAAAAACAAAATAAACATGCGAATTCTTTTCCGAACTGCTTTATATACCTACCAAATCAAAAACCGGAATGGGACGCTACATAAAGTTATTTATTTCCTACTTTGTACATTTTTAGAATATGTAAGTTACCGAAATTTGTATATACACTTTTATCGAAGATGTTTTAACAAGTTTTTTATCAACTGCCGATATTTTCTTTTCATAATCAAGTCTGCGAACAGAAAATAATCCGAGGGGGCTAAATCTGCCGAATATGTAACTAGTTTTCGTCGTTTTAATCCAAATTCTGTTGTTTTTGTTTGATTTTTTTTTGCTAAAACTTTCGCCGTTGATAATTTTTCCTTTTTCAATGAAAATTATCCCAAAAAACCGATCCTATAACCTTGTTTGCAGACAGAACAGTCTTCGTCTTCTTTAGAACCGTTTTTTTCTTTTCAGAGCTTTATTTTGATTGTTTTTTTGTATTCGAGTGTGAAATGATGGATCCACGTTTCATCCATGATTAAGTGGAAACACCCATATCGCTCACAGCTTTCTGATGCCAAAAATTTTCACCTCATTTGATTAATCACTGCGTTGTTGGACTCCGTAGATCGTACAGTCTCGTTTAAACGCTGCTACCCAACATTTTACCGTTGATAATGAAGAAGAAGTCCCACCCAGAGTAGAATCTAGGCTAAAACCTTTCAAATAAAACTGCCAAGCAAATATTCAACAGCTTTGAGTCTTCAAACTAGAAAAACACATACATATGGTAGCTACCACGATATTTAGTTGAAGCTAGTCACTTTTAGGAGTATTTTCGTGGTTATAAAACATTTTTAAGACCATCCAGTGGATTTCATTCAATATTTCTTGAGTCACCACCTCATTTGATCGACCGCTGCGTTGTTGGACTCCGTAGATCGTACAGTCTCGTTTAAACGCTGCTACCCAACATTTTACTGTTGATAATGAAGAAGAAGTCCCACCCAAAGTAGAATCTAGTTCAGTTTTCATATTATTTAGGCTAAAACCTTTCAAATAAAACTGCCAAGCAAATATTTAACAGCTTTGAGTCTTCAAATTAGAAAAACACATACATATGGTAGCTACCAAGGTATTTAGGTGAAGCTAGACACTTTTAGGAGTATCTTCGTGATTATAAAACGTAGTGACTCAACATTTCTTGAGTGACCACCTCATTTGATTAACTACAGCGTTGTTGGACTCCGTAGATCGTACAGTCTCGTTTAAACTTCGCTACCCAACATTTTACTGGTTGCGCAAACGCTGAGTGGTCATCTTCGTACTACAAAAATCGTTATATAGAATCGTCCAAGTTATTATGATAAAATTCTTCAAGATTTAATTTTATTTCGCAACAAGTTTTGGTCACTGTTGAGTTAGGTTAGAAGACATACGCCGTGAAATCGGTACTGTACTGTTATAATGGAATTCTAAAATTTAGCGAAACTAATTTCCAAGAAAATCTTTTTATTTATCGATTTTGTTTGTTTATTTTCGAGTTTATTTAGCAGATATTTAATAACCGATTAATTTAAATGAATTATAAAACTAGTAAATAATTAATTATATATTACAATACGTATTTAAGATGTTGCCAAGACGTTTGCGATGTTTTTTTTTTGACATAAATTTAATTTACATTGTTGGAAATCGTATTTTTGCACACCGTGTAGACCAGTGATTGAGGGATCGACGGGAATCTCTACGACAGGATCGTACTTGAGTTTTTTCGGACGAGTTGGATATTTATCGCGTCTGTTATTTTCTAGTATTTTACGAGGAATAAAAAAAGAAAGATCGATACATACATAAATCAGGCGGGTTGTTGATTAAATCAAATACACACAGCGAGCTGTCAAAGTCACGCTTTCACCCCCCGACTACTCGTTAATATATTATTAAAAACAATAATTTATTGTGGTTTTATTCAGATTTGGAGAACGCGGCTCTAGTTGCCATTCACCTTTTAAAGAAATATCTTTAAAATCGACATGCAATTAGAATGGAATAAGAAGAGTTGAATACACGACATAGGTGTAATTAAGTGTGGAATTGCGTGCACCTTCTAAAACTATGTTAATGGCATTTGCAACGAACACTCTATTTGCATTTCAAACTATATTTTCGCATTGTTCAGACTTGTATCTTCTTCTTGTTGAATACCGTCGAGTTTAGGTAATCTTAAAAATAACGATTTTGTTATTATTATTATTTTTTTTTTAATACATAAAACGTTGTATTCGTTTAAAATGGATTCGGTATTTTGTAATGAGTAATTTTATGCCGGTCCTGTTTGAAGAATTATGAACGCAGTGCCGGTTTCATTAACACAGAATATGGATGAAATAATTAACGACTGATGGATTTTTTTTAAGTCATTTGCTTTAATTGAATGTACAAATTAATTTTTTGGAATTTTAATTAGGAAAATCTCATTACTGCGCTTTTTGAAATACAAACCGACGTTATGGCCGAATTTAGTACCGAGTGATTTGAATCGAATTGAAAATTTTACGTTAATACAAAATTAATGAACTATTTTTAGTAAAATGTATAAATATTTATGGTTGGTGTGTCTGAATGATGTTAATTTTTAATCACTTCAATTTTGATAAAGATTTGGATACAAATCGAAACGTCAATTTTTTGTCAATCTGTCAAAAATTATCGAAAAACCTAATTTTGAAACAGAAAATACTTAAAATCAAGGAGATTTAGAGACATAAACGTATCAAAAGGTCTAAGAAATGAGGAAATATTTTCATAAAGAATCAAAGAAAAGTCCAAACGTCAATTTTTTGTCAATCTGTCAAAAATTGTCAAAAAAAACTAATTTTAAAACAGAAAATAATTGAAATCAAGGAGATTTAGAGACATAAACGTGTCAAAAGGTCTAAGAAATGAGGAAATATTTTCATAAAGACTCAAAAAAAAGTCGAAACGTCAATTTTTTGTCAATCTGTCAAAAATTGTCAAAAAAACTAATTTTAAAACAGAAACTAATTAAAATCAAGAAGATTTAAAGACATAAACGTATCAAAAGGTCTAAGAAATGAGGAAATATTTTCATATAGAATCAAAGAAAAGTTGAAAAGTCAATTTTTTGTCAATCCGTCAAAAATTGTCAAAAAAAACTAATTTTAAAACAGAAAATAATTAAAATCAAGAAGATTTAGAGACATAAACGTGTCAAAAGGTCTAAGAAATGAGGAAATATTTTCATAAAGACTCGACGAAAAGTCGAAACGTCAATTTTTTGTCAATCTGTCAAAAATTGTCAAAAAAACTAATTTTAAAACAGAAACTAATTAAAATCAAGAAGATTTAAAGACATAAACGTATCAAAAGGTCTAAGAAATGAGGAAATATTTTCATATAGAATCAAAGAAAAGTTGAAAAGTCAATTTTTTGTCAATCCGTCAAAAATTGTCAAAAAAAACTAATTTTAAAACAGAAAATAATTAAAATCAAGAAGATTTAGAGACATAAACGTATCAAAAGGTCTAAGAAATGAGGAAATATTTTCATAAAGAATGAAAGAAAAGTCGAAACGTCAATTTTTTGTCAATCTGTCAAAAATTGTCAAAAAAAACTAATTTTAAAACAGAAAATAATTAAAATCAAGAAGATTTAGAGACATAAACGTATCAAAAGGTCTAAGAAATGAGGAAATATTTTCATAAAGAATGAAAGAAAAGTCGAAACGTCAATTTTTTGTCAATCTGTCAAAAATTGTCAAAAAAAACTAATTTTAAAACAGAAAATAATTAAAATCAAGAAGATTTAGAGACATAAACGTATCAAAAGGTCTAAGAAATGGGGAAATATTTTCATAAAGACTCGACGAAAAGTCGAAACGTCAATTTTTTGTCAATCTGTCAAAAATTGTCAAAAAAAACTAATTTTAAAACAGAAAATAATTAAAATCAAGAAGATTTAGAGACATAAACGTATCAAAAGGTCTAAGAAATGGGGAAATATTTTCATAAACACTCGACGAAAAGTCGAAACGTCAATTTTTTGTCAATCTGTCAAAAATTGTCAAAAAAAACTAATTTTAAAACAGAAAATACTTAAAATCAAGAAGATTTAGAGACATAAACGTATCAAAAGGTCTAAGAAATGGGGAAATATTTTCATAAAGACTCGACGAAAAGTCGAAACGTCAATTGTTTGTCAATCTGTCAAAAATTGTCAAAAAAAACTAATTTTAAAACAGAAAATAATTAAAATCAAGAAGATTTAGAGACATAAACGTATCAAAAGGTCTAAGAAATGGGGAAATATTTTCATAAAGACTCGACGAAAAGTCGAAACGTCAATTTTTTGTCAATCTGTCAAAAATTGTCAAAAAAACTAATTTTAAAACAGAAACTAATTAAAATCAAGAAGATTTAAAGACATAAACGTATCAAAAGGTCTAAGAAATGAGGAAATATTTTCATATAGAATCAAAGAAAAGTTGAAAAGTCAATTTTTTGTCAATCTGTCAAAAATTGTCAAAAAAAACTAATTTTAAAACAGAAAATAATTAAAATCAAGAAGATTTAGAGACATAAACGTATCAAAAGGTCTAAGAAATGGGGAAATATTTTCATAAAGACTCGACGAAAAGTCGAAACGTCAATTTTTTGTCAATCTGTCAAAAATTGTCAAAAAAAACTAATTTTAAAACAGAAAATAATTAAAATCAAGAAGATTTAGAGACATAAACGTATCAAAAGGTCTAAGAAATGGGGAAATATTTTCATAAAGACTCGACGAAAAGTCGAAACGTCAATTTTTTGTCAATCTGTCAAAAATTGTCAAAAAAACTAATTTTAAAACAGAAACTAATTAAAATCAAGAAGATTTAAAGACATAAACGTATCAAAAGGTCTAAGAAATGAGGAAATATTTTCATATAGAATCAAAGAAAAGTTGAAAAGTCAATTTTTTGTCAATCTGTCAAAAATTGTCAAAAAAAACTAATTTTAAAACAGAAAATAATTAAAATCAAGAAGATTTAGAGACATAAACGTATCAAAAGGTCTAAGAAATGGGGAAATATTTTCATAAAGACTCGACGAAAAGTCGAAACGTCAATTTTTTGTCAATCTGTCAAAAATTGTCAAAAAAAACTAATTTTAAAACAGAAAATAATTAAAATCAAAAAGATTTAGAGACATAAACGTATCAAAAGGTCTAAGAAATGGGGAAATATTTTCATAAAGACTCGACGAAAAGTCGAAACGTCAATTTTTTGTCAATCTGTCAAAAATTGTCAAAAAAACTAATTTTAAAACAGAAACTAATTAAAATCAAGAAGATTTAAAGACATAAACGTATCAAAAGGTCTAAGAAATGAGGAAATATTTTCATATAGAATCAAAGAAAAGTTGAAAAGTCAATTTTTTGTCAATCCGTCAAAAATTGTCAAAAAAAACTAATTTTAAAACAGAAAATAATTAAAATCAAGAAGATGTAGAGACATAAACGTATCAAAAGGTCTAAGAAATGAGGAAATATTTTCATAAAGAATGAAAGAAAAGTCGAAACGTCAATTTTTTGTCAATCTGTCAAAAATTGTAAAAAAAAACTAATTTTAAAACAGAAAATAATTAAAATCAAAAAGATTTAGAGACATAAACGTATCAAAAGGTCTAAGAAATGGGGAAATATTTTCATAAAGACTCGACGAAAAGTCGAAACGTCAATTTTTTGTCAATCTGTCAAAAATTGTCAAAAAAAACTAATTTTAAAACAGAAAATAATTAAAATCAAGAAGATTTAGAGACATAAACGTATCAAAAGGTCTAAGAAATGGGGAAATATTTTCATAAAGACTCGACGAAAAGTCGAAACGTCAATTTTTTGTCAATCTGTCAAAAATTGTCAAAAAAAACTAATTTTAAAACAGAAAATACTTAAAATCAAGGAGATTTAGAGACATAAACGTATCAAAAGGTCTAAGAAATGGGGAAATATTTTCATAAAGACTCGACGAAAAGTCGAAACGTCAATTTTTTGTCAATCTGTCAAAAATTGTCAAAAAAAACTAATTTTAAAACAGAAAATAATTAAAATCAAGAAGATTTAGAGACATAAACGTATCAAAAGGTCTAAGAAATGGGGAAATATTTTCATAAAGACTCGACGAAAAGTCGAAACGTCAATTTTTTGTCAATCTGTCAAAAATTGTCAAAAAAAACTAATTTTAAAACAGAAAATAATTAAAATCAAGAAGATTTAGAGACATAAACGTATCAAAAGGTCTAAGAAATGGGGAAATATTTTCATAAAGACTCGACGAAAAGTCGAAACGTCAATTTTTTGTCAATCTGTCAAAAATTGTCAAAAAAAACTAATTTTAAAACAGAAAATAATTGAAATCAAGAAGATTTAGAGACATAAACGTATCAAAAGGTCTAAGAAATGGGGAAATATTTTCATAAAGACTCGACGAAAAGTCGAAACGTCAATTTTTTGTCAATCTGTCAAAAATTGTCAAAAAAACTAATTTTAAAACAGAAACTAATTAAAATCAAGAAGATTTAAAGACATAAACGTATCAAAAGGTCTAAGAAATGAGGAAATATTTTCATAAAGAATGAAAGAAAAGTCGAAACGTCAATTTTTTGTCAATCTGTCAAAAATTGTCAAAAAAAACTAATTTTAAAACAGAAAATAATTAAAATCAAGAAGATTTAGAGACATAAACGTATCAAAAGGTCAAAGAAATGGGGAAATATTTTCATAAAGACTCGACGAAAAGTCGAAACGTCAATTTTTTGTCAATCTGTCAAAAATTGTCAAAAAAAACTAATTTTAAAACAGAAAATAATTAAAATCAAGAAGATTTAGAGACATAAACGTATCAAAAGGTCTAAGAAATGGGGAAATATTTTCATAAAGACTCGACGAAAAGTCGAAACGTCAATTTTTTGTCAATCTGTCAAAAATTGTCAAAAAAAACTAATTTTAAAACAGAAAATAATTAAAATCAAGAAGATTTAGAGACATAAACGTATCAAAAGGTCTAAGAAATGGGGAAATATTTTCATAAAGACTCGACGAAAAGTCGAAACGTCAATTTTTTGTCAATCTGTCAAAAATTGTCAAAAAAAACTAATTTTAAAACAGAAAATAATTAAAATCAAGAAGATTTAGAGACATAAACGTATCAAAAGGTCTAAGAAATGGGGAAATATTTTCATAAAGACTCGACGAAAAGTCGAAACGTCAATTTTTTGTCAATCTGTCAAAAATTGTCAAAAAAACTAATTTTAAAACAGAAACTAATTAAAATCAAGAAGATTTAAAGACATAAACGTATCAAAAGGTCTAAGAAATGAGGAAATATTTTCATATAGAATCAAAGAAAAGTTGAAAAGTCAATTTTTTGTCAATCCGTCAAAAATTGTCAAAAAAAACTAATTTTAAAACAGAAAATAATTAAAATCAAGAAGATGTAGAGACATAAACGTATCAAAAGGTCTAAGAAATGAGGAAATATTTTCATAAAGAATGAAAGAAAAGTCGAAACGTCAATTTTTTGTCAATCTGTCAAAAATTGTCAAAAAAAACTAATTTTAAAACAGAAAATAATTAAAATCAAGAAGATTTAGAGACATAAACGTATCAAAAGGTCTAAGAAATGGGGAAATATTTTCATAAAGACTCGACGAAAAGTCGAAACGTCAATTTTTTGTCAATCTGTCAAAAATTGTCAAAAAAAACTAATTTTAAAACAGAAAATAATTAAAATCAAGAAGATTTAGAGACATAAACGTATCAAAAGGTCTAAGAAATGGGGAAATATTTTCATAAAGACTCGACGAAAAGTCGAAACGTCAATTTTTTGTCAATCTGTCAAAAATTGTCAAAAAAAACTAATTTTAAAACAGAAAATAATTAAAATCAAGAAGATTTAGAGACATAAACGTATCAAAAGGTCTAAGAAATGGGGAAATATTTTCATAAAGACTCGACGAAAAGTCGAAACGTCAATTTTTTGTCAATCTGTCAAAAATTGTCAAAAAAACTAATTTTAAAACAGAAACTAATTAAAATCAAGAAGATTTAAAGACATAAACGTATCAAAAGGTCTAAGAAATGAGGAAATATTTTCATATAGAATCAAAGAAAAGTTGAAAAGTCAATTTTCTGTCAATCCGTCAAAAATTGTCAAAAAAAACTAATTTTAAAACAGAAAATAATTAAAATCAAGAAGATGTAGAGACATAAACGTATCAAAAGGTCTAAGAAATGAGGAAATATTTTCATAAAGAATGAAAGAAAAGTCGAAACGTCAATTTTTTGTCAATCTGTCAAAAATTGTCAAAAAAAACTAATTTTAAAACAGAAAATAATTAAAATCAAGAAGATTTAGAGACATAAACGTATCAAAAGGTCTAAGAAATGAGGAAATATTTTCATATAGAATCAAAGAAAAGTTGAAAAGTCAATTTTTTGTCAATCTGTCAAAAATTGTCAAAAAAAACTAATTTTAAAACAGAAAATAATTAAAATCAAGAAGATTTAGAAACATAAACGTATCAAAAGGTCTAAGAAATGAGGAAATATTTTCATATAGAATCAAAGAAAAGTTGAAAAGTCAATTTTTTGTCAATCTGTCAAAAATTGTCAAAAAAAACTAATTTTAAAACAGAAAATAATTAAAATCAAGAAGATTTAGAGACATAAACGTATCAAAAGGTCTAAGAAATGAGGAAATATTTTGATAAAGTCTCAAAGAAAAGTCGAAACGTCAATTTTTTATCAATCTGTCAAAAAGTATTTAAGAAAACATAACTAATTTTAAAACAGAAAATAATTAAAATCAAGAAGATTTAGAAACATAAACAAATCAAAAAGTCTGAGAAATTAAAGAAATGTTTATTGTTAGTTTTAAATATGGATTTAATTAAAAGTTGTCAAATTGTGAAAGTTTTGATATACTTTACCTGAGTTTTGCAACACGTACGCACAAAATAGAGCTTAATGAAATCGTACCTATTCATCATACGGTTGATGAAATTTCCGTCATTCTCATAACTAATTCATCAGCAGTTTTAGTTAAATCTCTTTGTAAGCATCGCGAAAACGTTCTGTAGTTTGTTTCTGTTGAAAATTAATAAATATTAATTCCCTTTCCGATCTTCTACAGAAATACTAACAAATGTATATACCCGAAGAAACAAAGTTTGAAGTAAGTGAGGACGCGGCCATTGTTGTTTCCCTGCCAGTACAAATTCCAAAATTCCCTTAACGTGGCACGTTAAGCTACTCCATAATTCCTTATTAATTGCGAACAACAAAGTTAGATTTCGGTATATTTGGAAAGTTTCGGCAGCCCTACAGAATTATAGAGAAATAACGGCAGTTTACAACAACCTCTCAAAATTGATTCGACCACAACACATTCATTTATATATTCCAAACACATATAGATACATATTGACGGTCGTATAGTTAATAATTTTCACATATATAATGTAATAAATATCAAAAAAACGAAAAAAAAAAGTTTTATTCACTTCAAAATAAAAAAAATATAAAATAAAACAAGCCAAAAACCATTGGAATTCAGTCTTGGAATGGGATACGTCGAAATTAAGAACCTTTCCAATTTGGATCATCTTCTACCTCTTTTAAGCATTTGGTTTTTGTTCTTTTATCTTTGTTAATTGTCTCTACACTTGCCTCAATCACTAAACTCAATGATCTATATGTTTTTTTACAACATCTTCGTCGTTTACTTCGTTAGAAATAAAGTTTTCTGACCTGGTGATAACCAGATTACATAATTAGTCTTAATCATCTTCTATTCCTTCATGTATTGTTTGTTTTTGTTCTTTTAACTCTATTAATTGTCTCTACACTTGCCTCAATCACTAAACTCACTGATCTATAAGTTTTTTTGCAACATCTTCGTCGTTTACTTCGTTAGAAATGAAGTTTTCTGACCTGGTGATAACCAGATTACATAATTAGTCCTAATCATCTTCTATTCCTTCATGTATTGTTTGTTTTTGTTTCTTTATCTTTGTTAATTGTTTCTACATTTGTTTCAATCACTAAACTCACTGATCTACGAGTTTTTTTACAACATCTTCGTCGTTTACTTCGTTAGAAATAAAGTTTTCTGACCTGGTGATAACCAGATTACATAATTAGTCTTAATCATCTTCTATTCCTTCATGTATTGTTTGTTTTTGTTCTTTTAACTCTATTAATTGTCTCTACACTTGCCTCAATCACTAAACTCAATGATCTATATGTTTTTTTACAATATCTTCGTCGTTTACTTCGTTAGAAATGAAGTTTTCTGACCTGGTGATAACCAGATTACATAATTAGTCTTAATCATCTTCTATTCCTTCATGTATTGTTTGTTTTTGTTCTTTTATCTTTGTTAATTGTCTCTACACGTGCCTCAATCACTAAACTCACTGATCTATAAGTTTTTTTACAACTTCTTCGTCGTTTACTTCGTTAGAAATGAAGTTTTCTGACCTGGTGATAACCAGATTACATAATTAGTCTTAATCATCTTCTATTCCTTCATGTATTGTTTGTTTTTGTTTCTTTATCTTTGTTAATTGTTTCTACACTTGTTTCAATCACTAAACTCACTGATCTACGAGTTTTTTTGCAACATCTTCGTCGTTTACTTCGTTAGAAATGAAGTTTTCTGACCTGGTGATACCCAGATTACATAATTAGTCTTAATCATCTTCTATTCCTTCATGTATTGTTTGTTTTTGTTCTTTTATCTTTGTTAATTGTCTCTACAATTGCCTCAATCACTAAACTCAATGATTTATAAGTTTTTTCACAACATCTTCGTCGTTTACTTCGTTAGAAATGAAGTTTTCTGACCTGGTGATAACCAGATTACATAATTAGTCCTAATCATCTTCTATTCCTTCATGTATTGTTTGTTTTTGTTCTTTTAACTCTATTAATTGTCTCTACACTTGCCTCAATCACTAAACTCAATGATCTATAAGTTTTTTCACAACATCTCCGTCGTTTACTTCGTTAGAAATGAAGTTTTCTGACCTGGTGATAACCAGATTACATAATTAGTCTTAATCATCTTCTATTCCTTCATGTATTGTTTGTTTTTGTTCTTTTATCTTTGTTAATTGTCTCTACACGTGCCTCAATCACTAAACTCACTGATCTATAAGTTTTTTCACAACATCTCCGTCGTTTACTTCGTTATAAATAAAGTTTTCTGACCTGGTGATACCCAGATTACATAATTAGTCCTAATCATCTTCTATTCCTTCATGTATTGTTTGTTTTTGTTTCTTTATCTTTGTTAATTGTTTCTCCACTTGTTTCAATCACTAAACTCACTGATCTACGAGTTTTTTTGCAACATCTTCGTCGTTTACTTCGTTAGAAATGAAGTTTTCTGACCTGGTGATAACCAGATTACATAATTAGTCTTAATCATCTTCTATTCCTTCATGTATTGTTTGTTTTTGTTCTTTTATCTTTGTTAATTGTCTCTACACTTGCCTCAATCACTAAACTCACTGATCTAGGAGTTTTTTTACAACATCTTCGTCGTTTACTTCGTTAGAAATAAAGTTTTCTGACCTGGTGATACCCAGATTACATAATTAGTCTTAATCATCTTCTATTCCTTCATGTATTGTTTGTTTTTGTTCTTTTATCTTTGTTAATTGTCTCTACACGTGCCTCAATCACTAAACTCACTGATCTATAAGTTTTTTTACAACTTCTTCGTCGTTTACTTCGTTAGAAATGAAGTTTTCTGACCTGGTGATAACCAGATTACATAATTAGTCTTAATCATCTTCTATTCCTTCATGTATTGTTTGTTTTTGTTCTTTTATCTTTGTTAATTGTTTCTACACTTGTTTCAATCACTAAACTCACTGATCTGCGAGTTTTTTTACAACATCTTCGTCGTTTACTTCGTTAGAAATGAAGTTTTTCACCTGGTGCTACCCAAATATTGTTTCTTTTCCTGCTGTTTGATTCAGATAGTCTTCCTCATCTATTTGAACATCGAAATCTTCCAAAATATCTCATAAATCTTGTCTTTATCTCTTCACAAGCTAGAGACCATTGGAATTGAGTCTTGGAGCAAAATACATTGAAATTTAGAGCCCCATAACATCAATAACCATAAGGAATAATCTTGATCTTTTTTTTCTATAATTAGATAAACAATTTAATACGTTTTATTGTCGTTAATTAAAATTACTATTTTTTTGTATTCTCTAAACGACAATTTAATCAACATATCGAAAACTATGATAATTAACAAACCGTTCTTTTGATAAACAACTTCCTGAAACCGGCGGCGCGTTCGCGTCGTTTTTGTCTAGAAACGGACTTCCAAGGAGAATTGTTTACAAGGAGGTCGCGAAGCACCCAATTTAACATAATAGAAGATGATCTTATAACGAACAAGAAATCAATTTGTGTCATTGAAGTAATAACCAATTAATATTCCATTCAGTCCGTTATGTAAAACAATTTATCAAAGCGTGACGTTCATTATAACCCCCAATGAAGGGCACGAAATATTCATTACAACCGAGGGTTTATATTTAATACTAAAATATATTTAAAACGAGTTTTCTTTTTTTATAATTCGATGTTGCAATTAAAAAACTCTATTGGACTTTCTCGCTTTTAAATCCGGTATAAATTTATACGAAAAAACTGATTAATCAACTAGAATGCTTCCCTTAGTTATTCTATTGGATTAATTATATTTTTTTTTCAATTTCTCCAACTATTATTTGCATTCAACAAAGTTTGGGATACGGTAGATTGATAAATAAAGCGAATTCGGTCAGGATATGTATCATTAAACGAAATAAGAGGTTAGGGACTCATTTTTACACGTTTAGAACCTTGTAAATTTAATCGTGGTAAGTTAAATAATACAAATTTTGGTAATTCTTCGAAGCAAAATGATATAAAGAGACCCAAGGTCAAGCTTAGAAGTTTAATAAAGGTTCTTAAATTATCTATAGCTCAACCACAAGCAGATAATTCTGAAAAAACACTTGTAGATTGGTTAATAGGGAGAAAATTCAAAGTTTAATTAGACAAATATGATTCACGTGGACCTGGTTGACAAATAGATCTGATATGAAGTTTAAGAAGTTGCAACACTGAGTGCAAACCCCACCAAGAACGTGAAAACTATTCTAATTGTTAATAACAATTTGTTGTAACGGAAAATAAAGTTTTTGGTTCGATTGAGTACAAATTAGATATTGAAATATTTGTCATTAGAGAAAGTATAATTTAAAATAAATTATATAAAGAATTGGCAGTAGATTTTTCGATTTTATTCATCCGTTGTTCATAATCGTATTTTGATTTCTTATAATCTGTTAAAATCAAATATTAAGTGAAGCGTGAAACGTATCATCGACTTTTCTCACGATGGATTCTCCGTTGGAATCTTGAATTGGTGGCGAACCAAATTTTTTACGGTAGCCAGTCAATGGCTACTTCAATTGTCATACCGTTTTCAAGTTACGGATGATCGACTTTCACGTAAATTGAAATTGATAAATAAATTATTTCGATAATTTATCATTTTGAATTTAATTGTTTCGGTTCGTTTCGAAGGTCCCTCGTAGATATAATGCACGGTCTAATAAACATTTAAACAAATACGAAAGGATTGGTAAGTTAAGTGACAACACAAGGTGTGACGTTTGAAATTCTTTCACACCTTTGAGAAATAAAAAATATCGAATTTCTATATTGGAAATAAAAGTGTCAAATGTCACTAAACAAACTCGATTTTTTGTTTTTAAACTTGTGTATATGTTCGAAATATTACGTAAACATTCGAGGCCAGTCGTTGATTGATATAATAATAAACAAAAACAGAAATTAGTCAGACGTATCAAATTTCGAAAAATTTAGAATCTAGTTACCAAATAAATGATTGGGAAAAAGGGAAAATCAACAAAATTAGGTGAAAATCTCTTACATATATTGAGAAAAAACTCAATTTAAACGATTATTGAAGTAATTTTGCTCGAATCTCGATTTTATATCATAAAAATTGAGGTTAGGTTAAGATACGTCTTAAGCGCGTTTCGATAACTAAATAATCACCTTCAGAGTCGTAACCTCCCTTCAAATTAGCTCGAATTTTTGTTTTAAAGTTGTAAGTCATCGAAATATTTCGTAAACATTCGAGGCCAGTCGTTGATTGATATAATAATAAACAAAAACAGAAATTAGTCAGACGTATTAAATTTCGAAAACATTAGAATCTAGTGTTACCAAATAAATGATTGGGAAAAAGGGAAAATCAACAAAATTAAGTGAAAATCTTTTACAAATATAAAGAAAAAACTCAATTTAAACGATTATTGAAGTAATTTTGCTCGAATCTCGATTTTATATCATAAAAATTGAGGTTAGGTTGAGATATAACTTAAGCGCGTTTCGATAACTAAATAATCACCTTTAGAGACGTAACCCCCTTCAAACAAAGTCGAATTTTTGTTTTAAATTGTGTATATGTTCGAAATATTACGTAAATATTTCAGTTCAGTCGTTGATTGATATAATAATAAACAAAAACAGAAATTGGTCAGACGTATCAAATTTCGAAAAATTTAGAATCTAGTTACCAAATAAATGATTGGGAAAAAGGGAAAATCAACAAAATTAAGTGAAAATCTCTTGCAGATATTGAGAAAAAACTCAATTTAAACGATTATTGAAGTGATTTTGCTCGAATCTCGATTTTATATCATAAAAATTGAGGTTAGGTTAAGATATAACTTAAGCGCGTTTCGATAACTAAATAATCACCTTCAGAGTCGTAACCTCCCTTCAAATTAGCTCGAATTTTTGTTTTAAAGTTGTAAATCATCGAAATATTTCGTAAACATTCGAGGCCAGTCGTTGATTGATATAATAATAAACAAAAACAGAAATTAGTCAGACGTATTAAATTTCGAAAAAATTAGAATCTAGTTACCAAATAAATGAATGGGAAAAAGGGAAAATCAACAAAATTAAGTGAAAATCTCTTGCAGATATTGAGAAAAAACTCAATTTAAACGATTATTGAAGTAATTTTGCTCGAATCTCGATTTTATATCATAAAAATTGAGGTTAGGTTGAGATACGTCTTAAGCGCGTTTCGATAACTAAATAATCATTTTCAGAGTCGTAACCCCCTTCAAACAAAGTCGAATTTTTGTTTTAAATTGTGTATATGTTCGAAATGTTACGTAAATATTTCAGTTCAGTCGTTGATTGATATAATAATAAACAAAAACAGAAATTGGTCAGACGTATCAAATTTCGAAAAATTTAGAATCTAGTTACCAAATAAATGATTGGGAAAAAGGGAAAATCAACAAAATTAGGTGAAAATCTCTTGCAGATATTGAGAAAAATCTCAATTTAAACGATTATTGAAGTGATTTTGCTCGAATATCGATTTCATATCACATTAATTGAGGTTAGGTTGAGATACGTCTTAAGCGCGTTTCGATAACTAAATAATCACCTTCAGAGACGTAACCCCCTTCAAACAAACTCGATTTTTTGTTGTAAATCATCGAAATATTACGTAAACATTCGAGGCCAGTCGTTGATTGATATAATAATAAACAAAAACAGAAATTAGTCAGACGTATTAAATCTCGAAAAAATTAGAATCTAGTTACCAAATAAATGATTGGGAAAAAGGGAAAATCAACAAAATTAGGTGAAAATCTCTTACATATATTGAGAAAAAACTCAATTTAAACGATTATTGAAGTAATTTTGCTCGAATCTCGATTTTATATCATAAAAATTGAGGTTAGGTTAAGATATAACTTAAGCGCGTTTCGATAACTAAATAATCACCTTCAGAGACGTAACCCCCTTCAAACAAAGTCGAATTTTTGTTTTAAATTGTGTATATGTTCGAAATATTACGTAAATATTTCAGTTCAGTCGTTGATTGATATAATAATAAACAAAAACAGAAATTGGTCAGACGTATCAAATTTCGAAAAATTTAGAATCTAGTTACCAAATAAATGATTGGGAAAAAGGGAAAATCAACAAAATTAGGTGAAAATCTCTTACAGATATAAAGAAAAAACTCAATTTAAACGATTATTGAAGTAATTTTGCTCGAATCTCGATTTTATATCATAAAAATTGAGGTTAAGTTGAGATACGTCTTAAGCGCGTTTCGATAACTAAATAATCACCTTCAGAGACGAAACCCCCTTCAAACAAACTCGATTTTTTGTTGTAAATCATCGAAATATTACGTAAACATTCGAGGCCAGTCGTTGATTGATATAATAATAAACAAAAAAAGAAATTGGTCAGACGTATCAAATTTCGAAAAAATTAGAATCTAGTTACCAAATAAATGATTGGGAAAAAGGGAAAATCAACAAAATTAAGTGAAAATCTCTTGCAGATATTGAGAAAAAACTCAATTTAAACGATTATTGAAGTGATTTTGCTCGAATCTCGATTTTATATCATAAAAATTGAGGTTAGGTTAAGATATAACTTAAGCGCGTTTCGATAACTAAATAATCACCTTCAGAGTCGTAACCTCCCTTCAAATTAGCTCGAATTTTTGTTTTAAAGTTGTAAATCATCGAAATATTACGTAAACATTCGAGGCCAGTCGTTGATTGATATAATAATAAACAAAAACAGAAATTAGTCAGACGTATTAAATTTCGAAAAAATTAGAATCTAGTGTTACCAAATAAATGATTGGGAAAAAGGGAAAATCAACAAAATTAAGTGAAAATCTTTTACAAATATAAAGAAAAAACTCTATTTAAACGATTATTGAAGTAATTTTGCTCGAATCTCGATTTTATATCATAAAAATTGAGGTTAGGTTGAGATACGTCTTAAGCGCGTTTCGATAACTAAATAATCATTTTCAGAGTCGTAACCCCCTTCAAACAAAGTCGAATTTTTGTTTTAAATTGTGTATATGTTCGAAATGTTACGTAAATATTTCAGTTCAGTCGTTGATTGATATAATAATAAACAAAAACAGAAATTGGTCAGACGTATCAAATTTCGAAAAATTTAGAATCTAGTTACCAAATAAATGATTGGGAAAAAGGGAAAATCAACAAAATTAGGTGAAAATCTCTTGCAGATATTGAGAAAAATCTCAATTTAAACGATTATTGAAGTGATTTTGCTCGAATATCGATTTCATATCACATTAATTGAGGTTAGGTTGAGATACGTCTTAAGCGCGTTTCGATAACTAAATAATCACCTTCAGAGACGTAACCCCCTTCAAACAAACTCGATTTTTTGTTGTAAATCATCGAAATATTACGTAAACATTCGAGGCCAGTCGTTGATTGATATAATAATAAACAAAAAAAGAAATTGGTCAGACGTATCAAATTTCGAAAAAATTAGAATCTAGTTACCAAATAAATGATTGGGAAAAAGGGAAAATCAACAAAATTAGGTGAAAATCTCTTACAGATATAAAGAAAAAACTCAATTTAAACGATTATTGAAGTAATTTTGCTCGAATCTCGATTTTATATCATAAAAATTGAGGTTAAGTTGAGATACGTCTTAAGCGCGTTTCGATAACTAAATAATCACCTTCAGAGACGAAACCCCCTTCAAACAAACTCGATTTTTTGTTGTAAATCATCGAAATATTACGTAAACATTCGAGGCCAGTCGTTGATTGATATAATAATAAACAAAAACAGAAATTAGTCAGACGTATCAAATTTCGAAAAAATTAGAATCTAGTTACCAAATAAAGGATTGGGAAAAAGGGAAAATCAACAAAATTAAGTGAAAATCTTTTACAAATATAAAGAAAAAACTCAATTTAAACGATTATTGAAGTAATTTTGCTCGAATCTCGATTTTATATCATAAAAATTGAGGTTAGGTTGAGATATAACTTAAGCGCGTTTCGATAACTAAATAATCACCTTCAGAGTCGTAACCTCCTTCAAATTAGCTCGAATTTTTGTTTTAAAGTTGTAAATCATCGAAATATTACGTAAACATTCGAGGCCAGTCGTTGATTGATATAATAATAAACAAAAACAGAAATTAGTCAGACGTATTAAATCTCGAAAAAATTAGAATCTAGTTACCAAATAAATGATTGGGAAAAAGGGAAAATCAACAAAATTAGGTGAAAATCTCTTACATATATTGAGAAAAAACTCAATTTAAACGATTATTGAAGTAATTTTGCTCGAATCTCGATTTTATATCATAAAAATTGAGGTTAGGTTAAGATACGTCTTAAGCGCGTTTCGATAACTAAATAATCACCTTCAGAGTCGTAACCTCCCTTCAAATTAGCTCGAATTTTTGTTTTAAAGTTGTAAATCATCGAAATATTACGTAAACATTCGAGGCCAGTCGTTGATTGATATAATAATAAACAAAAACAGAAATTAGTCAGACGTATTAAATTTCGAAAACATTAGAATCTAGTGTTACCAAATAAATGATTGGGAAAAAGGGAAAATCAACAAAATTAAGTGAAAATCTTTTACAAATATAAAGAAAAAACTCTATTTAAACGATTATTGAAGTAATTTTGCTCGAATCTCGATTTTATATCATAAAAATTGAGGTTAGGTTAAGATATAACTTAAGCGCGTTTCGATAACTAAATAATCACCTTCAGAGACGTAACCCCCTTCAAACAAAGTCGAATTTTTGTTTTAAATTGTGTATATGTTCGAAATATTACGTAAATATTTCAGTTCAGTCGTTGATTGATATAATAATAAACAAAAACTGAAATTGGTCAGACGTATTAAATTTCGAAAAATTTAGAATCTAGTTACCAAATAAATGATTGGGAAAAAGGGAAAATCAACAAAATTAAGTGAAAATCTTTTACAAATATAAAGAAAAAACTCAATTTAAACGATTATTGAAGTGATTTTACTCGAATCTCGATTTCATATCAAATTAATTGAGGTTAGGTTGAGATACGTCTTAAGCGCGTTTCGATAACTAAATAATCACCTTCAGAGTCTTAACCTCCTTCAAACAATCTACGCAGTAAATAGCAAAATATCAAAATAAATTTACAGTTATTGTAACTAACTAAACTAAAAAATTAACTGGTCTATTTTCGTGTCCGATTCGAGATTATGGAGATAATTCTACATCTAGTTATTGCTGACCAAAACGATTGTGGAGGCGATAATATCAAGTTTTAGTTACGTGCCTTTTGTAGGCTATAAAATGTCGGAAAAACCGGACATTATGTGAGTCAGATCGACGTGGGAGATGGTTAAGTATTTAAAAAAAATTTTGATGCATTTCGCGATATCCCCTCGTACGTTACAAAATGAAGGTAAACAAATTTATACTTCACACCTGTATATTGTATTATACTTGTTTAAACAGAACTCGAAACAGTATTTGAATCTAGTATTTACTTAACGTTTTTTTTTTTTTTAACTACCATGAGCTTTGAAATTAAACCCATTGTAGTAATACACGCGTTCATATAATGGTTTGTAAACATACATTTTAATGGGTAAATTTTAAACAATATCTTTCTAAATGTTTAATTTTATCTCATTAAACGAGGACGACGTGTCATCGGTTTAAACGGCCTTTGACCTCGTGAGATATTACAGACATTACATACAAACAGCTGCAACAAAAGATATGAGTAATAAATATTATTCAGTATTCTCGTATTTCAACGATATATATTCGATTAAAATTTATCAAATTATTCCATTATTGTTTTTACTACGAACGATTTTTATTTTCGTACCACCCTCGTAGGTTAACACACCGCAGTTTCGTGTAAATGACTTTGTTAGATTAATAATTAAAATTTGTCGACTCGAAACAAAGAAAACGTTCCTACAATCTTTTCGTTTCTATTTCTAATAAAAAACGATACAAATCTTGTTGATTTTTACTTAAAAATCCCCGGTATTCATTTAAACATACGACAGATAAAAAATTCATTACATGAACATGGTTTTAGGTATAAAACAAATGTCCAATATATTTAAAACAAACCCGCAGCATATGCCGGCATCGTCAGACAAGATTCCAAACAACGTTCGGGTTTGTATTAAAAATCTGAGTATATTAGAGGTACTACTGGTATATGTTGATACGTAACGATTGAATAATTTCAAAACTATATATCCTAACCTCAACAATATTTTTCAGTACTTTAATAATAAGTTAAAAGTGTCAAAAATTCCACACACTTAAATTTAACATTTCAATCTCAATATTTTAATATTTAATTTTAGTTATTTTGTAACGTATTTATGCCCATCTTTATCTCGGTATTGTTTAAGACAGATGACGCCATCTGTAGATACACAACGGCATTCATTCCGGGAAATATTATTCATTTTAGTTGCTCGTGTATGTGAGATTTGACCGATAACGAGAGTTGACTTAGCAAACACAGATAGTATACAAATAAACGATAAACGTATGTGTCATTTCGAAAATTGATACGTCCCCGTGATTACACATACATGGGTAAATCGATGAGATCGTTAATTATTTATATAATGTCATCAGTGACATTAATGACAAGTATAACTAACGAAAAACGTTACACATGTCAAATGTCACTGATAAAAAAAGAAGAGTTTGTTTCAGTTCTGTGGTCGAAGCAAACAAAGAAATTGATGATTCTGAGTGTTATTTTCATAATTCAAAACCGAACTGCTTTGTTAGTAAAGTTATAGCCTAAGTTATATCAAAATAATGAACAAATCACATAGAAACAAACGTATACTGAATAATTTTTTCCAGTGTATAGTCATTTCCTAGTTAACCCACTTCGGTTTTTGTCATTTTTGATTCTCATGGAAGGAAAGTAACTAATTTAACCAATACGGAACCTACTTTACATGATTAAGGTTCACGATTATCGCTTGTTTCTCTCACGGAATTTATTATAAAAATTGAAACAATAAAGCCTCTATGTAACCTAAAGGTAAATTCATTTTATAATCGACAACGTCGTAGCTATTTTACTATAAGTGAATGTATTTTTTCGTACAAGAGATATTAATTAAATATAATTACGTGTAATAAAACGTGTGACTGACACGCAGATGGCGCTGCCATTGTTTGTTTCATATGACGTTTAGGAAGTACCAACTTTCGAAAAACTATGTGGGAAATTTAGTGACATTTCGATTATTCAGAGAAAAGTGACAGCAATTTAAGTGTAGTTATTTTCAAAACAATTTCGCGCGTTAATTTGTGATAAAAAAAAATACTCATTAATGGTTTCAAAACTGTTATCCACATCTGCTCCATTGAAAATAATGTACAGAAAGTACAGAAATTAGTTATATCTAATCGTAAATTGAAATAACGTCAGAAAGCTCAATCTTTGACCACGAGAAAGCTTTTTTCAAAGTTTTTTCACAGTCGATCAAAAACGACGACTTTTTAATGATTCAGAGCAATATTTGGCCATATAATAAATCAGATTGTTTGCTTGGATATGCAACAATGGATTAAACAACTAAATAAAAACGTTGGACATGTCAAATGTCACTGATAAAAAAAGAAGAGTTTGTTACAGTTCTGTGGTCGATTGAATTTATAATTCTATGATTTGCGTTGATGAAAAAATACAAAAAGAAAGTTGATTAGTGACATTTTTCGCTTGGATATGTGATAATGGATGAAACAACTAACGAAAAACGTTAGACGTGTCAAAAAAAAACGTTAGACATGTCAAATGTCACTGATGAAAAAGGAAGAGTTTGTTACAGTTCTGTGGTCGATTAAAATTATAGTTCTATGATTTGCGTTGATGAAAAAATACAAAAATAAAGTTGATTAGTGACATTTTTCGCTTGGATAAGTGATAATGGATGAAACAACTAACGAAAAACGTTAGACGTGTCAAAAAAAAACGTTAGACATGTCAAATGTCACTGATAAAAACATAGGAGTTTGTTACAGTTCTGTGGTCGATTAAAATTATAGTTCTATGATTTGCGTTGATGAAAAAATACAAAAATAAAGTTGATTAGTGACATTTTTCGCTTGGATATGTGATAATGGATGAAACAACTAACGAAAAACGTTAGACGTGTCAAAAAAAACGTTAGACATGTCAAATGTCACTGATAAAAAAAGAAGAGTTTGTTACAGTTCTGTGGTCGATTGAATTTATAGTTCTATGATTTGCGTTGATGAAAAAATACAAAAATAAAGTTGATTAATGAGATTTTTTGCTTGGATATGTGATAATGGATGAAACAACTAACGAAAAACGTTAGACATGTCAAAAAAAACGTTAGACATGTCAAAAACAACGTTAGACAAGTCAAAAAAAACGTTAGACATGTCAAATGTCACTGCTAAAAAAATAAGAGTTTGTTACAGTTCTGTGGTCGATTAAATTTATAGTTCTATGATTTGCGTTGATGAAAAAATACAAAAATAAAGTTGATTAGTGACATTTTTCGCTTGGATATGTGATAATGGATGAAACAACTAACGAAAAACGTTAGACGTGTCAAAAAAAACGTTAGACATGTCAAATGTCACTGATAAAAAAAGAAGAGTTTGTTACAGTTCTGTGGTCGATTGAATTTATAGTTCTATGATTTGCGTTGATGAAAAAATACAAAAATAAAGTTGATTAATGAGATTTTTTGCTTGGATATGTGATAATGGATGAAACAACTAACGAAAAACGTTAGACATGTCAAAAAAAACGTTAGACATGTCAAAAACAACGTTAGACAAGTCAAAAAAAACGTTAGACATGTCAAATGTCACTGCTAAAAAAATAAGAGTTTGTTACAGTTCTGTGGTCGATTAAATTTATAGTTCTATGATTTGCGTTGATGAAAAAATACAAAAATAAAGTTGATTAATGAGATTTTTCGCTTGGATATGTGATAATGGATGAAACAACTAACGAAAAACGTTAGACGTGTCAAAAAATAAACGTTAGACATGTCAAAAAAAAACGTTAGACATGTCAAATGTCACTGATAAAAAAGGAAGAGTTTGTTACAGTTCTGTGGTCGATTGAATTTATAATTCTATGATTTGCGTTGATGAAAAAATACAAAAAGAAAGTTGATTAGTGACATTTTTCGCTTGGACATGTGATAATGGATGAAACAACTAACGAAAAACGTTAGACATGTCAAAAAAAAACGTTAGACATGTCAAATGTCACTGATAAAAAAAGAAGAGTTTGTTACAGTTCTGTGGTCGATTGAATTTATAATTCTATGATTTGCGTTGATGAAAAAATACAAAAATAAAGTTGATTAGTGACATTTTTCGCTTGGATATGTGATAATGGATGAAACAACTAACGAAAAACGTTAGACATGTCAAAAAAAACGTTAGACATGTCAAATGTCACTGATAAAAAAATACGCCTATGGATTACGAATGATTCGTTATTTTAATACTCTCCCAAACATAAAAAACAATAGAGAAAATAATTTTTTCTTTTATAGTTACGATTATCACGGAAACGGTCGGTATTACAACGGTATTTACATTGTTGTCATATCTAGTTTTATTTCGGAAAACTAATGATGTTTGTTATATTAAATGAATCACCCTATATATTTTTCGTTTTTTGGAAAAACTGATTATAAATTCGGAGTTATAGTTACGATTGAATAAACTCGTTGAATGATATAATAGAAATAACGAAATTGAGGCGTTCCATACGCAAAAAACACCCCGTATAATTAATCGTACTTGTGATATTCAGTTATTTTATGAAGGTATATACGTAATAGTTTAATATTTGTAAGAAAAATGATGATTTGAAAGTAGATAGAAGTCAATTTGACCGAGTACTAGACTTGTTGACTCTTCTTCTTTGTCGCCGTTGCAAAAGAATGATTTGATATGTTTGAAAACATCGTTTTCCAAAAAAGTTCGCAGAGATGATAAAACGGAATTTATCCCTTTTATAATCCGCGATATTATTATCTCTGGCTTACCTATTAGATCTCACACATAAAATAAAATCCTTATTTATAAGACACAAAACATATCGAATTCCACTCGTATTCACAAAATCGGTTAAATTAAGATGGAGTCGCAATATCAAACTGAGTGTATGAGGAGAAGTTCCAGCGTCGCGACGGAACTAACAATGACGTACGGAGGCCACGTCCGCGCACTTCTTGAGACTGGCTCTAAACTAAACTCAACTGTTCACAGCCTGCCAGGATGCGTTGCAATCCCCACCACTTCAGTCGGAGCTTGAATAATGTCCTTTTACCTGTGTTCTACGGGTATTCCGGAATAGTTCGAGCAACGCTAACCGATTCTTATTGGTATGGGCATCGGGAGGCCGAGCGATACAACAGGAACTTAAATAAAACGTTCGTGGATTTTTTAGTTGAGTGTTTTTGATATTTATATAAATAATTTTAACGAAAAAATATCATTAATATATAAATTTGTAAGGTACTGATTGATTTCGTGTTCGGATGTTTTAATGTTGTATCTAATGAATGGGAAACATATCGGGTATCAAATTTTGATCTTAATCGTTGTCGATTTGTATACGGGGATGAAATACGATATATTTTAGTAATGTGACTCTAGTCGGATGAAAAATCGATTTCTTACTGGTTTTTTACAAGGAATTGAAGGTTAAGGTGTATTGGTCAATTTTTATTTAGAGTTTATTTAGATTTAAATATTGTTTTGAAACTGAAAATTCGCATTTATTCTTGCGGGGGGTTGATTCCGTTCGAATAATCTAAAACATCTTGTCTAGGGGATGAATGTCATTTATAATTTGCTCTTGGGTACAAAATAGTTACGTGACTGAATATTTTTCTATTCGACTTTGGATTTCTTGAAATTATAGTTGAAAATACAACTTTTAGGCAAAAATATGTGGAAAATATGAATTTTTTTTTCAAAAAACGTAAAATTTCATGTTGACTTCCGGATTAAATGTCGACTTTCTCGGAGAATACAAAATTAATGAATTTTCCAGTTATAATAATGTTTTTTTCGAACCCCTCGTATAAAACCCTTTTCTTTAGGGCTGTTTAATTTTTTTATGATAGTACCAACGTTCTTTTTTCGATTTTTTTGTATTACAACGTTGCCATTTCACTATTAGAGAAACTACAAATTTTTATAGGGTTATTTTTCAAAAAAAAAATTAATCTAATTTTGACCCTGTATATTTTTCACAAATGTGAAAATAAAGAAATTTAATCTACACAGTCACTTAGATACATAATTTCGGAATTGATTCACGTCAAAAATAAATCTCTATCTCGAATGGCTTCGAAAATATAAATTTTTTTATACAAGCATGTCAAATTTTTTTTCTAAATAATCAAATTTTTTTCTTAAAAACTCTCGACGACTAAACATCTTATTCAGAAACAAAAATTTTGGAAAAATATATGAAAAAAAGGAAATTTTTTTCTCAAAAAACTTCTCATGTTAACTTCCGGATGAAATTCCTACTTTCCGGGAAAATACAAAGTTAATGAATTTTCCAGTTATAATAATGTTTTTTTCGAACCCCTCGTATAAAACCCCTTTCTTTAGTGCTGTTTAATTTTTTTATGATAGTATCAACGTTCTTTTTTCGATTTTTTTGTATTACAACGTTGCCATTTCACTATTAGAGAAACTACAAATTTTTATAGGGTTATTTTTCAAAAAAAAAAATTAATCTAATTTTGACCCTGTATATTTTTCACAAATATAGGAACAGAAATATTTAATTCACATAGTCACTTAGATACACGTTTTCTGAATTGATTAATGTCAAAAATAAATCAATATGTCGAATGGCTTCAAAAATATAAATTTTTTTATACAAGCATGTCAAATTTTTTTTCTAATAATCAAATTTTGTTCTTAAAAACTCTCGACGACTAAACATCTTATTCAGAAACAAAAATTTTGGAAAAATATGTGAAAAAAATGAAATTTTTTTCTCAAAAAACTTCTCATGTTAACTTCCCGATGAAATTCCTACTTTCCGGGAAAATACAAAGTTAATGAATTTTCCAGTTATAATAATGTTTTTTTCGAATCCCTCGTATAAAACCCTTTTCTTTTCTCACAAATAAGGAAATGAAGAAATTTAGTGTAGACAGTCACTTAGATACATAATTTCTGAATTGATTCATGTCAAAAATTAATCTCTATCTCGAATGGCTTAGAAAATATAAATTTTTGTATACAAGTATGTCAAAATTTTTTAAAAAAATCTCGACGTGTAAACATCTTATTAAGAAATACAAATTTTGCAAAAAAATTTGAAGATTTACCTAGGTGGTTTCAAAACCATAGTATTTCTTGCAAATTAATATTAAGGGTGAGTTTTAAGGGATCAAATATTATGAAAATTGTGTAAATGTAAAAGTAAAAAAATGTTTTATACTTGTAGGTTGAATTCATATGGAAAAATGTTTGTTTCCCGGAAATTCCTCCATTAAGGGTACATTTTAAGGGATGAAACATAATAAAAATAGTATTAGTGATAATAATTAGAATATATAACGTAAAAAAAATTTTATTCGCCCTTTTTAGATGGACTTAAAATGATTTTTTGAAATTTTTAAAAATTTTGTAATTAGGGGTGGATTTTGGAAATGGAAACCTTCTAAAAATATGATTTCTTAATCGATATCATTATCATAATACGAAACATATTTTTATTTTTTACTTTTAAAGATAATTACAACAATAAAAAATCGAATTTTGTAATTGTTAAATTCAAGTGGTTTAAACCCCCCTCAAAATAAAAAGCAACCACCAAAAAGATATTAAATAGAGTGATCATTTAAATTCTTAACCTCGTACGTGATATTCCCCAAATAAAATATTAATAACACAGATATTAACGTCGAAAACTACAGCTGCATTTTTTTTTCTCGTATAGAAACCCCCATTCAAAAACTATATTGGCTAAATAATGAAAAATTATGAATAGATATATATGTCAATTGGACGTTTCCTTATAAAATATATTTATGGGGTATATTCCCCAAATGCTTTATGCAAAGACATCTATAAGGAGAATGTCACCACATCTCATTCAAAAGTGGGTCATTTGAGTTAAATCGTAGAACAGACAATACGCGGGATACAAAAGATCGTCTGAAAAATGATTCACAATGACTTTACCTTTTATATTTTTGGAAAAAGACAGCGACGTAGTTAGTTGGGAAACGCAAATATTTATTTATAAAAACCGTAAAATCAAAAACTTTTTCTGTTTCATTTACTTTCAATCTTGTATAATTTTTGTAAACCAAGACGTCTCAGACTCGGCGAAAGGAAAGGAAAAGAAGAAGAGGAAAAGAAGAAGAGGAAAAGAAGAAGAGGAAAAAAAGAAGAAGAAAAGAAGAAGAGGAAAATGAAAAGGGGAAGAAAAAGGAGAGGAAAAGAAGAAAAGGGAAAGGAAAAGGAAAAGGACAAGGAAAAGGACAAGGAAAAGGACAAGGGAAAGGACAAGGAAAAGGACAAGGAAAAGGACAAGAAAAAGGACAAGAAAAAGGACAAGGAAAAAGACAAGGAAAAGGACAAGGAAAAGGACAAGGAAAATGACAAGGAAAAGGACAAGGAAAAGGACAAGGAAAAGGATAAGGAAAAGGACAAGGAAAAGGACAAGAAAAAGGACAAAAAATAGGAAAAGAAAAAGGACAAGGAACAGGACAAGGAAAAGGACAAGAAAAAGGACAAAAAATAGGAAAAGAAAAAGGACAAGGAAAAGGACAAGGACAAGGAAAAGGAAAAGGACAAGGAAAAGGACAAGAAAAAAGACAAAAAATAGGAAAAGAAAAAGGGCAAGGAAAAGGACAAGGACAAGGAAAAGGAAAAGGAAAAGGAAAAGGAAAAGGAAAAGGAAAAGGAAAAGGAAAAGGAAAAGGAAAAGGAAAAGGAAAAGGAAAAGGAAAAGGAAAAGGAAAAGGAAAAGGACAAGGAAAAGGACAAGAAAAAGAACAAGGAAAAGGACAAAAAATAGGAAAAGGAAAAGAAAAAGGACAAGGAAAAGGTCAAGGACAAGGAAAAGGAAAAGGAAAAGGAAAAGGAAAAGGAAAAGGAAAAGGAAAAGGAAAAGGAAAAGGAAAAGGAAAAGGACAAGGAACCTTTCTAATTAAAGTTTAATATGATTTATTATTAAAATCGAGTAAAGGATGTTTAAAAAAATGATAAAATGATGCGGTTGTTGTGATTATTAACAATTTTAATAATAATTTATTTCGTAATGTCCGTTCGACGCCTATGACCAATCCCAAAATGAACGCGTATTCTAGGAATCACAACGAGCCACTTTGTATTCAGCCAGGCGTCAAAATTTTGAGTTTCTGGTGCCTTTTGTTGATAAAATAAAGTAGGAACGACCACACGGTAGTCCATTCTTCAAATGTAACTGACCGTGGGTTAAGAAGCTCGAGGCGGTTGTATTCACTACATTGAAAGTAGGTTATTTTCGAAAAAATTTCTGCTTGTCTCATCTCAATTAGTTGTTTTCTAAGAAAAAATCCAACTTTCCACCAATTCCTTCGCAGATATCTCGTTTTTGATGAATATTTTTAATTCGTTAAATGTATTTATTAACAAATATTTTAGTTGAGGTGTCAAATTTTACATTTACGTCATGAAATTTGACGTTTTTGACACGGTGAACGTACTCAGAATTATTTTAGTCGCTATTAAATACAAAAAAATGCTGAACAATTCGAATCCAACAAATTTCGTTGGCGCAAATCGTAAAAAACGTTATCGATGTATCCGATAATATTTTATCGGCAATTTTATTTGACATTTGACATTTACGTCATGAAATTTGACATTTTTGACACGGTGAACGTACTCAGAATTATTTTAGTCGTTTTTAGATACAAACAAATGCTGAACAATCCGAATCCAACAAAAATTGTCGGCCCAAATCGTAAAAAACTTTATCGATGAATACGACAATATTTTATCGCTAATTTTATTGGACATTTGACATTTACGTCATAAAATTTGACATTTTTGACACGGTGAACGTACTCAGAATTATTTGAGTCGTTTTTAGATACAAAGAAATGCTGAACAATCCGAATCCAACAAAAATTGTCGGCTCAAATCGAAAAAACTTTATCGATGAATACGACAATATTTTATCGCTAATTTTATTTGACATTTGACATTTAAGTCATAAAATTTGACATTTTTGACACGGTGAACGTACTCAGAATTATTTGAGTCGCTTTTAGACACAAACAAATACTGAACAATCCGAATCCAACAAAAATTGTCGGCCCAAATCGTAAAAAACTTTATCGATGAATACGACAATATTTTATCGCTAATTTTATTGGACATTTGACATTTACGTCATAAAATTTGACATTTTTGACACGGTGAACGTACTCAGAATTATTTGAGTCGTTTTTAGATACAAAGAAATGCTGAACAATCCGAATCCAACAAAAATTGTCGGCTCAAATCGTAAAAAACGTTATCGGTGAATCCGACAATAGTTTATCGGTAATTTTATTTGACATTTGACATTTAAGTCATAAAATTTGACATTTTTGATAAGGTGAACGTATTCAGAATAATTTGCGTCGCTTTTAGACACAAACAAATACTGAACAATCCGAATCCAACAAAAATTGTCGGCTCAAATCGTAAAAAACGTTATCGGTGAATCCGACAATAGTTTATCGGTAATTTTATTTGACATTTGACATTTATGTCATAAAATTTGACATTTTTGACACGGTGAACGTACTCAGAATTATTTTAGTCGCTATTAAATACAAAAAAATGCTGAACAATCCGAATCCAACAAAAATTGTCTGCTCAAATCGTAAAAAAGTTTATCGATGAAACCGACAATATTTTATCGGTAATTTTATTTGACATTTGACATTTAAGTCATAAAATTTGACATTTTTGACACGGTGAACGTAGTCAGAATTATTTGAGTCGCTTTTAGACACAAACAAATACTGAACAATCCGAATCCAACAAAAATTGTCTGCTCAAATCGTAAAAAAGTTTATCGATGAATCCGACAATATTTTATCGGTAATTTTATTTGACATTTGACATTTAAGTCATAAAATTTGACATTTTTGACACGGTGAACGTACTCAGAATTATTTGAGTCGCTTTTAGACACAAACAAATACTGAACAATCCGAATCCAACAAAAATTGTCTGCTCAAATCGTAAAAAAGTTTATCGATGAATACGACAATATTTTATCGGTAATTTTATTTGACATTTGACATTTAAGTCATAAAATTTGACATTTTTGACACGGTGAACGTAGTCAGAATTATTTGAGTCGTTTTTAGATACAAACAAATACTGAACAATCCGAATCCAACAAAAATTGTCTGCTCAAATCGTAAAAAAGTTTATCGATGAATCCGACAATATTTTATCGGTAATTTTATTTGACATTTGACATTTAAGTCATAAAATTTGACATTTTTGACACGGTGAACGTACTCAGAATTATTTGAGTCGCTTTTAGACACAAACAAATACTGAACAATCCGAATCCAACAAAAATTGTCTGCTCAAATCGTAAAAAAGTTTATCGATGAATCCGACAATATTTTATCGGTAATTTTATTTGACATTTGACATTTAAGTCATAAAATTTGACATTTTTGACACGGTGAACGTAGTCAGAATTATTTGAGTCGTTTTTAGATACAAACAAATACTGAACAATCCGAATCCAACAAAAATTGTCTGCTCAAATCGTAAAAAAGTTTATCGATGAATCCGACAATATTTTACCGGTAATTTTATTATTCATCAAGAGGATCCGCGATTTCCTGTAACATAAATATCCTCAACTCGAATCGAGTTGATAGAACAATCAAATGACTACTGGTCAGGATGTACGTGACAAAACACCATGCAAACGACATAAATATTATTTCAGAAAATACATAAATCTGGACCTTGTAGACGATATACAAGGTGTTTGTAATATATCTAACAACATTTGACTTGTTGTTAACCCCGAAGTCAGATTATGGAGCAGACGTTATTTATTCAAGATAAAAGTGAGAGTTTGTATAAGAGAAATTTGATCATAGTCGTATACGAGGGAAAACAAAAAGTATAGTTTCAAAAAATCTACAATTCCAGTGACAATATTCGAAAAAATCGTCCCAAATTACGCGTTATTTGTATTCCAACTTTTGTACGTACTAAAACAAGCTTTTCATCAATAAAATATATTAAATATAAAAATTATTAACATTATAAAATAAAAAATTGAGGTTATATTTTTAAAATTATCCGTATTTTTTTGGTCTGTATTCGATTTTTCTCGATTTCAAAGGCATCCATTTCATTCTTACCAAATAAAACGAAACCCCCATCAGAGCACTACATATTATCAACATCTTCACCATCATTCTTTGTCTATCATCGAACTCAGGCTCTCCGGCCCATTTTAAAAAAACAGTTACATCCTTAGCCATTTGACTGACGTAACTCGCCGTACCGTCGGAATAATTGACGGAATCGTCGAAAAGAGGAGGCCCCATCGATAGGGCGCCTCCTACGAAATAAGGATTATAGTACTGCCCTTCTCTGAGTACCACTCCCGCGGGAGCTTCGCAATATCCAGTCAGAAGAGAAAATATATAATCTTCATCTGGAATATACGAAAAATCATTTGGTAATACAAGATATGACTCGGAGGTTACCCAAGATTGTAATCAATGATCAGAATGACAGAATTGACAGTAAACGACAAATTTACTTACGATCAAATTTGGATAGAATTATATGACTCAAATCCGGTGGCGAAGCTCCGTTATTAGCGGCGCGCGCGGCTTTATCATTGGGATAAGGCGAAGGGAAATAATCGGATAATTTCCCAGGTCTTTCGTACATATTCCCTTCTTCGTCGGGTCCATCTTCCACCATCTGCTCCTCAGCTTCCGCCTTAGCTTCGGCTTCAGTATGAGTGACATCTACGAGGTTTCTATAAGCTAAATGACGCAAAGAATGACAGGATGCGCACGCTTGTTTATAAACCTCATAACCTCTTCTGATGCTAAACGAAAAAGAAGAAATATGTGATGGTGGATACGTCCGTCGATAAAATCTTCGATATTTACTATAATTAATCGGAAAACTAGTAAAGATTCGACTCGTAGATCCAGAAAAGTGAACAACAAGGTGAAGTATTGAGGTTATGTTTGTCGTTTTTATTATTTTTAAGTCTACCAACTATCCTAGTCTTTTCGATCCTTTATCTTACAAGCTTTTTATTTCTTGGTTTGTCCTCTTTCCACAAATACCTATATTGATCTATAGATGGCGGTAGTTGCTTAAAAAAATCTTGAATGCAACGTTTCCTTTGTAATTTATGTAATTTGTTATTTGATAGTTTTATTTGAAAGGTTTTAGTCCAACCGATATGAAAACTAAACCGGTTTCTACTCTGGTTGATACTTTAAGGAAAGTTTAGACGAGACCGTACGAAATGCGAAGTTCAACAGCGCAGCGGTCGACTAAATGAAGTTACTACTACAGAAATGTTTCAAAAAGTGCGATACAATTGAAAATTCGGAACTTGGGTCCGTAACAGTGAAGAAACTTGTACTGGACGGTTGTCCAAGATGATGGACTTTGAACTAGAAGTAGCTGGACCAAAAGGAAGATCAAGGAGAAGACGTTGGGAAAATCGAAGAGAAAGAAACAGTTTAAACGTATTGGAGGAAAATTTAAGGATTATAATAAGAAAGTTTTAATACCTAGCGTGATCTAAAGCTGTTATGAGTCCATAATGATCCCAAGGATATCTAGCAGGTTGTAATTCCATAATTGAGGCTCGTAGAGATTCGTTGGAAGTTAATATTAAAACTCCGCATCCTCCAGTTAATACTCCCAAACTTCCGAATAACTGAGGTACAATTTTAATTTAGTTTCGTTTCCAAATATTACCGGAATGATAAAATATTTTTAAAACGGATCACTCACCAATTTTTTATTTAAAAACCGCGATCTTGTAAATATGTATTTTTTATTCACCTAAAATGAATTATTTTAGATATTTATCGAGTGGAAAAAATCGTTTTTCCCGTTCACCTCCGTATTCGAAGAAAGTTTTGAATTGAAAATTTTATAAATATATTGTTTAAAATATTTCATGTTAACGTTAATAAATTGATTAAAAGTCAATTACAAAACTGACAGATACTTTAAAGTAAAGTCAAAAAACTAACATTTCCAAAATCCACCGACTAATACACTTAGTGACCCAATTCCTTCATTTTAAATGACAGGTATTGAAAATACCTGTGCTATAAGGCATTCAAATTTAGTTATTTCAAATTTATGACTTCGAAATACGTGTCCAAAGGTGTTTGTATTTTCTATTCGAATACACTTTCTTTTCTGTTAGTTTCTATACAAATAAATACGCGACAGGGTGGATTATTTTCTTTTTTGATTTAGAGTTGCTTAAATAGCAATGTCTTCGAGGCCAACAGATGTATGCAGATTTCGGTAATCTTCAAAATCCGGTGGTAGATATTAGTTGAAACCCCCTACGAAATCTGACAAATACATTAATGATAAAATTTCTCGTCTGTTTGAATGGTATACGGGAAATTACAGCTATTAGAGTGGGATCTGATCTTTATAGTACAGTTAAAATGAGATTGAACGCGATATTAAATAGGGCGCTATTGGTTTTTTAAATTCCCAAATGTTTTCGGTTACGATGACGGGTTTTTCGAAATTTTGGAACGCGAATAACTCGATAATTAAGAGGAATTTGGAGAAAACTGTTGAAACAAAAAATGTAGAGTTTGAAATTTTCTACAAAAAAGGTATCGGGTTATTTTTTTGTTGGAGTCACTATTTCTGAGTAAATCTGAAGAAACCGAAGTATCTGCTTGAGAATTCCCGCCAGGGCGATTTTAAACTAATTTACATAGCTAAGGAACATGAAAACTGCTCTAACTCTTGAAAAACTACTTTGTTGTCGCGTTGGTGTTATTATCAATATTTTTTGTCCCGAAAGAATTTTCGAAATATTCATGAATTTCGAGTTATTCGCATTTTCTGAGCGTTCAAAACTATTTTATAATGGAAATTTTTAGGTTAGGAAAAATTCTTGCAAACCAATTTATAGAGAATTTTGTGTTTTACAATTTTGGTCCTGGCACTTTTTTCGAATTCTATGTAGTTTTCGAGTTATTTGGGATCCAAAATATTTTTTAGCGTTAAAACCCATTTTATAATGGAAATTTTTAGGTTAGGAAAAATTCTTGCTAACCAATTTATGGAGAATTTTCTGTTCTACAATTTTGGTTCAGGCACTTTTTTTCGAATTTTACGTCGTTTTCGAGATATTCGCGATTCAAAATATTTTTGAGCTTTCTAACCTATTTTATAATGGAAATTTTTAGGTTAGGAAAAATTCTTGCTAACCAATTTATAGAGAATTTTGTGTTTTACAATTTTGGTCCTGGCACTTTTTTTCGAATTCTATGTAGTTTTCGAGATATTCGCGATTCAAAATATTTTTGAGCGTTCAAACCTATTTTATAATGGAAATTTTGAAGTTAGAAAAAAATGCTCAGGAACCAATTTATACGGAATTTTGTGCTCTACAGTTTCGGTTCTCGCATTTTTTTTCGAATTCCTCATAGTTTTTGAGTTATTTTGGATTCAAAATATTTTTGAGCGTTAAAACCCATTTTATAATGGAAATTTTCAGGTTAAGAAAAATTCTTACTAACCAATTTATAAAGAATTTTGTGTTCTACAATTTTGGTCCCAATACTTTTTTTCGAATTCTACGTACTTTTCGAGATATTCGCGATTCAAAACATTTTTGAGCGTTCAAACCCATTTTAAACTGAAAATTTTGAGGTTAGGAAAAAATTCAAACCTTTTTTGTCCAAAATGTTGTACTCCACTTCTTTTTTCTTAGCAATTTCTGTCAAAATCTTCATATTTTTTGAGTTATCCGCAATTCAACATATTTTTGAATACATGAACCAATTTTACGGTAAAAATTTTGAGGTTAGGAACAAATACCTAGAATACTTTTTTGTAGAGAATTTTATACTCTACATTTTTTGTTCCAGTTCTTTTTTTCTAATTCCTCATAGTTTTTGAGTTATTCGCGTTTCAAAATTTTTTTGACTTCCAAGCCCCAAAATTTCGAAAATCCGTGCCAATAATTTTGTTTCTAGACTTATACACTATCCCAAAATTTAGTGAATAAAAACCGCCCAATTTAATTTAAGTTTTTATCTCAAAATCGCCTAATTTGCCCGTACTATTTTTGGGGATTTTCTAGATACGTTATGCTCAAATTTATGTTAGTTTTCATTTACTGTATTTCCGATTTTTATTCACGTTTTTGAAGCTTTACTCTTCTTGATATTATGCAAGATACAATGCAACGCAAAACGCATAATTTTTTGATCAAAACTAGACTTAGATGAAGTACATCCGATCACGAAAATATCAAATCAAATTTGAGGTTAAGAAATCGTTTAATTCTACTTATAGAATTTTGACATGACACATGACAAGCGGCCATTTTGAATTGTTTAATTGTGTAATTTCGTAATTTGTTTGTTATTTTCCCGTGTTGATTACTGAACGTTAATTATAAATTTTTGGGCTTCTTCGTCAAATTATTCGTGTATTTCAATCGATACATTCAAATCGGATTATTTCTTTTGTAGAATCAAGCCCCGCCATATTTGGAAGTTGGTGAAAATTGTGAGTAAGCTCATGTACTATATTTGTTACGAAAAAATATTAATCTAAATGTATCGCAGTAAGATTTCTTCGGCATTATAACAGGTATTCAATTAAAAATTTGATGGTACCCCTACAGCGAATTAGTAACTTTTTTCTATTTGTCTCCTCTGTTATTTTGATTGATTATTTGGGATTTTTTAAGGTTCCACCCCTTAAAAGAACTTCACCCGAGCTATATTTCAAATTGCTTTATGACGCTTGGGTTTTGAGGTAATAAAAACATCATTTTGATTTATTAACAAGGTCTGTTTTGGCCCCTAATTTTTGCTTTTGTACCACGGATTCGGTTTACAAGCTTCATTCTACTTTTGGTTTTACGAGATACGAAACTCAAACTTCGGTAGTTACAGAAAAGTTATTGCTCATTACCCCTTTGATAACATTTAAAAAAAAGTTTGCGGTTTTGATAGAGCTAATTTAATAATAATTAAAAAATTGTGTAGCCAATTATGTTTAAAATTAGTTGCGGATCGCCCTGTATTTTAAATGAACGTTCTCCCCTTTTTAGAATGAATAAATTGTTGAGTATGCAAACGGACGAGAGTTGGCCGACAAGACAAAATAGGGAAAAAAGGTCGGTACTTAAGGAGCCTTGGGCAGCAATAACCTTTCATCTACTACCACCGAAAATTTTGATTATTTGCCAACTCGCTTTTATGAAATATTACCATCGATTAATAGATATGGGAGTGACTTGTATAAATATAATTATTTATCTTTCTAAATGTTCTCGATTTTAGGTCTTTTTCATTTCAAAATTAACTTAACTATTCACTAACACTTACACACTTAACTAAACTATTCATTATCTTTTTGTTTCAAAATTAGTTTTTTTTTAATAATTCTTGAGTTATTAAAATAAAATTTGACGTCTCGATTTCTCTTTAAATCTTTATCAAAAGTCGAAACGTCAAATTTTATTTATCTTTTGAGAATTATTAAAAAAAAATTAATTTTGAAACAAAAAAGACTTAAAATCAAGAAGATTTAGAAACATAAATGTAGTGAATAGTGTAGTGTATAAGTATTAGTGAATAGTTTAGTTAAGTGTGTAAGTATTAGTGTTAGTGAATAGTTAAGTGTATAAAAGATAGTGATTCCCTTCAATTTCTTATTTTGTAAACCTTTTGATATGTTTATGTTTCTAAATGTTCTTGATTTTAAGTCTTTTTTGTTCCAAAATTAGTTTTTTTTAAGAAATTTTTAAAACATAAATAAAATTTGACGTCTCGGTTTCTCTTTAAATCTTTATCAAAAGTCGAAAGGTCAAATTTTATTTATGTTTTGAGAATTATTAAAAAAAACTAATTTTGAAACAAAAAAGACTTAAAATCAAGAAGATTTAGAAACATAAATATAGTGAATAGTGTAGTGTATAAGTATTAGTGAATAGTTTAGTTAAGTGTGTAAGTGTTGGTGAATAGTTAAGTGTACAAAAGCTAGTGATTCTCTTCAATTTCTTATTTCTTTAAACTTTTGATATGTTTATATTTCTAAATGTTCTTGATTTTAAGTCTTTTTTGTTTCAAAATTAGTTTTTTTAAATAATTCTCGAAAGATAAATAAAATTTGACGTTTCGACTTTTGATAAAGATTTAAAGAGAAACCGAAACGTCAAATTCTATTTTAATAACTTAAGAATTATTTTAAAAAAAAACTAATTTTGAGACAAAAGATAATGAATAGTTTAGTTAAGTGTGTAAGTGTTAGTGTTAGTGAATAGTTAAGTGTATAAAAGATAGTGATTCTCTGCAATTTCTTATTTTGTAAACCTTTTGATATGTTTATGTTTCCAAATGTTCTTGATTTTAAGTCTTTTTTGTTCCAAAATTAGTTTTTTTTAAGAAATTTTTAAAACATAAATAAAATTTGACGTCTCGGTTTCTCTTTAAATCTTTATCAAAAGTCGAAACGTCAAATTTTATTTATGTTTTGAGAATTATTAAAAAAAACTAATTTTGAAACAAAAAAGACTTAAAATCAAGAAGATTTAGAAACATAAATATAGTGAATAGTGTAGTGTATAAGTATTAGTGAATAGTTTAGTTAAGTGTGTAAGTGTTGGTGAATAGTTAAGTGTACAAAAGCTAGTGATTCTCTTCAATTTCTTATTTCTTTAAACTTTTGATATGTTTATATTTCTAAATGTTCTTGATTTTAAGTCTTTTTTGTTTCAAAATTAGTTATTTTAAATAATTCTCGAAAGATAAATAAAATTTGACGTTTCGACTTTTGATAAAGATTTAAAGAGAAACCGAAACGTCAAATTCTATTTTAATAACTTAAGAATTATTTTAAAAAAAAACTAATTTTGAGACAAAAGATAATGAATAGTTTAGTTAAGTGTGTAAGTGTTAGTGTTAGTGAATAGTTAAGTGTATAAAAGATAGTGATTCTCTGCAATTTCTTATTTTGTAAACCTTTTGATATGTTTATGTTTCCAAATGTTCTTGATTTTAAGTCTTTTTTGTTCCAAAATTAGTTTTTTTTAAGAAATTTTTAAAACATAAATAAAATTTGACGTCTCGGTTTCTCTTTAAATCTTTATCAAAAGTCGAAACGTCAAATTTTATTTATGTTTTGAGAATTATTAAAAAAAGAAAAATTTTGAAACAAAAAAGACTTAAAATCAAGAAGATTTAGAAACATAAATATAGTGAATAGTGTAGTGTATAAGTATTAGTAAATAGTTCAGTTAAGTGTGTAAGTGTTAGTGTTAGTGGATAGTTAAGTGTTAAGTTCTTTTCGAAAAAGTATCGATTTTATTTCGTTTAAAGCTCACATCGATTCTATGTATCTAATGAATTTCTTTCAATTCGAAAAATACCCAAAAATCGAGTTTCTTAACTAACCCAAGACATTTTAAGTGTTTATATGACGATTTTCTTCAATTATGACTCTGATTTGGTCATCATCAACTTCAATGGACTGTATAAGACCCATTTTCCATCACGAATGATGATTATTTTCGAAAAAGTATCGATTTTATTTCGTTTAAAGCGCACATCGATTCTTTGTATCGAATGAATTTCTTTCAATTCGAGAAATACCCAAAAATCGAGCTTCTTAACTAACCCAAGACATTTTAAGTGTTTATTTGACGATTTTCTTCAATTATGACTTTGATTTGGTCATCATCAACTTCAATGGACTGTATAAAACCCATTTTCCATCACCAGTGATGATTCTTTTCGAAAAGTATCGATTTTATTTCGTTTAAAGCTCACATCGATTCTTTGTATCGAATGAATTTCTTTCAATTCGAGAAATACCCAAAAATCGAGCTTCTTAACTAACCCAAGACATTTTAAGTGTTTATTTGACGATTTTCTTCAATTATGACTTTGATTTGGTCATCATCAACTTCAATGGACTGTATAAAACCCATTTTCCATCACCAGTGATGATTCTTTTCGAAAAGTATCGATTTTATTTCGTTTAAAGCTCACATCGATTCTTTGTATCGAATGAATTTCTTTCAATTCGAGAAATACCCAAAAATCGAGCTTCTTAACTAACCCAAGACATTTTAAGTGTTTATTTGACGATTTTCTTCAATTATGACTTTGATTTGGTCATCATCAACTTCAGTAGATCGGCCAGAACGTTGCCTATATTTAAGTAAAAAAAGGCAACGCTCTCTATCGGTAAAAATTCAAAGTACTTGACAACCTTTTATAATAAATAATTTTTAACGAAGTGATATGCACGTCAACATATCCATTGAAAAATATATAAAGAATTCCAAGTAAAACCTTCACTTCCTTTTATAAATATTCTCGTATCGAAATATATCCAAACAGGGACCCGACCGTCTGGTCTAATCCTAAAATAACAAAGAACTTTTTAAATCAACATTACTCAGGTGAGATAACAAAGGTTCGTATAACATTTCCAGTTAGAGCAGATATTGATACCGATTGTCCTTAAACAAACACTCGATTCCTCGATAGAAACTCGATAGTTTATAACCAATTTCGAGGAAAAGCGAAAATTTCAACGGGGTTAGAAAATTCTGAAAACTGACGAAGAATTTTTAATAGTATTGCTTTCAATTATTCCAGTGATCATTTCCAATGACGATTTATTCTTACAAATAATCCACCATCTTGGAAAGTCTTGTTGAATACACAGGGTTGTATTCAAATCGATTCATATCAAATTTATACAAAAAAAGAAACTCCAAAAGCGTCATGAATATTTTTGTTTTGGTGGAAAAGTTCGGTTCGGTTTCTACATTATTTGAATCTGATCTTTTCCACCAAAACAAAAATATAAAAATTTATAATTCAAAAAGACAATAACCGATGCAATCCTGAGCAAATGGCATCCATTTTCGAAAGTAATCTCGTATGATTATGACTTCAATATTAATAAAAATTATAGTACATTATCTAAAGTACCTACTGTCCAAATTTCAACAGAATCCGATTCGTAGTTTTCTTCTAAACGCGTTTAAAAGTTTTCTGCTGGTTGAATTTGTACAAAACAACAAACTTCAAAGGCGTCATGAATATTTTTGTTTTGGTGGAAAAGTTCGGTTCGGTTTCTACATTATTTGAATCTGATCTTTTCCACCAAAACAAAAATATAAAAATTTATAATTCAAAAAGACAATAACCGATGCAATCCTGAGCAAATGGCATCCATTTTCGAAAGTAATCTCGTATGATTATGACTTCAATATTAATAAAAATTATAGTACATTATCTAAAGTACCTACTGTCCAAATTTCAACAGAATCCGATTCGTAGTTTTCTTCTAAACGCGTTTAAAAGTTTTCTGCTGGTTGAATTTGTACAAAACAACAAACTTCAAAGGCGTCATGAATATTTTGGTTTTGGTGGAAAAGTTCGGTTCGGTTTCTACATTATTTGAATCTGATCTTTTCCACCAAAACAAAAATATAAAAATTTATAATTCAAAAAGAAAATAACCGATGAAATCCTGAGCAAATTGCATCCATTTTCAAAAGTAATCTCGAATGATTATGACGTCAATATTAATAAAAATTATAGTACATTATCTAAAGTACCTACTGTCCAAATTTCAACATAATCTGACTCGTAGTTTTCTTCTAAACGGGTTTAAAAGTTTTCTGCAGGTTGAATTTGTACAAAACAACAAACTTCAAAGGCGTCATGAATATTTTGGTTTTGGTGGAAAAGTTCGGTTCGGTTTCTACATTATTTGAATCTGATCTTTTCCACCAAAACAAAAATATAAAAATTTATAATTCAAAAAGACAATAACCGATGCAATCCTGAGCAAATGGCATCCATTTTCGAAAGTAATCTCGTATGATTATGACGTCAATATTAATAAAAATTATAGTACATTATCTAAAGTACCTACTGTCCAAATTTCAACAGAATCCGATTCGTAGTTTTCTTCTAAACGCGTTTAAAAGTTTTCTGCTGGTTGAATTTGTACAAAACAACAAACTTCAAAGGCGTCATGAATATTTTTGTTTTGGTGGAAAAGTTCGGTTCGGTTTCTACATTATTTGAATCTGATCTTTTCCACCAAAACAAAAATATAAAAATTTATAATTCAAAAAGACAATAACCGATGCAATCCTGAGCAAATGGCATCCATTTTCGAAAGTAATCTTGAATTATTACTACGTCTATGTGAATGAAAATTATAGACTCTGTGAAATCGCTTCTAATAAATACAAGAGTATTAAAATTAATTCCTTTAAAAGGTATTTTCAATCCATAAATTAATCATTTCCGTTAGCAAACAAATTAGGACTTCCCCGCAGCCAGATCTACGTCCAACTGATTATCGACACCTCTGGAAAGTTCCATATGGAAAAACGACCTAATGTATTGAAACCACGATAATATTTTTTTCCAATTACCCTGTAATATTACGACATGGCGTAACTACTTCCAGTATCAATTGAATTTTGATCTTACAATTGGGATCCGAATAAAACTTCGAGTTAGACTATAACAATAACAATTTGCCGAAACGTACTCGAATAAATTGTTAAAACTCTACAAGAATTCAAAATGGCTTCGTGCTAGAACGTTTCCGGAAAACCTTCGGTTAAAGTGATCTTAGTAACGTTATATTCTGATATAAAACAAGACTGATGAGAACTAAACCGTTAGAGTTCGTAGAAGTATTGATTTCGCTTATTTTTATTATTATAAACGCGAGGAATTCAATAAATCCACACAGATAATGTCAAGTGGGTCGATAGTGGGTCTGAAACATAACACAGAACCATGATAAGCTCCAGGATGTTTGGATTGATGCACGTATCTTCCTGGAAGCTTCATCACGATTAAACGCCCGATCATCTCACCTCGACGGTCTATTTTTGCACCTTCGGCTCGAGAATTAACTAAAATATTAGCATCGAAAAACCCTGGATAACAGTTGAAGTCGTTGAAGGACTTGGAGGATCCCAAGATTGCTGCAAAGTTATTTCGTGTATAAAACTAGATAGAAAGAGGTCTTGGAAACGCGTCTTCAGGATGCAGGTATCTTTCTGAAGGTATTCGAAGTCAGAATAGAAAAAACGATGAAAAAACTTCAGGAGACTTTTCAGGATAATTATCCACAGTTACTGCTACTAGATCGAGGATTCTTGGATGTTTTAAATTTCAATTATCGACCAATACATAAAGAAAATTCTTAAGCAAACAGTTTATATTGAAATTTTGTTATTGAATACAACGAATTCATTCTATAGTGATTGATAGATTATAAGCGGTTAGTTCAATCAACAAATGATCCGCAATCGGTCGCAGATTAGTTTCTAGGTGATTTAATTGGTCATCGTCCAATCGCCGGGTTTATTTTATCTCATTAAATCATTACTTGACGTTTGGTTTCGCTGACCAGCGGATAATACCTGATGATTTAGTCTGTTAGAAGTTGGAACTTTGGGAGAAAATTAATTTAGAAAATTGACTGTTGGTGTAGAGAACGAAATGTATACACAGAGGACTGTCTAAATTGCATGAGCACAGCACGAGAACATAAAAGAAAAAATACTTAGGAGAGGTTAGGAAAAAAAAGTTGATTATTAGACTAAAAGATATTTTTGCTTCTAGATGAAATTGCAAATGTGTTTGGGAAGCGATTGTTGGACATTGGAAAGTGGACACCTCGACCAGATTCATCACATTAGCCACAGGATTCTGTTAAAATATAGACGCCAAAAAGGAGCGATGCAATTTGCTTAGAATGTACCATAATCTTTTATAACATAGACATAGTAATAATTCAAGATTACTTTCGAAAATGGATACAATTTGCTCAAGATTTCATCGGTTATTGTCTTTTTGAATTATAAATCTTCATATTTTTGTTTTGGTGGAAAAGATCAGATTCAAATAATGTAGAAACCGAACCGAACTTTTCCACCAAAACAAAAATATTCATGACGCTTTTGGAGTTTGTTGTTTTGTACAAATTCAACCTGCAGAAAACTTTTAAACGCGTTTAGAAGAAAACTACGAGTCAGATTATGTTGAAATTTGGACAGTAGGTAATTTAGATAATGTACTATAATTTTTGTTAATATTGAAGTCATAATCATACGAGATTACTTTTGAAAATGGATGCAATTTGCTCAGGATTGCATCGGTTATTGTTTTTTTGAATTATAAATTTTCATATTTTTGTTTTGGTGGAAAAGATTAGATTCAAATAATGTAGAAACCAAACCGAACTTTTCCACCAAAACCAAAATATTCATGACGCTTTTGGAGTTTGTTGTTTTGTACAAATTCAACCTGCAGAAAACTTTTAAACGCGTTTAGAAGAAAACTACGAGTCAGATTATGTTGAAATTTGGACAGTAGGTACTTTAGATAATGTACTATAATTTTTGTTAATATTGAAGTCATAATCATACGAGATTACTTTTGAAAATGGATGCAATTTGCTCAGGATTGCATCGGTTATTGTTTTTTTGAATTATAAATTTTCATATTTTTGTTTTGGTGGAAAAGATTAGATTCAAATAATGTAGAAACTGAACCGAACTTTTCCACCAAAACAAAAATATCCATGACGCCTTTGGAGTTTGTTGTTTTGTACAAATTCAACCTGCAGAAAACTTTTAAACGCGTTTAGAAGGAAACTACGAGTCAGATTATGTTGAAATTTGGACAGTAGGTTCTTTAGATAATGTACTATAATTTTTATTAATATTGAAGTCATAATCATACGAGATTATTTTCGAAAATGGATACAATTTGCTCAGGATTGCATCGGTTAATGTCTTTTTGAATTATAAATTTTCATATTTTTGTTTTGGTGGAAAAGATCAGATTCAAATAATGTAGATACCGAACCGAACTTTTCCACCAAAACAAAAATATCCATGACGCCTTTGGAGTTTGTTGTTTTGTACAAATTCAACCTGCAGAAAACTTTTAAACGCGTTTAGAAGAAAACTACGAGTCGGATTATGTTGAAATTTGGACAGTAGGTACTTTAGATAATGTACTATAATTTATATTAATATTGACATCATAACCATTCGAGATTACTTTCGAAAGTGGATGCCATTTACTCAGGATTTCATCGGTTATTGTCTTTTTGAATTATAAATTTTCATATTTTTGTTTTGGTGGAAAAGATCAGATTCAAATAATGTAGAAACCGAACCGAACTTTTCCACCAAAACCAAAATATTCATGACGCCTTTGAAGTTTGTTGTTTTGTACAAATTCAACCTGCAGAAAACTTTTAAACGCGTTTAGAAGGAAACTACGAGTTAGATTCTGTTGAAATTTGGACAGTAGGTACTTTAGATAATGTACTATAATTTTTATTAATATTGACGTCATAATCATTCGAGATTACTTTTGAAAATGGATGCAATTTACTCAGGATTGCATCGGTTATTGTCTTTTTGAATTATAAATTTTCATATTTTTGTTTTGGTGGAAAAGATCAGATTCAAATAATGTAGATACCGAACCGAACTTTTCCACCAAAACAAAAATATCCATGACGCCTTTGGAGTTTGTTGTTTTGTACAAATTCAACCTGCAGAAAACTTTTAAACGCGTTTAGAAGGAAACTACGAATCGGATTCTGTTGAAATTTGGACAGTAGGTACTTTAGATAATGTACTATAATTTTTATTGATATTGACGTCATAATCATTCGAGATTACTTTTGAAAATGGATGCAATTTGCTCAGGATTGCATCGGTTATTGTCTTTTTGAATTATAAATTTTCATATTTTTGTTTTGGTGGAAAAGATCAGATTCAAATAATGTAGAAACCGAACCGAACTTTTCCACCAAAACCAAAAAATCCATGACGCCTTTGGAGTTTGTTGTTTTGTATAATTTCAAATTCCACAATTTTATGAATAGCACGAAACGAAAAAAAATAAATAAATAAATCACACATCGTATAATCCACAGAAAATGTGAAACCATGCCGTAGATAAATCTCAGTTCCTACTTAAGAGACCTTTCGCCTTTCTGCTATCGATCTTTTAATGATATGTCTAAGCACGTATAAAGGCCCCACTTAATCCCGACACAAACCCCAGCTGCACATAGTCACGAAATGATGAAAGAAAACGGCCATTTCATTATTTTAATGTGTTTTAGAAGTTTCCTAGTTTACCAGAAACTTCTATTATATACAGGGTATCAAATAATTCATTAATAAAACATTTCTAAATCATTCTGTAATCATAATTTTCGTTTACGCTACTCGTACATCTGGTTAAACTTCCCAAACACCCCCTAACACCTGAATCGACATACACGAAGGGCGTTTTTGCTTCGATTGGTCACAACACTAGCTCAAAACCAATGGAAAATCCGATCAGGATGAATTTCGATTGAAATATGGGTTTCTGGACTATTTACGGTTCAATAGAAATATCGAGAGTGTGTTAATTCACTTTATAAACGTAGTTATATAAGAATTTTACATATTACAGAACGATTCGCTTATTGAAACCAATCAACCCTTATAGAATAATCTGGAGGATATAAAAAAGGTCTATTTATGGATTTTTCTTCATTTTCTTTCTTCCGAAAATCTTTATTACAAAACTGTCGTATAAATGAATGATTCAAGAAAATTTTCCGAGCTCAATAAGCACGTATAGATAATTTAAAGAACTATACAGGGTGTGCTACGATTTGAACGCATCCACCGCTTTTTTAGCTGTAAAAAAACGTCTTCGCAATTTATTTTTGATCTACGGTGATCATTCGGTACCAAATAAGGACGGATGAACTACCAATTCGATGTTTGGACGTTCGAGATAGACAAAATAGTTTCCTTACAAGAAAAATTAAATTAAATTAAGTGTTAAGTGTTAAGTGCGTGGTAAAACATCTGGAGTGCGCCATAATGAAAATGAGAGTAAAAATACGAATCCTTCGATGTCAGAACTTAGTGTTGAACATATACTGAGTGTATACAATATGTAGACACAATAAAGATGTAGATACTGGCCTAAAAGAATGAGCGTATTATTTGGAATTCTGCACCTAGAAATTTGATATCCAAACAATAATCCAGCCACTTTTCAACGTTGATGTTAACATCCTAGAGACTCGACCGTTTGTATGTTTGTACTTTCAACAACAATGTCTCAGCTGAACAATAAAGACCTTTGGTCACCGTCTCCGTATTCCGGATTATCTTACAAACAAGTGTGGTTATACCGGAACGAAAAATAAACAAACAGTGTTTGTTGTACTATTCAATCTAGTCTTTTACTTTATTTTCCACAATTAACGATAATTTTCGTTTGGAGAAATATAAATACACACACAAGATGGTAAATCTAGTTAATACGGTGGCTGTTGTGCTTTGTGTTTTCGTAATATTCACGATTTTTTGCACAAAATATGATTGATTAGTCCGTGGTTGATATTTTTTAACGATTAATCCGCAGTATTAACCCTTTCGATTATTTTCTGTTCGCAAATTAAAAAAAAAATGAGTAGGTGGAAACGATTTTAATATAAAGTAAACTTCCATTACAAAAAATTTTTTGTCTGTATTATAACTTTTCGAATTTTTTCGTTATAAGTATGTTTTCAATAAATGTGAACATCAAAATTTAGTTTAGTCGATATATATGGCACGAAATGAAATTAGGGGACGAACTTTGAGAGGTTTTCCATGCCTTTTATCGAATAAACTTTTAAAACTGGGAAATTTCCGATATATGAGACGGATTTTCCTCAGAACCAGGCTATTATAATTATTTTTCTACGTGAAACGGAATCGTTAACATTTTCAGGTTCGTTCTTATGTTTTTTCACAATTATTTTCTTTAAATTCTCTATCAGGTACTTCAAACAACGACGGATCAAAATATCTGTGAAGCTACTTCAGCAGTTTCAACCACATTTACGATTTTGGTGATAACCAGATGGTTTTTGCTGCCTGAAACTTTATTATTTCAGAACGTTTTTGATCTGCGTCCAGTTTATTAGGGGGTTGATTCAAACAAAGACCCCAGTGGAGTATCACCAGCAAAACTAATAATGAATTTTGTCGAGTATATCTTGCAGAAACTGCTTTAAAAGGGATTATCTTGGACAGCTCGATTGAGCATCTACCAATGATAGAATCGTGTCGAAGATCTTCCATCCAAGCTTTGTTTCTGGTCAAATCTGGATCGTCTTATAGAGCTCCCCGTTTCTGTGAAGCTACTTCAGCAGTTTCAAACGAATTTACGATTTTGGTGATAACCAGATGGTTTTTGCTGCTTGGAACTTTATTATTTCAGAACGTTTTTGATCTGCGTCCAGTTTATTAGGGGGTTGATTCAAACAAAGACCCCAGTGGAGTATCACCAGCAAAACTAGGAATGAATTTTGTCGAGTATATCTTGCAGAAACTGCTTTAAAAGGGATTATCTTGGACAGCTCGATTGAGCATCTACTAATGATAAAATTGAGTCGAAGATCTTCCATCCAAGCTTTGTTTCTGGTCAAATCTGGATCGTCTTATAGAGCTCCACGTTTCTGTGAAGCTACTTCAGCAGTTTCAAACGAATTTACGATTTTGGTGATACCCAGATGGTTTTCGCTGCTTGAAACTTTATTATTTCAGAACGTTTTTGATCTGCGTAGAGTTTATTAGATGGTTGATTCAAACAAAGACCCCAGTGGAGTATCACCAGCAAAACTAATAATGAATTTTGTCGAGTATATCTTGCAGAAACTGCTTTAAAAGGGATTATCTTGGACAGCTCGATTGAGCATCTACTAATGATAAAATTGAGTCGAAGATCTTCCATCCAAGCTTTGTTTCTGGTCAAATCTGGATCGTCTTATAGAGCTCCACGTTTCTGTGAAACTACTTCAGCAGTTTCAACCACATTTACGATTTTGGTGATACCCAGATGGTTTTCGCTGCTTGAAACTTTATTATTTCAGAACGTTTTTTATCTGCGTAGAGTTTATTAAGGGGTTGATTCAAACAAAGACCCCAGTGGAGTATCACCAGCAAAACTAGGAATGAATTTTGTCGAGTATATCTTGCAGAAACTGCTTTAAAAGGGATTATCTTGGACAGCTCGATTGAGCATCTACCAATGATAGAATCGTGTCGAAGATCTTCCATCCAAGCTTTGTTTCTGGTCAAATCTGGATCGTCTTATAGAGCTCCACGTTTCTGTGAAACTACTTCAGCAGTTTCAACCACATTTACGATTTTGGTGATACCCAGATGGTTTTCGCTGCTTGAAACTTTATTATTTCAGAACGTTTTTTATCTGCGTAGAGTTTATTAAGGGGTTGATTCAAACAAAGACCCCAGTGGAGTATCACCAGCAAAACTAGGAATGAATTTTGTCGAGTATATCTTGCAGAAACTGCTTTAAAAGGGATTATCTTGGACAGCTCGATTGAGCATCTACCAATGATAGAATCGTGTCGAAGATCTTCCATCCAAGCTTTGTTTCTGGTCAAATCTGGATCGTCTTATAGAGCTCCACGTTTCTGTGAAGCTACTTCAGCAGTTTCAAACGAATTTACGATTTTGGTGATACCCAGATGGTTTTTGCTGCTTGGAACTTTATTATTCCAGAACGTTTTTTATCTGCGTCGAGTTTATTAGATGGTTGATTCAAACAAAGACCTCAGTGGAGTATCACCAGCAAAACTAGGAATGAATTTTGTCGAGTATATCTTGCACAAACTGCTTTAAAAGGGATTATCTTGGACAGCTCGATTGAGCATCTACCAATGATAGAATCGAGTCGAAGATCTTCCATCCAAGCTTTGTTTCTGGTCAAATCTGGATCGTCTTATAGAGCTCCACATTTCTGTGAAGCTACTTCTGGGTCTTTGCTGTTTTTTCGAATATATCTAGAGATTCCTGGGAAACATTTCAAACCCCGAAGACGATCTGGATGGATGGGTCTTTGAGGAATCTACCCCACACCTTTATGACCTTATTTTATCAAAAAAATTGAACGATTCGCTTGGAATTTCCCATATTTGAGTTTATTTACTTAACGTAAACTGTCAAATTGTCAGATTATGAGATTAGCGAAGTTTTTTTTCCTCTAGAAATCATTTTACATTTTAATTCTTTACCTGACTGATATTATCAATATTTTAAGTGGTTAATTCGACAAAATACAAAAGACCTAACGAGAAAGTTAACTTCCAAAATCAATATTACAAATTACTGGAAATATTTTAAAAGTAAAGAAAGTTTTCGAGCTTCACACTGAGGTTTAGGGACTAGTCTTATCTCTATAACCGATTAGTCCGGTTATTGATTGTTTTATAACAAAAATTTTGTCACTTAAAGAGAAAAATGACACGCATATATACTTTGTTTGATTTAAATTCTTGTCAACCATTTTATTATTAGTATAAAAACTGTCCAAAGATAAATGTTTCAAGATGTGGAAAACGTTAATTATAATATTGATGAAACTAATCCGCAATGGTGATTAATCATCATTGAAAAAGGACAAAAAGTACTTAATCATTTCGAACGGGATACGCCATCCCGACTTTTCCAATGAAAATATTGCATAATGCCCTAGACACAATTTGATCGATTAAAGGAAATTCAATTAGAAAAATTTGTTGGTTCCGCTCCATTTCATATTCTCCGTTTTTCATTTACCAGACAGTTTATTAATACGTCGAAACAGTCTAAAAACTTTTTCTTATTAGACTTCCAAAGTAATCTCTTTCAACTAATCTGGAAGTCTAGGATGACTAGTTGGGTTCCTCTTGTTTTTTTTTACATCATCGTCGTCGATGTTTTAAAGCAAACACTTCATATCATAAACCTAATTCTATCTATGGACATTGAATTGTTTACTTCAAGACCGATCAATCAGACACAGTCTTCGAACAGTTGACCAGAACCAGACCAGCAATTGAAGATATTAAAGAGAAATCACCCTCTGGAACTGCTCTATAGAATTTAGTGTTGCATTAGAGCGTTGGTTAATATTTGAAAGCAGCATCAGTTGAAGCTTCTTATCTATGTCATTTGTCTTGAAGAAGACTGATTAAATGTGTCTGTGTTGTTAAATAAATTATAACACAATCAAAGATTGAAATATAACACGAAATGTAATGGAATTGGAATAATATCAATGATGTAGATGTTCGTACGTCTTTATTCCATCTTAATCCTGTATAAATATGTTTTCTAACCTCAAACTAGATAACCATAACCTAAAAATGTCTTTTATACGACTTGGAGTACACAATTTAATGACAAATGACGTATGGATATTCGTAAAAACTTTTGTGCATGTCAATTTAGATAAATAATTTCTTCTAGCTTCAAACTAGTTAACTATAACCTCAAAATGTCTTTTATATGACTTGGAATACACAATTTAATGACAAATGACGTATGGATATTTATAAGAACTTTTGTGAATGTCAATTTAGGTAAATAATTTTTTCTAGCCTTAAACTAGATAACCATAACCTCAAAATGTCTTTTATATGACTTGGAATACACAATTTAATGACAAATGACGTATGGATATTTATAAGAACTATGTGAATGTCAATTTAGGTAAATAATTTTTTCTAGCCTTAAACTAGATAACCTTAACCTCAAATTATCTTTTATACGACTTGGGGTACATAATTTGATGACAAATGACGTATGGATATTCGTAAAAACTTTTGTGCATGTCAATTTAGATAAATAATTTCTTCTAGCCTCAAACTAGATAACCATAACCTCAAAATATCTTTTATACGACTTGGAGTACATAATTTGATGACAAATGACGTATGGATATTTATAAAAACTTTTGTGAATGTCAATTTAGATAAATAATTTCTTCTAGCCTTAAACTAGATAACCATAACCTCAAAATGTCTTTTATATGACTTGGAATACACAATTTAATGACAAATGACGTATGGATATTTATAAGAACTTTTGTGAATGTCAATTTAGATAAATAATTTCTTCTAGCCTCAAACTAGATAACCATAACCTCAAAATATCTTTTATACGACTTGGAGTACATAATTTGATGACAAATGACGTATGGATATTTATAAAAACTTTTGTGAATGTCAATTTAGATAAATAATTTCTTCTAGCCTTAAACTAGTTAAGTATAACCTCAAAATGTCTTTTAAACGACTTGGAGTACACCAAGGTTATTAAAATAATAGCTGCTAGAACACCAGCTACGTCATTACGTTTACATTTTTGTTTTGTTTATATTTTTATGTCAAACAGAACGTCACTAACATTATGTTCGAGTTTATGAGGCAATACAAACAAATATATTTCTAATTAACGAATTTATTGAGACTAAATTGAAGAAGAACCGGTGACGTCACTTGTCTATTGCGCATTACCACAAACCTTCTATTAATGTAGTAACCTTGGAGTACACAATATAATGACAAATGACATATGGATATTTATAGAAACGTTTTGTGCATGTCAATTTAGGTAAATAATTTCTTAATGAAATAGTAAACGACTCATTTTTGATAATTTAATCTATTAAATAATGATAAAATAAGTAATCAATAGTTAAAGTGTAGTAAACTCAAGATTGAATCAATTAAACATTTTTAAGTTCAAAGGTTACAGATAAAACTTGTTATTAAAGATAATATAGTAAATTGAAAAAATATCTCAACTATATTCAAATAGAAGCGTGAAAATTCTTGTTGATATCAAATTTATTATACGAGGAACATTCAAAAAGAAATCTACATATTACGAAAATTGAAAAAAAACAAACTAATTTTGTTTGAGTTATTCATTCATAAATACATTAGAGTACCTCATTAAAAGAAGTCTAAGGGGTATAAATCATGAGTAATTAGTGTCCAAATCACATAATTTTCATTTATGATGGTCTGATATTTCTGGGTCTAGTAATGTTTTTCCCTCGATCCTCCTGAGTATTTTCGTGGTTTCCAAGAGTTGTTAAGTTCATGTCTTCAATTTTTCCCACCAAATGTTCAACGTGGGACTTAATGGTGATTTTTTGGAACCAAATATTGTTTATTTCCATCATTTGCATATATTATTGGAAGCTGAATCAGTTTATGGTGGTTTGGTGAAGTAATTGAATAAATGACAGTTAATTTGACAGATGTCAGTATCAATTAACAACGTTGTCAGATGTTTTATAATCATTTTTAACCAAAACTTTTACTTTATCTATGGAAAATAAGGACGTTGATTATTAAATTTGATTGTGGAATGGTTTTTGTATCAAAATAAGACCAAATCAATGAATAATTGAATTTTTCCCTGTGTTTTTAAGGTGGAAAAAAATTACTTTTATTATTACAAGTAAATTACGTTAAAAAATAAATAAAATTTTCGTATTTTCTTTGATGGATCGGGTCCTTATGGTACCATCCTGGTACAAACACTTTTTTTGTTGTTCAATTTGTGATATTTTCGAGTTAAAACGACGTACGGATCTGTCAGGCGGGGTGTTGATTATAGTGGTCGAAACGGTAGTAAATCAGTAGACAGGGTATTATCAGAAAGCGGGACACTTGTTTTCTACAAGAAAATAGGTCAACGGAGATTCCAGGAACGTCGTCCGATGGTTTTTGTACAATAAAACTGTCAATATTGATGAAGAACTAATAAAATGTGTCTATTTAGTGAACCAGATGGAAGCTGGTTTAAGATAATGGCGGGTATTTCGGGTTTTTAACAATTACTTCAAAGATAATTGACAAATTTACCTCTATTTTCAACCAATAGTGTCATTTTTGGTTTATATTTGTTAAAAAAAACTGAAACACTAATTAAAATAGTAAAAAAATCGCGTCTGATACAAAGTAATATATAAAGCGAGGTTGCCGAACGTGATTATTCCTACATCTAGGGAAATTTCAAAATTTCCTTCAAAATTTCGTATTTTTTCTTTTATGTAAGAACAACATTAGAAGTAAAAACTCTAAAACGTCGATTTGTTTTCTATAAATACTAAATATATTTATTCAAAGTTAATTGACAAATTATTGGAAGCTGAATCAGTTTATGGTGGTTTGAATAAATGACAGTTAATTTGACAGATGTCAGTATCAATTAACAACGTTGTCAGATGTTTTATAATCATTTTTAACCAAAACTTTTACTTTATCTATGGAAAATAAGGACGTTGATTATTATATTTGATTGTGGAATGGTTTTTATATCAAAATAAGACAATACAAAGTGTAAGGACCTTAATTAGTTTATTTTACTCATAACTTTTTATGATTGTAGTGTTATCAAAGTTGAATTCAATGAAGTGCGAGGTCGTTATTTTCGAAATAGTAAATCGGAAGTCCGCAATAGTCGGAATATAAAAAAAAAAGAAGAAGAATAACGTGTTTCGGTGGTTCTGTTAAAAAATATGTTTCCCGAAATTATTTATCTGCCAGTCCGGAAAAGCTTCGGCGTTAGGTAATTGTTTTTCGTTGTGAAAAAAGGTTTCACTTCTCAAACAAAAAGTGGTAATGGTCATTAGCGATTGTGGAGCGAATACGGTTCGGAAAAAGAAGAAGATGCGAGTTTTTTTTTATCGCGTGAATTCGTTCTTTTCATCGTTTACGATCGATGAAACTCTCGGAAAATATTTACGGAAATATACAAAACGTAGTTATATCTCTTTTTCGAACTTAATTATCTCGTGAGAAAGTAGGAAATATTCGAGGTTATGTTCGGATAATCGAAAGATGGACTGAAATTATTCAATATCGAAAAAAGTTTCGTCATTAACTACGTTTCTATTTAACGTATACAACGAATCTGATTTTACAAAATGTGATCGTTCAAAAGTTGTGACACCCGATTAAAGTTTTAATTGCTAAAGTTGTAAGGCGCAACTTTCGCGTAAAAGGACAATTCATCAAAGCTGTAAATGATGAAAATTACGATAAAAATAATATAGAATTGAGTCATAAGTCATATATCAATACCAATATCGTCAAATTTACTTATTTGGCACTAAAATGAGATGGTACTCAATACAGCATGAACCGCGTACCAATCTGTATAGCACGTGCTAATCCTGAGGGATAGAGGGACGTTTTTTGACATCCTCTTATCATTGAACGAAACAATTTGATACAAAAAACATCGTTGCCGTTTTTCTCGTAGTTCAAACTGCACCGTAAAAATATTTGGTTGAATTGACAGCACTACGAAGCAAATTTTTAAAATAACCGCCGTTCTTTTAGAGGATTTATTAACCAATCACAGAAAACGATTCATTTTCCATTAAGATACAAAGCGACTTGTCACATATTAGTTCAAAATGGATCATACGCTAGACGCAGACCTAAAATAAATGTTTCTACACCTGAAAACGCGTTCAAATTGGGAAATACCTCAATCGTAATGAATGAATTTTATCACTAATAGTATAAATCGATTGAAAATGATGTTTTCTAAAATAAATTTATTAATTTTACTAACGTATATAAAGCTGTGAATTGATTTTGAGTCGTAGCCCATTTACTATCCGCACCAAAATTGTAAAAAGGTCCGAAAGCTGAGTTCTCCGAAATTATACTTTCGGTTAATATATTATCTGTCCCTCATTAGGTCCTTTGTTTGAATTTATTGTTTCCTAACCGAGAGGATCCGAATATCTACAAGGATTTAAAATCCTATATATATATACTTTAAATAAAGCTTTGTTATGTGATTCCATTAACTTTTAATAAATATATTTAGTATTTATAGAAAACAAATCGACGTTTTAGAGTTTTTACTTCTAATTTTGTTCTTACATAAAAGAAAAAATACGAAATCTTGAAGGAAATATTGAAATTTCCCTAGATGTAGGAATAATCACGTTCGGCAACCTCGCTATCTATATTACTTTGTATCAGACGCGATTTTTTTACTATTTTAATTAGTGTTTCAGTTTTTTTTAACAAATATAAACCAAAAATGACACTATTGGTTGAAAATAGGGGTAAATTTGTCAATTATCTTTGAAATAATTGTTAAAAACCCGAAATACCCGCCATTATCTTAAACCAGCTTCCATCTGGTTCACTAAATAGACACATTTTATTAGTTCTTCATCAATATTGACAGTTTTATTGTACAAAAACCATCGGACGACGTTCCTGGAATCTCCGTTGACCTATTTTCTTGTAGAAAACAAGTGTCCCGCTTTCTGATAATACCCTGTCTACTGATTTACTACCGTTTCGACCACTATAATCAACACCCCGCCTGACAGATCCGTACGTCGTTTTAACTCGAAAATATCACAAATTGAACAACAAAAAAAGTGTTTGTACCAGGATGGTACCATAAGGACCTGATCCATCAAAGAAAATACGAAAATTTTATTTATTTTTTAACGTAATTTACTTGTAATAGTAAAAGTAATTTTTTTCCACCTTAAAAACACAGGGAAAAATTTAATTATTCATTGATTTGGTCTTATTTTGATACAAAAACCATTCCACAATCAAATTTAATAATCAACGTCCTTATTTTCCATAGATAAAGTAAAAGTTTCGGTTAAAAATGATTATAAAACATCTGACAACGTTGTTAATTGATACTGACATCTGTCAAATTAACTGTCATTTATTCAATTACTTCACCAAACCACCATATACTGATTCAGCTTCCAATAATATATACAAATGATGGAAATCAACAATATTTGGTTCCAAAAAATCACCATTAAGTCCCACGTTGGACATTTGGTGGGAAAAATTGAAGGCATGAACTTAACAACTCTTGGAAACCACGGAAACACTCAGGAGGATCGAAGGAAAAACATTATTAGACCCAGGACGAAGCGCAAATATCAGATTATCATAAGAGAAAAAAAAAGACGTGATCATCTCATATGAAAATTATATGATTTGGACACTAATATTTCATGATTTATACCCCTTAGACCGCTTCTAGTGAAGTGAATCATAAAAAAATGAATTTAGAATGTTGCCACGACGATAATTAGTTAATTACTTTCTTAGACCAACCTTGACCATTGGGTTGTTGGACTCCGTAGATCGTTCAGTCTCGTTGAAACTTTACTACCCAATATTTTACTGTCGATAACGATGTACAAGACTCGCGCAGAGTAAAATCCAGTTTAGCTGGGATAATGCCTTTCAAATAAAAGTATTGTGTCAAATAATAATGACCAATTTGTACTTTATAATACAGTGATTTTTTCCAAGCAACTACCGCCATCTCTAGGTCAAACCATGCACATTATATATCAGCGTGTATTGAATTTGAAGAAACTTATATAGATAATGAATTTTCTTTTCATAATGAATTCTATAAATTAATTTTTTACATAGTATGAATTCTATTAGTACGGCTCTGTACAGTAGCACCATTTTGTCACGGTGACTGTTTCCTTGTAATTTTCTGAGATAATGTTGTCAATGTTGACGACAGGACAGTAAAATTTTGGATTTTATTGGGTTATAAAGGTTCGCACTTTCAAAATTTCGAAAATTTTTTAAATATCGACCCCATTTTGTTGTTAAATATTCAGCAGGTAAAAATTTTATTGTTATTTCGCAAACGGTAGTTTAGTTTATAACCTATACTTCAATTTCAATCGAAAAACTTTTTATTTTATTACTTTTAAAACTAATTTTAAAATAAGACATTCAATTACATATATTTAAACTCGTTATTTCGTGTAAAAAATTTTGAAAATAATAAATTTAATGATAGATTATTACTGTGATTTTTGACAAATTGTAGATCCAATTATAACGAGGAAACCACCATGGTAACGAGGAGATTACAATAAAATTACTTTTTTCTCGCGTGAAATTACAGGAAATATCAAAAAATTAATATATTCAAACCTAATTTTCACAGTTTTGTAGTTGCATTTATTTTTCTGTAAATTATTTACTTTTTAGCATCCGAGTTTACATAATTACCAAATGCACCTGATCTAATACAAAATTCCCAGCTTCTTAACCATAACTAAAGGTTTGGAGTGGCTAAAAACCCCATGTACTACAAATTGTAACTCTCAAATTGTAAATATTGGTTTTTCTTTTTGATTTGAATTAGAATTAGTATTGGGGGAACCTCCCTAATCAATCCCCCTTTTAGGAGGCTCCATCCTGCATGAACCACATGTCTCTACGAATTCCAGGTATTGACCTTTCAAATTATTATCAAAAAAAATATTATAGCGCACATGGAAAGCTAAAAAACAACTAAAAAACCTCATAGTGTCAGGTGGTGTGTTTCCAAAGAACCAAACAATCAATTCCGATGTTTACCATCAACAATTATTGAAACTGGATGAAGCAATCAAAGAAAAATGATAATGGTAACTCGAGGGAAACTTTTGAAGCTTGGCTGGGAAGTGATACCACTTACAACCCTGATTTGATACCACGTGATTGCAATTTTTTCGATGATTAAACTAACACAAATAACTTTGATCTATCCTCAATCGTACCTGGATCAGTTTTTTGCTGATAAGGACGAGAAATAAATAGTTTAGTTTGGAATAAAATTCTGGTGAGGAAAAAAGCTATTTTGGAGGTCATTGATCATTTTTTAGTTACAGCCCTTCGAATTTTCAAATGGTAAGTCTTTTTATTGTTTGAAGTACGTCTTCGGTAACCAAAACTTTTGAATGTGCTTCCAAAAACGATTTAGATACTCAAAAGTGTCGAAAATAAAATCTAAACTGTATCAAATTCAAACTAATAGATCTAGATTATCGCTAATCTAATTATTTATCTCGCACACCTCGTATCGTGTTTGAAATTATTATTTTTGTTAATAATAATATGAATTTTCATTTTTTCAATCGAAAACGTGCATTTTATCCCATTCCTTTTTCTATAGAAGCATTTTTTTCAACTTAATACATTGCGAAGTATATTGGACAAACTAAGCGATAAGTTATTATCAGATTTAAAGAGCACAATCAAAATAATCATGAGTTTAATAACTTGGTTATCGAAACGAGCGTCAAATATTGCAATTTTTAGTGTTTGTGTAATAAAAATTTCAACTTGAAAACATTCTTTTGTTGAAAAAATAATCCCGTAAATGTAGATGGAGACTACTATTGAAATCGCTGACGGTCAAACTTGGAATAAATATATAAATACCTTCCCGTTCGTTCATTTTTATGTTTATATAAAACAATATGGAGAAATTAACATTGAATCGACTATATAAAGCGTTAAATGTTGGATTTGTAGAAGTGAATCCGGCCATTAGAGTTGCTTAAACATTCTTTCTACTTGAATAAGGAGTAGACAACATTTTTCTTCTAGCAGTAAACATAGAAGTTATTTATTATACTTGATGACAAAATTTGTTTATTTTCTTGAATAAATGTTGTTGATATTTAGGTTCGGTTCGGTTTTAATTCGATTATTTCTACTCTACTCTATGAAACAATGGTTTGTTCAAAGTTTTTCTTTTTACTTGTATCAAATTAATGTGTAGTTACTACTTTATAACCTTCAAAATATTCATTTCGTTTTAGATTTCGTCAGAAACGTCCAATTGATTTCGATTGAAACACATTGGGGATATCGTAGACTTTTCTTTAAAGAAAATCTGCAGAAGCTTCCTCGACATCCCCTCGTAGTTTCCAAACATTCCAAAGTTGCTTCTTAAAGTATTTGGGTGACGATTTACTTGATTTCTGAATCACCTTTTGTTCCTTTGGAAAATTTCTTAATCATTTCTTATCCATTTTGAATTTACTGCACAATTTTCGCAAACTGACTCCCAAGTGAGTTTCTTCCTGTAAAAGCCCCGAATCCTCGTCGATTAAATGAGTCCTTTCCTGTAAAAATCCTCAATCATCGTTGATTAAGTGAGTCCCTTTTTGTAAAAATCCCGAAACCTCGTTGGTTTTTTCCTAAAATGAATGTATGTAGACAAATTACCCAAATACTTTGAGTGAGTCTCTTCCTGTAAAAGCCCCGAATCCTCGTCGATTAAATGAGTCCTTTCCTGTAAAAATCCTTAATTATCGTCAATTAAGTGAGTCCCTTCTTGTAAAAATCCCGAAACCTCGTTGATTTTTTTTCTAAAACGAATTTATGTAGACACATAACCCAAATACTTTGAGTGAGTCTCTTCCTGTAAAAACCCCGAATCCTCGTCGATTGAATGAGTCCTTTTCTGTAAAAATCCTCAATTATCGTCAATTAAATGAGTCCCTTCTTGTAAAAATCCCGAAACCTCGTTAGTTTTTTTTCTAAAACGAATTTATGTAGACACATAACCCAAATACTTTGAGTGAGTCTCTTCCTGTAAAAACCCCGAATCCTCGTCGATTGAATGAGTCCTTTTCTGTAAAAATCCTCAATTATCGTCAATTAAATGAGTCCCTTCTTGTAAAAATCCCGAAACCTCGTTGATTTTTTTTCTAAAACGAATTTATGTAGACACATAACCCAAATACTTTCAGTGAGTCTCTTCCTGTAAAAGCCCCGAATCCTCGTCGATTAAATGAGTCCTTTCCTGTAAAAATCCTTAATTATCGTCAATTAAGTGAGTCCCTTCTTGTAAAAATCCCGAAACCTCGTTGATTTTTTTTCTAAAACGAATTTATGTAGACACATAACCCAAATACTTTGAGTGAGTCTCTTCCTGTAAAAACCCCGAATCCTCGTCGATTGAATGAGTCCTTTTCTGTAAAAATCCTCAATTATCGTCAATTAAATGAGTCCCTTCTTGTAAAAATCCCGAAACCTCGTTAGTTTTTTTTCTAAAACGAATTTATGTAGACACATAACCCAAATACTTTGAGTGAGTCTCTTCCTGTAAAAACCCCGAATCCTCGTCGATTGAATGAGTCCTTTTCTGTAAAAATCCTCAATTATCGTCAATTAAATGAGTCCCTTCTTGTAAAAATCCCGAAACCTCGTTGATTTTTTTTCTAAAACGAATTTATGTAGACACATAACCCAAATACTTTCAGTGAGTCTCTTCCTGTAAAAACCCCGAATCCTCGTCGATTGAATGAGTCCTTTTCTGTAAAAATCCTCAATTATCGTCAATTAAGTGAGTCCCTTCTTGTAAAAATCCCGAAACCTCGTTGATTTTTTTTCTAAAACGAATTTATGTAGACACATAACCCGAATACTTTGAGTGAGTCTCTTCCTGTAAAAACCCCGAATCCTCGTCGATTGAATGAGTCCTTTTCTGTAAAAATCCTCAATTATCGTCAATTAAATGAGTCCCTTCTTGTAAAAATCCCGAAACCTCGTTGATTTTTTTTCTAAAACGAATTTATGTAGACACATAACCCAAATACTTTGAGTGAGTCTCTTCCTGTAAAAACCCCGAATCCTCGTCGATTGAATGAGTCCTTTTCTGTAAAAATCCTCAATTATCGTCAATTAAATGAGTCCCTTCTTGTAAAAATCCCGAAACCTCGTTGATTTTTTTTCTAAAACGAATTTATGTAGACACATAACCCGAATACTTTGAGTGAGTCTCTTCCTGTAAAAACCCCGAATCCTCGTCGATTGAATGAGTCCTTTTAAGTAAAAATCCTCAATTATCGTCCATTAAATGAGTCCCTTTTTGTAAAAATCCCGAAACCTCGTTGATTTTTTCCTAAAATGAATTTATGTAGACAAATAACCCAAATACTTTGAGTGAGTCTCATCCTGTAAAAACCCCGAATCCTCGTCGATGGAATGAGTCCTTTTCTGTGAAAATCCTCAATTATCGTCAATTAAATGAGTCCCTTCTTGTAAAAATCCCGAAAGCTCGTTGATTTTTTTTCTAAAACGAATTTATGTAGACACATAACCCAAATACTTTGAGTGAGTCTCTTCCTGTAAAAACCCCGAATGCTCGTCGATTGAATGAGTCCTTTTCTATAAAAATCCTCAATTATCGTCCATTAAATGAGTCCCTTCTTGTAAAAATCCCGAAACCTCGTTGATTTTTTTTCTAAAACGAATTTATGTAGACACATAACCCAAATACTTTGAGTGAGTCTCTTCCTGTAAAATCCCCGAATCTTCGTCGATTGAATGAGTCCTTTTCTGTAAAAATCCTCAATTATCGTCAATTAAATGAGTCCCTTCTTGTAAAAATCCCAAAACCTCGTTGATTTTTTTTCTAAAACGAATTTATGTAGACACATAACCCAAATACTTTGAGTGAGTCTCTTCCTCTAAAAACCCCGAATCCTCGTCGATTGAATGAGTCCTTTTCTGTGAAAATCCTCAATTATCGTCAATTAAATGAGTCCCTTCTTGTAAAAATCCCAAAACCTCGTTGATTTTTTTTCTAAAACGAATTTATGTAGACACATAACCCAAATACTTTGAGTGAGTCTCTTCCTGTAAAAACCCCGAATCCTCGTCGATTGAATGAGTCCTTTTCTGTAAAAATCCTCAATTATCGTCCATTAAATGAGTCCCTTTTTGTAAAAATCCCGAAACCTCGTTGATTTTTTTTCTAAAACGAATTTATGTAGACACATAACCCAAATACTTTGAATGAGTCCCTTCCTGTAAAGGTGGCATCGGTGTCCCGAATCGGCGTTGCATTGAGAAAATAAAGAAAACAAAAAAAGATGAGGGAATATCGTTTCAAAAGACAAAATTTCCTATCTATACAGCGAGTGTTCGAAAGAATAAATTGATGTGACAGGTAGTCAAAAGGGGAAAGTGGAATTTAAGTCTCTAGATTGATGAAAGTTGACTGCTTTTGAAGCTTTCAACAGAGACATTAATTGTTGGAATTTTACGAGTTTATCTTTTTGACACTGACGACGGAACACAAAGAAAAAATTTTTCATTCCAACTCTTACGAAAAGAGTATCGAAGCATCGTTTTTTTTTTAAATAAGTCCTTGACAATAGTAGGGATTTTCGTAAGAAATATTTTCGTTTTAACAATTTATTCCAAACAGATGGCGTTGTTTATTATATTAATACGAAAATATGTACAAATCTGATTATATCTATACACTGAGCCATCCTGTATATTATAATTACGAGTTTTATTTACTTAATGAACCTTCTAATGGAAGTTTTTTTCGTTATAAATGAATTATATGTAATTCCAAGTGAACAACGATTCTGGCTAAACCATAAACGTAATAAAACGTTTAAAATTTCAAAATATCCACCTAAGTAATCAATTATTTTTATCTCAACAGTTGTGGTCGCATATTAAGATGAAAGATAACAGAAATATCTAAATTTAAATAGTGAGTTATGCAAATTTTCGTCAACTTTCGGTCTCATTTGTATGCGACTCGTCGTTGGTACCAGTAAACACATTTCAAAATGACTATTTGTGTATCACAAATAACCAAGTAGTGTCGCTAGAAATGCATCCTGTTTTACCGACTCGAAACAAAATTCTCCGTCTTTGTCTTCCGGTTGAGATTTGTCGTTTTTTTTCATATTAATTAATCAAAATATATTAACAAATAGATATTTGAGACAAAATATTTATTTAAAACAATATTTTTCATTTTATATTTTTTTATTTATTAGAAATTATATCCTAATCTACTCAAATTCTTCTTTTTCATCTGATTTCCTCATTGAATCAAGATTTTCCCGTTGATTTCGGATTTTTTTTTTAATTATTTTATAATGCTTATCATTTATCGTTTTATTACCATTTATTTTGAACTATTTAGCTTATTTTCTATAATATCAAGTCCCAATTTCCTTTTTTCATATTTTTCAAGCCTCATATTGCGTTTTTTTTTCGAAATACAAGCCTCATAATAAATCATCTCCATCTGCTTTATTTTCACTGATTGAAATCCTGTCAGTTCAAATTTCGATTTTCTTTTTTAAAAATCAAGCCTCTTATCAATTTTTCCGAGCCTCTATTTGGTTTTTACCTCATTTATTTAATCTCATTCCATCTTTAATCGATTCAAATCGGAGAACTTTCAAGGAAATCTGAGCGGATGTGTTGAAGCTTTAGGTCAGTAGTCAAATGTGTTATACCTCGTTTAAAATCATTCTAATCGGAGTTTGCAGCTTCGGTAATCATCGGATTGTTTATTCGATGATCTGGACGCACAATTTTGTTGATTTTGGTCACTGTTTCCGGAATAAATAAACAACGAGTTAGAGAATTATCCCTATAGGTCTCTGGTAACAATTTATAGCACTCAGACGGAGTTTTTTTTTTCAATTTAACGATAAATTGGATAAAACTATCAAATCGAATCGTTTAGCGCCTGAATATTGGAAGGAATGAACAAGATATTGCGTGCAAAACACATTTCCTAACCTCAAAGTTTATTCAATGTTTTAAGAGCAGTTTGAAAATGAAAATAACAAAATTATAAGAAATAAACAAGAAAAAAATGGTCAATGCATTACTGACAATCATTATATAAACTGCTACTTTTATTTTTAAAGTCCGATGTACGTTTTAGTTGGAGAATTGGATGAAGAAAATTCCTAAACGAAATAAAACGTAATATCGGCAAATTACAAACTAATTTCCGTGTAAAATTGCAACTTGTATGCGCCAAATCGATCGAGTGTATTAAAAAATCAGCTCAAGGTATGTTTTTGATGAAAATAATGCGTTTTTGCATCATACGAACTGACCTTTAGAATTTGAAATTGGTTATAACGAAACTGGTTACGAAAAATGGTTTTTTATTCTGCATTCGAATGCTTCCTTTTAATATAAGCCCCTCTTCTAGCCACACACTTTTCCATACGTTTTTTCCAAGCTTCCATCGACTCAAATCGGGTCCGAGCAGACCCGTTGAAGCTTTAGGTCAGTAGTCAAATGTGTTATACCTCGTTTAAAATCATTTTAATCGGAGTTTGCAGCTTCGGTAATCATCGGAATGCTTATTCGATGATCTGGACGCACAATTTGGTTGATTTTGGTCACTGTTTCCGGAATAAATAAACAACGAGTTAGAGAATTATCCCTGGTAACAATTTATAACACTCAGTCGGAGTTTTTTTTAATTTAACGAGAAATTTATGATTCGTACATTGTTTTTGTGAATTTTTACATAAAAAACCAACCCTTATAGGTCTTTATAGAGTTCTTTCAGCCTAGTACCCCCTTTTTTCACTTAGTTAACGGATTTTCCGTTTTTTTTTTATTTATCTAAACTCCATTTGGATCTTTACCACATTTTTTATATATAACCACATTTAATTTTGAATAATCGTTAGAAATTGCATCGTAAATGGGTGGTAAATGAAATACTAAAAATAACCTGAACTTTGATCTGTTCTATAATTCAAACATCGACTATAATAAGGGCCGAATTCGAATAGAAATTGCTCCTAAAAGGGACCGAAGCAGCGACTTGGATTAAAATGTCAATTGAAATAAACGGTTGCTTTGCTGATTGCTTCTTCTTCTTTTTATTTTCGGTCCGTTTCCAGACATATACATTGTTACAAGAAAGATAAAGAAACGGAAAGGATATTCTCTACCTTTTGAAATTCGGCGATTTCAAACAATGCCTTTCCAACAAACCAAAAAAAAAAAGGATAATAAATAAATATTCTAGAACGTACGGGGTATTATATAAAAAATGTTAATGGCAAAAAAATCAATGTCAATAACGAATTTTTGAGAAATGAGATTTGTGAAAAATGATTTCAATCTTCTAGACTATTTATACAAATATTTATCACCATTTTCCGCAAGAAAATTAAATGATTTACGTACATATTTATGTAGAATTCCAAATTTCAAAATTTTTAAATCGCTATAACAATCTGTTGTTATTAAAACGATTTAATCAAATTGATCCCATTGTTTTCAAGTCTTTCGCCAGATCTTCCAATCTAGTTGATCCTTAGAGCGGTAACAATCCTGGAAAATATTCTTTTTTGACCTTGGAAAGACATATATCCAAGCACAAAGCGAAACCTTTCAACGACTTACCTTTGGAAAGCCTTTTCACTTTTCTATGAGTGTCCATTCTGCTTAACAATCCTTGGCGATGCTAGGATACTTTCGACAGGATTCTAATAATGATAACCTCAATTATTCCGGCCGGAAATGCTTCAGAATCTCGTGGTTTGTTTTGTTCTAAAGAATCGTTGTTGCACCTTCATCTTTTGGCTACATTAGTTGCTATTAAAACGATTTAATCAAATTGATCCCATTGTATTCAAGTTTTTCGCTAGATCTTCCAATCTAATCGATCCTTAGAGCGGTAACAATCCTGGAAAATCCTCTTTTTTGACCTTGGAAAGACATATATCCAAGCACAAAGCGAAACCTTTCAACGACTTACCTTTGGAAAGCCTTTTCACTTTTCTATGAGTCTTCATTCTGTTTAACAATTCTTGGCGATGCTAGGATACTTTTGACAGGATTCTAATAATGATAACCTCAATTATTCCGGCCGGAAATGCTTCAGAATCTCGTGGTTTGTTTTGCTCTAAAGAATCGTCGTGGCACCTTCATCTTTTGGCTAGATTAGTTGTTATTAAAACGATTTAAGCAAATTGATCCCATTGTTTTCAAGTTTTTCGCTAGATCTTCCAATCTAGTTGATCCTTAGAGCGATAACAATCCTGGAAAATCCTCTTTTTTGACCTTGGAAAGACATATATCCAAGCACAAAGCGAAACCTTTCAACGACTTACCTTTGGAAAGCCTTTTCACTTTTCTATGAGTCTCCATTCTGTTTAACAATCCTTGGCGATGCTAGGATACTTTTGACAGGATTCTAATAATGATAACCTCAATTATTCCGGCCGGAAATGCTTCAGAATCTCGTGGTTTGTTTTGTTCTAAAGAATCGTTGTTGCACCTTCATCTTTTGGCTACAGTAGTTGCTATTAAAACGATTTAATCAAATTGATCCCAAGTTTTTCACCAGATCTTCCAATCTAGTTGATCCTTAGAGCGGTAACAATCCTGGAAAATATTCTTTTTTGACCTTGGAAAGACATATATCCAAGCACAAAGCAAAACCTTTCAACGACTTATCCCTGGAAAGCCTTTTCACTTTTCTATGAAAAAGGAGGTCTAAATACTGAGTCTCCATTTCATTTAACACTTCCAGGATGTTTTTGACAGGATTCTAATAATGATAACAAATTAATAACATCAAGTATTTCGGCAGGATTTACGTATGAAGCAAAATCCTTGACTTGTTTAACGAAAAAATCAAGTACAAGAAATATAATCGATGTCAAATCTTCGTCAAAAAGATTTAAAACTTTTTTTTTTAATAAAATATATATTTGAAAATTTTGTGGTTGGAATTTGAGGTTAAGTATAAACATAATTGGCATGTGGTGACTATCGATTTCAAAAGCAACCTACAAATAAACACCTGGGCCTTTTAAGGAAAAAATTTCTTTTATATATATAATATATAAGCTTCCTACAATATGTAGCGCCTCGTTTTCAGAAATATATTTTGTACTAGAACGAGTTTTAATAATGGAGATTATCTTTTTCTTTTCACGTGTGCAATTCTGTAAACGAATCGACATCGACATCAATCTACGATCATAATTTATACACATTTTAATATATCATGTCATGTTTGGTTTCCATTGTCTTTCGGTTAAAATTCAGAGAACCGAGTCAATTAATAAAATCAAAGAAAAATATTTATGACCATCTGAAGGTTCAGTATAATAGCCAATAAAAATTACTGGTTGATACCGACAAAAATCGTTATGTTTCGACAAAAAACATTTAATTCACTCGACATTTAGCTTGACATCTCGAAAATTTCAGTGGATCAAGAGAAACAACTCGCAAAAAAAATTGGTAGCCGTTCAGAAATACGAACAGACAGTAACGTAGATAAGGTTAGTATATTGAAGTAATAATATAATTTAAACTATTCCCAAAACGAATTATTAATGAAAAAATGATTTCTATTTTTCTCTAAACAATTGCAGCCACTTCTACAATCAATTCTGTATCTATTCTATGAAGCAGATCCTCCACAATCAGTTCTATGATGAAGCAGGTCCTCCAAAATCAATTCTATGATGAACCAGGTCTTCCTCAATCGATTCTGTATATATTCTACGAAGCAGGTTCTCCAAAATCAATTCTATGATCTAGCAGGTCTTTCCCAATCAATTCTGTATCCATTCTATTGAGCAGGTCCTTCATAATTAGTTCTATGAAGAAGCAGATCCTCCACAATCAGTTCTATGATGAAGCATGTCTTTCCCAATCGATTTTGTATCTATTCTATGGAGCTAGTCTTCCAGAATCAATTCTATGATGAAGCAGGTCCTCCACAATCAATTATGTCTCTATTCTACGAAGCAGATCCTCCACAATCAGTTCTATGATGAAGCAGGTCCTTCAAAATCAATTCTATGATGAAGCAGGTCTTCCCCAATCAATTTTGTATCTATTCTATGGAGCTAGTCTTCCAAAATCAATTCTATGATGAAGCAGGTCTTCTCCAATCAATTCTGTATATATTCTAAGAAGCAGGTTCTCCAAAATCAATTCTATGATGTAGCATGTCTTTCCCAATCAAATCTGAATCTATTCTACGAAGCTAGTCTTCTAAAATCAATTCTATGATGAAGCAGGTCTTCCCCAATCAATTCTGTATCTATTCTACGAAGCAGATCCTCCACAATCAGTTCTATGATGAAGCAGGTCCTTTAAAATCAATTCTATGATGAAGCATGTCTTTCCCAATCGATTTTGTATCTATTCTATGGAGCTAGTCTTCCAGAATCAATTCTATGATGAAGCAGGTCTTCTCCAATCAATTCTGTATCTATTCTACGAAGCAGATCCTCCACAATCAGTTTTATGATGAAGCAGGTCCTTTAAAATCAATTCTATGTTGAAGCAGGTCTTCCTCAATCAATTTTGTATCTATTCTATGGAGCTAGTCTTCCAGAATCAATTCTATGATGAAGCAGGTCCTCCACAATCAATTATGTCTCTATTCTACGAAGCAGATCCTCCACAATCAGTTCTATGATGAAGCAGGTCCTCCAAAATCAATTCTATGATGAACCAGGTCCTCCACAACCAATTCTATGATAAAGCAGAACCTCCACAATCAATTCTGTATCTATTCTATGGAGCTAGTCTTCCAAAATCAATTCTATGATGAAGAAGTTCCTCCACAACCAATTCTATGATAAAGCAGAACCTCCACAATCAATTCTGTACCTATTCTATGGAGCTAGTCTTCCAAAATCAATTCTATGATGAAGAAGTTCCTCCACAACCAATTCTATGATAAAGCAGAACCTCCACAATCTATTCTGTATCTATTCTATGGAGCTAGTCTTCCAAAATCAATTCTATGATGAAGAAGGTCCTCCACAATCAATTCTATGATAAAGCAGATCCTCCACAATCAATTTATGATAAAGCAGGTCTTCCCCAATCAATTCTGTATCTATTATACGAAGCAGGTCCTCTACAACCAATTCTAGATCTATTCTATGAAGCTTAAAATCTTACTGATAACAATATACATGCTACAAATGACACCGTTGTGTTATTCTTTCACAAAAACCTAATTAAATATTTTTTGGTACTTCGAAATAACCTGGAGTTTGGCACAAATGAAGGAAAGTTCGTTTACGTTACTTTTATACCAGTGAAATGGTTCAAATCCAACTGCGACGTTTGAGGATGATCGTAGAATTAAGATCCAAGTCGTCAACGTCCCTTACAATCGAACTGCGTCACCCAACCGCCGAATGGTAAAGAAAAAATTGGTTAGTTGGAGATTTTCCACAAGTCGAATAATAATAAAAAGTTCGAAAATAATTTCTCACACGCCCATGATCGCAATTGTTCCAAAAATGATACCAGATGTTTTCAAGATAAAACGAGACGATGATATCCATCATCCGCGTCTTTTTTTTTATTTTTTATCGTCGTCCATGCACATTCCAATTATATTTTCGTCGTATTTTGATGTTGGACGAATGGGATTAGATGGAAAAGAAGAAACCACTGTTGGGGTATTCGGAGTAGTAGTTTAACCGATCGAAAATTGATAAACCTCATCGCGTTCACGAGCGACATAGTTTTCAAAAAGAAAAATAGAGACGGAAATTCGTAAAAAAGAGAGTGGAATATGTATATTCAAAAGGCGTCACTTTCCATACGAAAGTTCTTAATCTTTTCCTCTGTATAAAATTCGCTTTGAATTCAAATACACCCAAGTTTGCTTTTCTAATATAAAAATAAAATACGAGTTTGTTTTCCTTTTAGTTTGAAATTTAATTAGGGAAGCGTGAATGTGCGAGTCTCGAAATCTTGGAAGAGTTTTGAGAATATTTCTTTTGAAAAAATATTCGAAAATATATAAATTATTCAAAAGATACTGTATATTAATATAGAATAAATATCAATACTTTGGTATTTATCAAAGTTTAATTGGGAAATTAAAGGGAAAAAATTATTCGAAACGATGATTTTTTTTTAAATATTTATATACAAAATTTTTCGCTATATTAGGCTGTGAAAACTAGAAGAAAATATACGTTTTTAACGTAAATTGACAGTTATTAGTTGCTCTTGTTTACGAGGGATGACAAAAATGTTTCAAATTTCAATTTTAGTAACCTAAAAATCCGTTTCCAATTTTTTCTACAGACTTTTTATCTTTTTAAAGTCATTTCAAGAAACAATTGACATTCTGTATCGTTTTCAACGTAAATTGACAGTTATTAGTTGCTCTAATTTACGAGGGATGACAAAAATGTTTCAAATTTCAATTTTAGTAACCTAAAAATCCGTTTCCAATTTTTTCCACAGACTTTTTATCTTTTTAAAGACATTTCAAGAAAAAAATCAACAATCTGTAGCATTTTTAACGTAAATTGACAATTATTAGTTGCTCTAATTTACGAGGGATGACAAAAATGTTTCAAATTTCAATTTTAGTAACCTGAAAATCCTTTCCAACTTTGGTTATGTTAGGTTAACTTTTTCTACACACTTTTTAGCTTTTTAAAGACATTTCAATAAAAAATCAACGATCTGTATCGTTTTTAACGTAAATTGACAGTTATTAGTTGCTCTAATTTACGAGGGATGACAAAAATGTTGCAAATTCCAATTTTAGTAACCTAAAAATCCGTTTCCAATTTTTTCTACGAACTTTTTATCTTTTTAAAGACATTTCAAGAAAAAATCAACAATCTGTAGCATTTTTAACGTAAATTGACAATTATTAGTTGCTCTTGTTTACGAGGGATGACAAAAATGTTTCAAATTTCAATTTTAGTAACCTAAAAATCCGTTTCCAATTTTTTCTACAGACTTTTTATCTTTTTAAAGTCATTTCAAGAAACAATTGACATTCTGTATCGTTTTTAACGTAAATTGACAGTTATTAGTTGCTCTAATTTACGAGGGATGACAAAAATGTTGCAAATTCCAATTTTAGTAACCTAAAAATCCGTTTCCAATTTTTTCTACGAACTTTTTATCTTTTTAAAGACATTTCAAGAAAAAATCAACAATCTGTAGCATTTTTAACGTAAATTGACAGTTATTAGTTGCTCTTGTTTACGAGGGATGACAAAAATGTTTCAAATTTCAATTTTAGTAACCTAAAAATCCGTTTCCAATTTTTTCTACAGACTTTTTATCTTTTTAAAGTCATTTCAAGAAACAATTGACATTCTGTATCGTTTTTAACGTAAATTGACAGTTATTAGTTGCTCTAATTTACGAGGGATGACAAAAATGTTGCAAATTCCAATTTTAGTAACCTAAAAATCCGTTTCCAATTTTTTCCACAGACTTTTTATCTTTTTAAAGACATTTCAAGAAAAAAATCAACAATCTGTAGCATTTTTAACGTAAATTGACAATTATTAGTTGCTCTAATTTACGAGGGATGACAAAAATGTTGCAAATTCCAATTTTAGTAACCTAAAAATCCGTTTCCAATTTTTTCCACCGACTTTTTATCTTTTTAAAGACATTTCAAGAAAAAAATCAACAATCTGTAGCATTTTTAACGTAAATTGACAATTATTAGTTGCTCTAATTTACGAGGGATGACAAAAATGTTTCAAATTTCAATTTTAGTAACCTGAAAATCCTTTCCAACTTTGGTTATGTTAGGTTAACTTTTTCTACACACTTTTTAGCTTTTTAAAGACATTTCAATAAAAAATCAACGATCTGTATCGTTTTTAACGTAAATTGACAGTTATTAGTTGCTCTAATTTACGAGGGATGACAAAAATGTTGCAAATTCCAATTTTAGTAACCTAAAAATCCGTTTCCAATTTTTTCTACGAACTTTTTATCTTTTTAAAGACATTTCAAGAAAAAATCAACAATCTGTAGCATTTTTAATGTAAATTGACAATTATTAGTTGCTCTAATTTACGAGGGATGACAAAAATGTTGCAAATTTCAATTTTAGTAACCTAAAAATCCGTTTCCAATTTTTTCCACTGGCTTTTTATCTTTTTAAAGACACTTCAAGAAAAAATCAACAATCTGTAGCATTTTTAACGTAAATTGACAATTATTAGTTGCTCTAATTTACGAGGGATGACAAAAATGTTTCAAATTTCAATTTTAGTAACCTAAAAATCCGTTTCCAATTTTTTCTACAGACTTTTTATCTTTTTAAAGACATTTCAAGAAAAAATCAACAATCTGTATCGTTTTTAACGTAAATTGACAGTTATTAGTTGCTCTAATTTACGAGGGATGACAAAAATGTTGCAAATTTCAATTTTAGTAACCTAAAAATCCGTTTCCAATTTTTTCCACCGACTTTTTATCTTTTTAAAGACATTTCAAGAAAAAAATCAACAATCTGTAGCATTTTTAACGTAAATTGACAATTATTAGTTGCTCTAATTTACGAGGGATGACAAAAATGTTGCAAATTCCAATTTTAGTAACCTAAAAATCCGTTTCCAATTTTTTCTACAGACTTTTTATCATTTTAAAGTCATTTCAAGAAACAATTGACATTCTGTATCGTTTTTAACGTGAATTGACAATTATTAGTTTTTCTAATTTACGAGGGATGACAAAAATGTTTCAAATGTCAATTTTAGTAACCTAAAAATCCGTTTCCAATTTTTTCTACAGACTTTTTATCTTTTTAAAGACATTTCAAGAAAAAATCAACAATCTGTAGCATTTTTAACGTAAATTGACAGTTATTAGTTGCTCTTGTTTACGAGGGATGACAAAAATGTTTCAAATTCCAATTTTAGTAACCTAAAAATCCGTTTCCAATTTTTTCCACTGGCTTTTTATCTTTTTAAAGACATTTCAAGAAAAAATCAACAATCTGTATCATTTTTAACGTAAATTGACAGTTATTAGTTGCTCTAATTTACGAGGGATGACCAGAAAGTTTTAAATTTAAATTTCAGTATCCTAAAAATGCCTTTTTGATTTTTTTTAAGACATTTCCTTAGAAAACTCATAATTTATTTCGTTTCTAACGTAAATTAGTACATTTTAGCTTCTCTAATGTACGAGGTGTGATCAAAATGTTTCACATATCACTTTTAATAACCTAAAAACGAATTTTCTATTTTCTCTATTGACTTTTTGTCTTTTTTAAAACCATTCCCCAAAAATTTTATAATCAACATTGTTTTAAATAAAAATTTGTATTTCTTTTTCGAATTAATTTACGAGGGATGAACATAATGTTTTATATTTTCATTTCACTATCAAATAATCAGTTTTTTCTTATTATTTTCTCAATTTAGCTATCCCCACCCATCACTTCATGGGATAGTGGAGTAAGTGCTTTGAAAGATGCCCTTAAATTAGAAGCCACGGTTACTAAAAAAATCAGAGACGTCATTAGAGTATGCGAAGATGCAACCAACTACAACGATTACCATGTAAGTACACTGAAAAAACGTTTCTTATTCAACTTAATACAGGGGGAAGTGAACTTGTAGCTAAGAAACGATTTTTCTTTACGTATTTTTCATTTTTCAGCTCGTTGATTACTTAACTGGCGATTTCCTCGAAGAACAATACCACGGACAAAGAGATATTGCAGGAAAAGTGTCCAATTTGGAGAAATTGATGGCGAGTCATGGAAAACTTGGAGAATGGCTGTTCGATAAGAAGCTCCAAGGTTTAGATATTGTTTAAATATAGTCTGTAGGACAAGTTTTAAATTATAGAATTTACACCATTTTTTTTGTAATATAGTTGTCATTCCCAAAAGGATTTTTTATGTTCGATGTTGAAGATACTTCAGTAAGAGAAAAATAAAAATTTTTGTGAACATTGTAGTTTCAATTTATCACCTTTTATCATAAAATTTGTGACATTTTCAATACAGTTGATATTTGGATTTTTCTATAACAAAAAAGTAAAAGAGAAATTTTGAGACCTTGTATCACGAAAACCGATCGTAGTAAGAAAGTGAAATTTTCACAGATAGTGAATCTATTCCCCCAAAATGATTGAGCCTCCACACAGATCTCTATTTATAACAGTTCGTAAGATATAGAGAAAAGTAGGGGATTAAAACATTTTTTTTTTATAAAAAAGTAAAAATGAACTTTACGACCCTGTATCTCGGAAGCTAGTAGTAGTGAGAGTGTGACAATTTGATGGGTCGTTAATCAATTCCCCCTTAATCGATTGAGCCTCCCCACAGATTTCTATTCATGATAGTTCGTAAGATATAGGGAAAAATAGGGGATGATGATTTTTTTTCTATAAAAAAGTACAAGTGAACTTTATTACCCTGTATCTCGGAAACTAGTAGTAGTGAGAGTGTGAAAATTTGATGGGTCGTTAATCAATTCCCCCTCAATCGATTGAGTTTTCCCACAGATTTCTATTCATGATAGTTCGTAAGATATAGGGAAAAATAGGGGATGATGATTTTTTTTCTATAAAAAAGTACAAGTGAATTTTATTACCCTGTATCTCGGAAACTGGTAGTAGAGAGAATACGAAAATCTGAAGGGTCGTTGACTAATTCCTCCCAAATCGATGGAGACCTTCACAGATTTCTATTTATGACAGTTCGTAAGATATAGGGAAAAAAGGGGATGATAATTTTTTTCTATAAAAAAGTAAAAATGAACTTTACGACCCTGTATCTCGGAAACTAGTAGTAGTGAGAGTGTGAAAATTTGATGGGTCGTTAATCAATTCCCCCTTAATCGATTGAGCCTTCCCACAGATTTCTATTCATGATAGTTCGTAAGATATAGGGAAAAATAGGGAATGATAACATTTTTTTCTATAAAAAAGTAAAATTTAACTTTACGACCCTATATCTCGGAAAATGGTAGTAGTGAAAGTGTAAAAATCTGATGGGTCGTTAATCAATTCCCCCCAAATCAATGGAGCTTCCCCACAGATTTCTATTCATGATAGTTCGTAAGATATAGGGAAAAATAGGGGATGATGATTTTTTTTCTATAAAAAAGTACAAGTGAACTTTATTACCCTGTATCTCGGAAACTGGTAGTAGTGAGAGTACGAAAATCTGAAGGGTCGTTGACTAATTCCTCCCAAATCGATGGAGACCTTCACAGATTTCTATTTATGACAGTTCGTAAGATATAGGGAAAAAAGGGGATGATAATTTTTTTCTATAAAAAAGTAAAAATGAACTTTACGACCCTGTATCTCGGAAACTAGTAGTAGTGAGAGTGTGAAAATTTGATGGGTCGTTAATCAATTCCCCCTTAATCGATTGAGCCTTCCCACAGATTTCTATTCATGATAGTTCGTAAGATATAGGGAAAAATAGGGAATGATAACATTTTTTTCTATAAAAAAGTAAAATTTAACTTTACGACCCTATATCTCGGAAAATGGTAGTAGTGAAAGTGTAAAAATCTGATGGGTCGTTAATCAATTCCCCCCAAATCAATGGAGCTTCCCCACAGATTTCTATTCATGATAGTTCGTAAGATATAGGGAAAAATAGGGGATGATGATTTTTTTTCTATAAAAAAGTACAAGTGAACTTTATTACCCTGTATCTCGGAAACTGGTAGTAGTGAGAGTACGAAAATCTGAAGGGTCGTTGACTAATTCCTCCCAAATCGATGGAGACCTTCACAGATTTCTATGTATGATAGTTCGTAAGATATAAGGAAAATAGGGGATGATAACATTTTTTTCTATAAAAAAGTAAAATTTAACTTTACGACCCTATATCTCGGAAAATGGTAGTAGTGAAAGTGTAAAAATCTGATCGGTCGTTAATCAATTCCCCCCAAATCAATGGAGCTTCCCCACAGATTTCTATTCATGATAGTTCGTAAGATATAGGGAAAAATAGGGGATGATAATTTTTTTTCTATAAAAAAGTGAAAATGAACTTTACGACCCTGTATCTCAGAAACTGGTAGTAGTGAGAGTGTGAAAATTTCATGGGTCGTTAATATATTCCCCCTAAATCGATTAAGCTTCCCCACAGATTTCTATGTATGACAGTTCGTAAGATATAGGCAAAAATAGGGAATGATGATTTTTTTTAATAAAAAAGTAGAAATGAACTTTACGACCCTGTATCTCGGAAACTGGTAGTAGTGAGAGTGTGAAAATTTGATGGGTTGTTAATCAATTCCCCCTAAATCGATGTCTTTGTAATAAATCGAGTTAAATACAACCCTGTATTCGACAAGACTCACCAAGATGGTTTTTAATAGAAAACAACGACAGCAACGATTATCCCGTCACTTAACAGTTTGGACTTATGATGAAGAACCGGTTCCAAAGAAGACAAATAACGTTCCGGGTCCAGGAAAGATCAAGGCGACGGTTTTTTCAAAGAAAATCCATTAACTATCTTTTATAAAGTAAAAAATATCTTCATTTTTGCATCAATGGTTACCCAGCTGCAGCCGGGATGATGAAGATCAGTTCTCATACCATCTCGTAGGTCGGTGATCCTTTATAATCTGACATTCTGTCCACGCGGTTTCTCCAACCCCTTCGCTGATTTCTCGACCATGTCACTACATCCTAGATGTCAAATATTTCATAATTCCTCTTGTGATTTCCTCCTGGTTATCATATATTTATCAACGGTGAGTATTTTGCGAATCAGATCCCACCAGATACTTCCAGGACTATCTAGAAACCTCGCTCTATTCACATAAAACTTTTTTGTGATAATAAAGACTCCTAAACACATTATAAGATAAGAAACTGGATCTCAACAGAGGGATCTTGCTCATTCTTACTCAAATCAAAGTCTTTTGAACCGTTTCTCATTAAATCAGAAGATGTCATCGATGTTATCGATACAAATAATACTTTTCCTTAAATGATTTCAAAGCTGGTATCCTCGGTGGTTTGCAAATGAAGAAATTAATGATTAACGAAGGATTCCGAAAGTCCTTGAGCCTCATATCGTGGATCAGTTCAAAGTTACGAACAACTTTCTCAGAAATTTGTTGATTAGATTTATCAAATTTCGTTTTTATACATTATTGAACGATATTTTCGTGTTTTTTATGCTTTTTATTCGGTACCCACTGGTGGGTGTCGAATATTTTGGTACCAGAGACACGTCTATTGTGTACCAGAGGTAAACAAAATACGGGAAAACAAAACCCGGTTCAAAGGAGGTGGTATCTATAACTCTTTTCATGCCGTTTCAAACGTTCGGTTTTTGACGTGAATGAAAAACGATTCTATAGATGTTGGGATTGTAATTGGATGATTGAAAGTATGGGGCAGGATATGGAATATATTGTTGAATATCGGACAGGTGATAGTCAACACTGTCGATGTGTCTTTTGTATCGAAAACTATCGGGTTCGTTTCAAAAAGAAGGCGAATCAAATTTGGATATTTTCATTTTGTTTGTTTTTATATTTCAAAAAGGATATTGAGTCGCTTAAAAACGAAAAATAGTCGTAGGAATTCTATATTTGATAATTTTAAATACTAAATAAATTTCTTAAATCTGAAAGTTCGTAGAATTGTTTTTGGTTATAAAACTTTTCGTCAAGTAAAAACTAATCGATTTTCGATTTCAAAATTTATAAAATAACTTAATCTTTCTTGCCTAAATCATTTAATTAATTTAGAAAATCCCAAACGAGTTTGTATTTTGTAATATTGAAGCTTGAAGCTTCAATGGTTGCTTGGATATCTAGATTCAACTGGACATCATCCTGATGGATGTCCTAGACTTGGTTATTATTTAAGAACAGTCCTGGACGTTCTAAATGATGTTTTATTTGCCACGATTTCCAGGAGTGATTCAGAATCATTTCTAATGCAGCTGTTGGACAAGATTTCCAGTTGCACACATCCAATCTGTCTACGTAACTTCTAGAGATTGTTTTTGGTTATAAAACTTTTCGTCAAGTAAAAACTAATCGATTTTCGATTTCAAAATTTATAAAATAACTTAATCTTTCTTGCCTAAATCATTTAATTAATTTAGAAAATCCCAAACTAGTTTGTATTTTGTAATTTTGAAGCTTCAATGGTTGCTTGGTTATCTAGATTCAACTGGACATCATCCTGATGGATGTCCTAGATTAGGTTATTATTTAAGAACAATCCTGAACGTTTTAAATGATGTTTTATTTGCCACGATTTCCAGGAATGATTCAGAATCATTTCTAATGCAGCTGTCGGACAAGATTTCCAGTTGCACACATCCAATCTGTCTATGTACCTTCTAGAGATTGTTTTTGGTTATAAAACTTTTCGTCAAGTAAAAACTAATCGATTTTCGATCTCAAAATTTATAAAATAACTTAATCTTTCATGTCTAAATCATTTAATTAATTTAGAAAATCCCAAACTAGTTTGTATTTTGTAATTTTGAAGCTTCAATGGTTTCTTGGTTATCTAGATTCAACTGGACATCATCCTGATGGATGTCCTAGACTTGGTTATTATTTAAGAACAGTCCTGGACGTTCTAAATGATGTTTTATTTGCCACGATTTCCAGGAGTGATTCAGAATCATTTCTAATGCAGCTGTTGGACAAGATTTCCAGTTGCACACATCCAATCTGTCTTCGTAACTTCTAGAGATTGTTTTTTGTTATAAAACTTTTCGTCAAGTAAAAACTAATCGATTTTCGATGTCAAAATTTATAAAATAACTTAATCTTTCTTGCCTAAATCATTTAATTAATTTAGAAAATCCCAAACTAGTTTGTATTTTGTAATTTTGAAGCTTCAATGGTTGCTTGGTTATCTAGATTCAACTGGACATCATCCTGATGGATGTCCTAGATTAGGTTATTATTTAAGAACAATCCTGAACGTTTTAAATGATGTTTTATTTGCCACGATTTCCAGGAATGATTCAGAATCATTTCTAATGCAGCTGTTGGACAAGATTTCCAGTTGCACACATCCAATCTGTCTACGTAACTTCTAGAGATTGTTTTTGGTTATAAAACTTTTCGTCAAGTAAAAACTAATCGATTTTCGATGTCAAAATTTATAAAATAACTTAATCTTTCTTGCCTAAATCATTTAATTAATTTAGAAAATCCCAAACTAGTATGTATTTTGTAATTTTGAAGCTTCAATGGTTTCTTGGTTATCTAGATTCAACTGGACATCATCCTGATGGATGTCCTAGACTTGGTTATTATTTAAGAACAGTCCTGGACGTTCTAAATGATGTTTCATTTGCCACGATTTCCAGGAGAGATTCAGAATCATTTCTAATGCAGCTGTTGGACAAGATTTCCAGTTGCACACATCCAATCTGTCTACGTAACTTCTAGAGATTGTTTTTGGTTATAAAACTTTTCGTCAAGTAAAAACTAATCGATTTTCGATCTCAAAATTTATAAAATAACTTAATCTTTCATGTCTAAATCATTTAATTAATTTAGAAAATCCCAAACGAGTTTGTATTTTGTAATATTGAAGCTTGAAGCTTCAATGGTTGCTTGGATATCTAGATTCAACTGGACATCATCCTGATGGATGTCCTAGACTTGGTTATTATTTAAGAACAGTCCTGGACGTTCTAAATGATGTTTTATTTGCCACGATTTCCAGGAGAGATTCAGAATCATTTCTAATGCAGCTGTTGGACAAGATTTCCAGTTGCACACATCCAATCTGTCTACGTAACTTCTAGAGATTGTTTTTGGTTATAAAACTTTTCGTCAAGTAAAAACTAATCGATTTTCGATCTCAAAATTTATAAAATAACTTAATCTTTCATGTCTAAATCATTTAATTAATTTAGAAAATCCCAAACGAGTTTGTATTTTGTAATATTGAAGCTTGAAGCTTCAATGGTTGCTTGGTTATCTAGATTCAACTGGACATCATCCTGATGAATGTCCTAGACTTGGTTATTATTTAAGAACAGTCCTGGACGTTTTAAATGATGTTTCAGCTGCCACGATTTCCAGGAGAGATTCAGAATCATTTCTAATGCAGCTGTTGGACAAGATTTCCAGTTGCACACATCCAATCTGTCTACGTAACTTCTAGAGATTGTTTTTGGTTATAAAACTTTTCGTCAAGTAAAAACTAATCGATTTTCGATCTCAAAATTTATAAAATAACTTAATCTTTCATGTCTAAATCATTTAATTAATTTAGAAAATCCCAAACGAGTTTGTATTTTGTAATATTGAAGCTTGAAGCTTCAATGGTTGCTTGGATATCTAGATTCAACTGGACATCATCCTGATGGATGTCCTAGACTTGGTTATTATTTAAGAACAGTCCTGGACGTTCTAAATGATGTTTTATTTGCCACGATTTCCAGGAGAGATTCAGAATCATTTCTAATGCAGCTGTTGGACAAGATTTCCAGTTGCACACATCCAATCTGTCTACGTAACTTCTAGAGATTGTTTTTGGTTATAAAACTTTTCGTCAAGTAAAAACTAATCGATTTTCGATCTCAAAATTTATAAAATAACTTAATCTTTCATGTCTAAATCATTTAATTAATTTAGAAAATCCCAAACGAGTTTGTATTTTGTAATATTGAAGCTTGAAGCTTCAATGGTTGCTTGGATATCTAGATTCAACTGGACATCATCCTGATGGATGTCCTAGACTTGGTTATTATTTAAGAACAGTCCTGGACGTTCTAAATGATGTTTTATTTGCCACGATTTCCAGGAGAGATTCAGAATCATTTCTAATGCAACTGTTGGACAAGATTTCGTGGTTCCAGCTGCACATATCCAACCAGTCTTCGTACTTTCCAGATATTGTTTTTGGTTACAAAATTTCAAGATATTTAAATACTAAAAAGAAGATTGATTCGAATTTTAATTAGTATTTTGTGGAAATTAACGTTTCTTATTATAAAAATGGTATCGAAATTATTGAACATCGTTTGGAAAAATTTATGGATCTATAAAGAGAGAAATAAATAAAAAAATTTTGCGTTTTCTTTGTAGATGTAAAGACCTTTTTCGTATATATTATTTTTCTTAAATCTGAAGGTTTTTCGAATTGTTTTGGGTCATAAAACTTTTCGTCAAGTAAAAACCGGTCGATTTCCTGGAAACTACCCTTTCCCAGCAATGCGTATGACATTGATATAAGACATTGTCTGGAAACTTCAGAGAAAAATTATCACCCGTCCTAAAAACCTCCACTTTTCTTTGAAATAAAAATAGATTTGTCGTTGTTTTATTTTTCTTTTTTATCAAATAGACATCGCAAGACTATTCAACGTATGAAATGAGATTTATTACACTTTGGAAAAGTCAATAATACTCTATAAAAAAAAAAACGAAACTTCATCACTTGAATATGATTAATTTTTTTATTAAAATGAAACTGTGATGTATTAAAGGCACTTACATTAATATAAAGGATGGTAATTTCGTATAATTTATTCCGAGGGACTTGTTTGTAAGCCAGCTACATCATAATTCTAAATTGTTTAGCATGAAATAGTCGTTTGTTAGCGAGGAAAACTGCCTCTCGTATTTATTCAATTTCAGCCTGTTCAAGCTCGAATCATAATATTCCAGCTCATCAAGTCTCAGGATATCTACGAATCAACGTAAATTCATAAATAAATTCCAAAAACTAAAACTAAAATAAAAACAATAATCATATAGAATGTTTTTCGATACAAATATACACGCGGTGTTTAAATAAAAACCACACCCAACTACTAGGAAGTAGTCATATCTTTAAGATCAGAATCGTTTAATGCCTTTGTTAGGCTCAGAAATCAAACGACGTGTATAGGAGTCGCAGACGTCGTAAATTTGATACGGAAGTGAGTAGGTGGAAAACAAAGAGATAAAAGTATCTAGAAACGTTAGCTACAGACTCTAGACAATTGAGGAATCGGAGAAAAGCGCTTGGGAATCAAGATTCGCTCAAATTGTAGTCGCACCACATCGTATCGAGTTTTCTTTCATCTAAGAATCCTACAACTTCAGAATTCAAGAATAGAAAGCCTGTTCTGAGCTTGGAAGTGTTTTGGGACTTGTCCTATACCTTTTGGACACGAATGACATGCTCAGATTAGAAAATGACCATCTGTCAACCTTTGCAGACGACCACCACACTAATTTTGAGGTAGTCCATCACCTTGACATTAAATAAATAGAGAAAAGACTCAAAAAGATTGAACCTTTCGAGCTGGTGAAGACCTTAACTAGTTTGAGTTAGATATATCTTGTAGAAGAAGGTAATTCGTCACTTGGTCTTTGTATTTCTGATGCGTACGTGTATAAAAATCGTCCAACTTTATCTTTTCCATAAACTTTGTTAACACGCCATAGAATAATATCCATTTCTATAAGAATCAATAGCAAATTCCTTGCTAATCGAAAAGTTTGGAGAAAATTAGAAAACTTTCGTAATTTCATTCCACTATGCATCTCAAAGTTGGTCATTAGCAGTGGTCACGTATAGAAACAATTGAAGTAGAAGCGTTTTGGAAATGTTATGACCTCGTTTAGTATACAGGGGCTTTCATAATTGGAAAAAAAACGTGAACCATTCCAGCTCCATCATTCAATTTTTCCAGACAATCCCTAACTAGTTTGGATTTTATGATATCGAAGCTTCAATGGTTTCTTGGTTATCTAGATTCAACTGGACATCATCCTGATAGATGTCCTAGATTTGGTTATTATTAGGGAACAGTCCTGAACGTTTTAAATGATGTTTTATCTGCCACGATTTCCAGGAGAGATTCAGAATCATTTCTAATGCAACTGTTGGACAAGATTTCCAGTTACACACATCCAATCTGTCTTTGTACCTTCTAGAGATTGTTTTTGGTTATAAAACTTTTCGTCAAGTAAAAACTAATCGATTTTCGATCTCAAAATTTATAAAATAACTTTATCTTTCTTGTCTAAATCATTTAATTAATTTAGAAAATCCCAAACGAGTTTGTATTTTGTAATATTGAAGCTTGAAGCTTCAATGGTTTCTTGGTTATCTAGATTCAACTGGACATCATCCTGATGGATGTCCTAGACTTGGTTATTATTTAAGAACAGTCCTGGACGTTCTAAATGATGTTTTATTTGCCACGATTTCCAGGAGATATTCAGTATCATTTCTGATGCAGCTGTTGGACAAGATTTCCAGTTGCACACATCCAATCTGTCTACGTAACTTCTAGAGATTGTTTTTGGTTATTAAACTTTTCGTCAAGTAAAAACTAATCGATTTTCGATCTCAAAATTTATAAAATAACTTTATCTTTTATGTCTAAATCATTTAATTAATTTCAAAAATCCCAAACTAGTTTGTATTTTGTAATATTGAAGCTTCAGTGACTGCTTGGTTATCTAGATTCAACTGGACATCATCCTGATGAATGTCCTAGACTTGGTTATTATTTAAGAACAATCCTGGACGTTCTAAATGATGTTTTATTTGCCACGATTTCCAGGAGTGATTCAGAATCATTTCTAATGCAGCTGTTGGACAAGATTTCCAGTTGCACACATCCAATCTGTCTTCGTAACTTCTAGAGATTGTTTTTGGTTATAAAACTTTTCGTCAAGTAAAAACTAATAGAGTTTCGATTTCAAAATTTATAAAATAACTTAATCTTTCATGTCTAAATCATTTAATTAATTTAGAAAATCCCAAACGAGTTTGTATTTTGTAATATTGAAGCTTCAGTGACTGCTTGGTTATCTAGATTCAATTGGACATCATCCTGATGGATGTCCTAAACTTGGTTATTATTTAAGAACAGTCCTGAACGTTTTAAATGATGTTTTATCTGCCACGATTTCCAGGAGAGATTCAAAATCATTTCTAATGCAACTGTTGGACAAGATTTCCAGTTACACACATCCAATCTGTCTTTGTACCTTCTAGAGATTGTTTTTGGTTATAAAACTTTTCGTCAAGTAAAAACTAATCGATTTTCGATCTCAAAATTTATAAAATAACTTTATCTTTCTTGTCTAAATCATTTAATTAATTTAGAAAATCCCAAACGAGTTTGTATTTTGTAATATTGAAGCTTGAAGCTTCAATGGTTGCTTGGTTATCTAGATTCAATTGGACATCATCCTGATGGATGTCCTAGATTTGGTTATTATTTAAGAACAGTCCTGAACGTTTTAAATGATGTTTTATCTGCCACGATTTCCAGGAGATATTCAGAATCATTTCTAATGCAACTGTTGGACAAGATTTCCAGTTACACACATCCAATCTGTCTTTGTACCTTCTAGAGATTGTTTTTGGTTATAAAACTTTTCGTCAAGTAAAAACTAATCGATTTTCGATCTCAAAATTTATAAAATAACTTTATCTTTCTTGTCTAAATCATTTAATTAATTTAGAAAATCCCAAACGAGTTTGTATTTTGTAATATTGAAGCTTCAGTGACTGCTTGGTTATCTAGATTCAATTGGACATCATCCTGATGAATGTCCTAGATGGTTATTATTTAAGAACAGTCCTGAACGTTTTAAATGATGTTTTATCTGCCACGATTTCCAGGAGAGATTCAAAATCATTTCTAATGCAACTGTTGGACAAGATTTCCAGTTACACACATCCAATCTGTCTTCGTACCTTCTAGAGATTGTTTTTGGTTATAAAACTTTTCGTCAAGTAAAAACTAATCGATTTTCGATCTCAAAATTTATAAAATAACTTTATCTTTCTTGTCTAAATCATTTAATTAATTTAGAAAATCCCAAACGAGTTTGTATTTTGTAATATTGAAGCTTGAAGCTTCAATGGTTGCTTGGTTATCTAGATTCAATTGGACATCATCCTGATGGATGTCCTAGATTTGGTTATTATTTAAGAACAGTCCTGGACGTTCTAAATGATGTTTTATTTGCCACGATTTCCAGGAGTGATTCAGAATCATTTCTAATGCAGCTGTTGGACAAGATTTCCAGTTGCACACATCCAATCTGTCTTCGTAACTTCTAGAGATTGTTTTTTGTTATAAAACTTTTCGTCAAGTAAAAACTAATCGATTTTCGATGTCAAAATTTATAAAATAACTTAATCTTTCTTGCCTAAATCATTTAATTAATTTAGAAAATCCCAAACTAGTTTGTATTTTGTAATTTTGAAGCTTCAATGGTTGCTTGGTTATCTAGATTCAACTGGACATCATCCTGATGGATGTCCTAGACTTGGTTATTATTTAAGAACAGTCCTGGACGTTCTAAATGATGTTTTATTTGCCACGATTTCCAGGAGATATTCAGTATCATTTCTAATGCAACTGTTGGACAAGATTTCCAGTTACACACATCCAATCTGTCTTTGTACCTTCTAGAGATTGTTCCTAGTGGTATTAAGACTAATTTCAGTACTCCAAACCATTGATTCAAATGTGATAATTGGTCATACAAATTCCCATTCCCTTCCTGCGAAGTTTCTGCACACCATCAGCACTTTTGTGACATTAGTAATCTCCTTTTCTTGTTGTTCTACTTTCTACTCAATGATCTGCAAGTCTAGCTTCATGGACGTGAATTCCTCAAACCTGCTGCTCCACTTCTTCTTTTAATTATTTCAGTCTCCATCTTGAGATGTCGATGTCTATGAAACGTCTCATCTCTTTGGAGGTCTGACTCTTCATCTTCTGGTGGTTGGCTTCTTCGGAATGCTTGTTTCGCCTCCCCAATTTCCCCAAGGGTTAAATCGATTATTAATTAAAGGATTCTCTCTCGTTTCAGCTGCATAGGGAGGCTTAACCTCACTTTTTATCATATTAGTTGATACGTTCGTCTTAAGACGAATATATTTTCGAAAATAACCGATTCGTAGCAAAAAGAAAAGAACGAGCAAAATATCAATTTAGCGTTACCCTTTTCCTCGAACAACCATATTTCTTTCTCGACATCGCCAATGTGGAAATTATTTTTTATAGCGAGTGGAATTTATGAAAACGAATTAAGAAAAAGACTGTTCTCGCAGGTTAAGGGTCGAAGGGCCTTTTCCCCAAACGGTCATCGTGGATATTGCCCTTAAAAAACTGCTCCGTAACGACGAAGAAAGGACGGTAAAGACCGAAACGTTTAAATAAATAAATGAACTTTATTATCGCTTTCAAAGGGTCACTTTTTTATCAAAAAAAAAAAAATAAGACGTGATAAATTTTAATTTAACGAATGTTTGAGTCGTACGTATAGAATTTTATGCACATCGACACAATCGAATGCCTTCTAAGATCAAAAAAGTCCATCAATCGGCGAATTCGCGCGGCGCTTTTCGAACGGCTTCTTTCACAATTTTCATAAATGACGCAACTCGTTTGATGTTCATTTGTATATAATTTTTTTAGTAGCAGGCGGTTTATTTACAGTATTTCTTCCTTATCTACGCTCGTAATTTTCTTCAAAAATATGAGGGCGTAAGTAACGAGTAAAAAATCGTAGATGAGGACAAATATTGTTACGAACAAGTTTCGAAAAGTAATACCCTAGGCCGGCCCTGTCGAAGTTTTGAAAATCGACGGATTCGCGCGGCGCTTTTCGAACGGCTTCTTTCACAATTTTCATAAATGACGCAACTCGTTTGATGTTCATTTGTATATAATTTTTTTAGTAGCAGGCGGTTTATTTACAGTATTTCTTCCTTATCTACGCTCGTAATTTTCTTCAAAAATATGAGGGCGTAAGTAACGAGTAAAAAATCGTAGATGAGGACAAATATTGTTACGAACAAGTTTCGAAAAGTAATACCCTAGGCCGGCCCTGTCGAAGTTTTGAAAATCGACGGATTCGCGCGGCGCTTTTCGAACGGCGTCTTTCACAATTTTCATAAATGGCGCAACTCGTTTGATGTTTAATTGTATATATTTTTTTTTAGTAGCAGACGGTTTATTTACAGTATTTCTTCCTTATCTACGCTCGTAATTTTCTTCAAAAATATGAGGGAGTTGGTAACGAGTAAAAAAACGTGAATGAGGATCAATATTGTTGCGAACAAGTTTCGAAAAGTGATTCCTTAGGCCGGCCCTGTCGAATTTTTGAAAATTCGACGGATTCGCGCGGTGCTTTTCGAACGACGTCCTTTACAATTTTCATAAATGACGGAACTCGTTTGATATTCATTTGTATATAAATTTTTTAGTAGCAGGCGGTTTAATTACAGTATTTCTTATATATAATTCATCAAATACGTAGGTAACGAGTAAAAAAACGTGGATGAGGATCAATATTGTTACGAACAAGTTCTCAAAATGGTTCCCTAAGCCGGCCCTGACTAAATTTAAGCAATCGGCGAATTCGCTCAGCGCTTTTCGAACGGCGTCTTTCGCAGTTTTCATAAATGACGCAACTCGTTCGATATTCATTTGCATATAAATTTTTTAGTAGCAGGCGGTTTATTTACAGTATTTCTTATATATAATTCATCAAATACGTAGGTAACGAGTAAAAAAACGTGGATGAGGATCAATATTGTTACGAACAAGTTCTCAAAATGGTTCCCTAAGCCGGCCCTGACTAAATTTAAGCAATCGGCGAATTCGCTCAGCGCTTTTCGAACGGCGTCTTTCGCAATTTTCATAAATGGCGCAACTCGTTTGATATTTATTTGTATATAATTTTTTTAGTAGCAGGCGGTTTATTTACAGTATTTCTTATATATAATTCATCAAATACGAGGGTAACGAGTAAAAAAACCTGGATGAGGATCGATATTGTTACGAACAAGTTCTCAAAATGGTTCCCTTAGCCGGCCCTGACGCAATTTTAAACAATCGGCGAATTCGCGCAACGCTTTTCGAACGGCTTCTTTCACAGTTTTCATAAATGGCGCAACTCGTTTGATGTTTATTTGTATATAATTTTTTTGTAGCAGACGGTTTATTTATAGTATTTCTTACAATTTATACAAACGCAGGCGATATTAAAGGTTACGGTGACTGTGTTTAGAGATCGGAAAGGATGATCTAAAAAAGAAGTAGAGTTTTGATAGCCCAGTATTGGCCCCCAACATCTTCCACAAGCCAAAGGAATACTTAAGTGGCAAACAAGAGCTGTATAGTTAGAGTTAGAGGACATATGACAATTGACAAATGTGACGTTGACAGTTGACGTTAATGACAGTTGAACAAAAACAGTTTTAATATATAAAAAATCTTCTTTTCTTTTACCAATAATACAACACTCTTGTACTTTAAATAGATCCAAATACTTTTGGTCAGTTTTCACGGAATTTTTCTTCATTTGCAATGACAGTGAATGATTTCGGCTAATCAATTTCAACGAGATTAGGTCAATGTAGATGTAGACCTTCGTAATTTCGACCTCTTTAACAGCCAGATAGTTTTCTGAGTGTATCTCTCTCTTCATCAGTCTATTTTCAGAGCTCATCAATCGTTTAGCTGGTCGCGAACGGTCATCAGCTTAACAAATAGAGGGTTAAACTCAACTATGATCTGGATATAAAGGTCACAAATTATTTACGGCGTTGTCGGGAATTTCTACTCAGAAAAAAAAACATTTTTTTGTATCCATTTCGTAAATAATAAAAAAAACGATAAGATCGAATCGTAATTAGATAAATCAAGTTGTATAATAAACATTTTAATTGAAAATAAAGAGAAATTATGTAAATGGCAACGTCGTACGATGATTAAGTGACCGTGTGTTCGCAGAAATTTTATTTATATCTGGTGCCAGTGAAGTTCTTAGGACGTTCCGTTTCAATTTTCGTCTAAAGGACGACGCGATGACGTGCGAGGATGAATCTTCCATTATTTTTCTAGTGGACAAAAAGTAGTGATGAAATTAATGGACCAGATGATAATAAACTACATAGTTGTTTTGCTTGTTCCTGTACAGTTCGTTTCCAGTGAATCGCGAGTGGTTTTTTCGACTTTTTCAAAAAAAAACAATTTACTATATTCATAGATTGATTGATTACCAAATTCTGACGGTTATAACCAAAGTTTTCGAACGGTTCGTTTCGTACAGGGACTATTTTGATTCATTCTATTGTACGAGGGAGCGTCAGAAATTTTTAATAAATGAATTCTTACGAAAAATGACAATTAGTAAAAAATATGTAAATAGTCAAAACCACATGAAATATTTCATTAATTATTCAATTTTAACCCCTCCAGGAGCTCCTGTTTTATATCTACACTTTAATTTCTTACAAAAACTGTTAAAAATACGATTAGATCTTATAAAACTTGATACAAATTAAACTTTTTTTTAGTTTGACGTTATTTTTCATAAAAAAAGTCGTTTTTAAAAATTAATAAGCTTCTACTTGTAATTTTTTATATTATAATTCGGTTCTAATCATAACACTATTTTTTACCACGCCCTATATATATTTATAAGTGATACATGTTTGTTATTTCAAAAAAAAAATGTACTAGTCCATTAATTTTATCTACCGAGTAGACACTGAAAACATTAAAAAACTTTTACACTCAGATGACTTTCGAATTCATTCTGACTGTTCAGATTTTATCAAAATAAGGGTTAATTGACAGTTAGTTAAACCTGTCACCTGTTTAAAGTTCCTTTATCGAATTTAAAACGAGATAAGACATAATATATATTGTCGTACTACTACAAAATTTATTCTAAATACGGTCCTGTCTCGAGTGATATCATCACGTTTGACACGTATACTTTAAACTCGTTACTTATCTTCAGAAACTAATATTTGTATAGGAATATTCAGCAAAAGTTTTTATTAATTACGTTAAAACAACAAAATTTCGTATACCAATTTACTAATAACTTTAACAAATCAAATTATTTATACTAATTTTCGTAAACGTGCACCTGGTTCCCAATAACGTTATAAATTAAAAATGGTGTATAAAGATTAGTTAAAACGATTACATAACCTTAAATAACGTTTCAAAATGAAGTTTTAAAAGTTAGGTCGTTGAAATCCACCTTGTATAATAATTAAAAACTGTCAAATCAATTTTGTATTAAATCATAAACTTTTAACCTAAAGAAAAAAACGTATTAATTAAAATAATGAATGTATAAGCACGAACTAGCGTAGCATGTGGTCATTAAAAATAACAGATGAAACTAAAAGCAAATTGTCGGGTAGATAACCCTTCAAATTTCATTTTCAATAGATCGATCACTTGTAATATAAATATAACGAGACCCTCAATGATACGCGACCATGTATAAGAGATACTTTTAGATGATTCTTCTTTTTCGAGTTCCTTCTCAGATGGTATCGAGATAATACAAATCAACTGGCTGGTTAAAAGGATATACGTTAGTTTAGGAGTGTCTACTTTACCAATCTAACTATTTATAATATAAAAAAATTGAGTATTACGTAATAAATTATCGATATTATTAGTATAACCCTCGTAACTAACGTATATTAGGTATTCCAGTGGTATGTTTAAAGGAATGTTACCTAAAATGGCATCTCTGCTATTACTGATAATTAACAATACACAGAAGGGAGAAATTATATGAACGACAAACATTCCAATCATATATACGGTGTCTCTAAATAACTACGGAGGTAAAAGTCGTTAATTATACATTTTATTATAATGGGGATGACACTATTTCTCTAAACATACAATTTTAAAAACCCACAGTTATTTAGGATGGTTAATTTTTATTGCGCCTCTATGTATTTTAGCTATAATTACGAATTAAAATAATCGATATAATCGCCAACCTGTTAAGTTAGGTTAGGTTAAGTTAAGTATCAATATTTCGCAACGAGCTAAATTTTATCCTTCATTTTCAACTTATTTAGTGTGGATTTACATTAAAATCGTATTCGTGCCTTCGTTTCCATTAAATTCAAATCATTTTCTTTTTATAGAAAATAATCGAAAATAAATCAATGTCAAAAATGTCACAATCTGCTGTCATTCAAAATATTTTCGGAATGCTAGATTAGTTAAAATTAATAAAAATGTGAATAATACAAAATTATCGGTCATATTTAATTTATAAAACTAATATATTGTAATAAAATTATTTGAATAAAATATATTTTTTATTCATTGTTATTTTAATGTAGGAGCTGATTTATTTATAGTAAAATGTAAAATGTAGTTTCCGTGGTGTAGTGGTTATCACATCCGCCTAACACGCGGAAGGTCCCCGGTTCGATCCCGGGCGGAAACAATTTTATTTTATTTTTATTCGATCCAAATAATATCTTTTTTCAAAAAAAAGTTATTGAGATTGTTTTTAGGAAATACTGAACTAAAATCGAATAAAGGATCGATTACGTATTCGAGATGAATCTAGATTGGATAGAGGGCGATTTCTATTCGTCTAATTTCCGGTTTAATCTGGTTAGTTTCTATCTACAGAATGTCTGTAAAAAATATCATCCGATGTAATTGTGGAGACGTATATAAAATGCAAATATGCGTTGTAAATCATGTGTTTGTAAGATTAATTCGGTACGTGATTTTGACGAACAAATTTTTTTTTTTAATCGACTTTTTAACGTGAGCACGTATGACATAAATATGAGTTTTGAAGGGACAATTTCGATGATAAACGAAACAAGGGTTGTCGACCTTTTTCGTTTCATTAAATAATCAATTACTTGATATTAATTCCCAGTCGATGTACAAATAACGAAACTTCTGCCTAAAGAACTTCCGAAACTTATAACAAAAGTTTTTATTAAATCAGGACCGGAACGAAATATTTTTTTAAAGGTACACTAAAAAAATCTAAAAAAAAATTCATCGAAATAATACTCTAGTTGAAAGGTAACGAATTAAGATGGCGCACACATCAAGAAAGCGTTTCGGAAATATTCATTTTGACAACTGACATTGACAGTAATGACATTGAACCACGTTAACTTAGATTTTATCAACATTTTAGATAATTTCTGATTGTGAAATAAATTTCGTGACGATTCAAAAGTTTAAATAGAAAACATCGTAACTCGAGACCGCCATTTTGTTTAAAACTAATCGTACTCCGTAAATACGTAAATACGAAATACAATTGGTGAAAAGTCTTCATGTAACGTTCATGCTTCTAAATCGATATGTTATTATTCCAAACGACAGCCCTTTATTCCCCTTCTATTTGATTCCGTCTTACATTAACAAGGTATAACCTCATCAAAGCACCAACTCCCCCCAAAAAGAAACAACTCCAAATTGATTCCGAACTTACTTCGAATGAACCGGTATCTATATATATACGAGGGTTGTCTTTGAAGTATATATAATTAGTCAATCAAGCGACGTCATCACTTGTAACCGTTTTAGTCGTTTTCGGAACAGGTTCGTTTTGACGTAGCTTTCAAAAGAGCCAGAAATTATGTTTTAATTGAAGTAATTTTCATGTTCTAAACTCATATTGACAAGATTGATGGTTTTACAGAGTTTTTATTTACTTAAAGACGAAGTAAAATAAACGTCAAGATGACAGCGCTGAATGTCACAAGCAGGGCCGCCAACTGCTGAGAACGGAAGTTACTAAAACTAACCCTGCTGGTTTTGAACCAACTCTTAGGTTTTTTTTTAAATCAAACAATACGAGGGGGGTTTTGTTTGTAATAAATCACCCCAACGAATCTAACAAAAATAAAAAAATAGTTAAATAGCTTTTATATTGTGTAGTGTTTTGGGTGTATACTTAAAAACAAAAATTATTGGTAAAAATACATAATAATATGAAATTTAAATTATTTGAATTCAATATGAGGTAAAATACCGTCTAGTGGATTAGTATACACTCCAAATTGGTTAATTTCAGTAGCACTCGTCGAACTTGGGGAATGCGAGATTGAAATTTCATTATTAAAAATGATTCACGTCTTCATCAGGTAGTCGATTTATTTTTAATTGGTTTCAATTCTATTTCTAATATTTTTATTGCAAGATCTTGCATTAAACAATCAGCTGAGCTTTATCTGCGCATGCGCAAGAAATATTGTTAGGGTATTGCATGTATCAAACAGCCTTAAGGTTAATACAGAACCAAACAACTGTCTTACTATTTATAATAATATCGAATTGGACGGATTCGTTAATTTTTTTATATTTAGAAGTGTGTTGACATATTAAATAAAAAAGAATTATTGAAAATTTAGAAAAACGATGTTTCCGCCCGGGATCGAACCGGGGACCTTCCGCGTGTTAGGCGGATGTGATAACCACTACACCACGGAAACGTTGTAAATTTAAAAAAATAAATCGTACAAATAACAAATGAAATTAATTTTTAAAAAATTATTTATTTCATAAAATAAAACATAATATAAAGTAATATATAATGAAATTGGTAATAATGTAAAAAATACAAAAGATTCACACTTTTCTGATCATTTAAAAAGTCGTCGGCGACAACAGATAAACCGTTTAAATCGCTCCGAACAGATCCGGATTTGAATGGATTTATAAATTGATGGCAGATAAGGAGATTCCGATATTCAATATAGCTTCAGTGAAAATTGAATTTAAAAAAAAAAACAAATATTTTATCTGGATTTTCATTCGTTTCATTCAGTAGTTTCCGGTGAAAATTGAAAAGAAAATCGACACTGAAGATTTCGATTAAATACATAACTTCTTTAATGCAAATGACAAATTTTGTTTTCATATCTATGCATCACTGTGTGAAAATTAATGAAATAAGTGAAATTCTACAATTTGTAATGAATTTCTAATGATTCATTTATTTCTCATTCATTTAAATGAAATAATCTCTGAATAAAACACCTAAATTAGCTAGAAAAACCCTTAAACTACCTGAAAAACACAAAAATTTGGTGGAATATCTAAGAAATTACCAGAAAAACTCAGAAATTAAATGGAGAAAGCCAGAAATTGCCTATAAAACCTAGATCCTATCTAGATAGAGCCAGAAATTAGCTGGATAAACTTCAAATTAGGTAGAAAAGCCCGAAAATTTGCTAGACAAACCCAGAAATTAACTAGAAAACCTCAGACGAGCAAAGAAATAAGTGGATAATCCCAGAAAGTAAGCAGAAAAACCCACAATTCAGTTATGACAACCCAGAAATTAGTTAGAATGCCCGGAAATTAGCTAAAAAACCGCAGAAATAAGGTATAGAACGCCATAAGTTAGCTATAAAACTCAGAATTCAGCTATAAAACCACATAAATTAGCTACAAAACTCATAAGTTAGTTATAAAACCCCATATATTAACAAGAAAACCCCTGGAATTAGTGAAAAATCCTCAATTAAGTTATAAAAACCCAGAAATTGGCTTAGAAAACCCAGATATTAGCTAGAAACCCCGAAATAAGATATAAAACCCCATAAATTAGGTATAAAACTCATAATTTAGCTTAAAAACCCCATAAAATAGCTAGAAACCCCAGGAATTAGTTAAAAATCCAGAAATTATTTACAAAAACCCAGAAATTAGCTAAAAATAGGTTATAAAATCCCATAAATTACCGGGAATATACGAAAAACCTGGAAATTCGGTGGAAAATTCAGAAATTAGGCATAAAAAATCACAATTAGCTAGAAAAACCCGGAAATTAGCTATAAAGACCCAGAAATTCGGTAGAAGAACAAAGAAATTAGGTTGAGAATCTCAGAAAGTACGCAGTGAACCCACAATTCAGTTATAAAACCCCATAAATTAGCTGCAAAACTCATAAGTTAGTTATAAAATCTTATAAATCAGCTAGAAAACCCAGAAATTAGTTAAAAATCCACAATTTAGTTATAAAAACCAAGAAATTAACTAAAAATCTCGAAATATGGTATAAAACCCCATAAATTATCTATAAAACTCATAAGTTTGCTACAAAACCGCATAATATAGCTAGAAAACCCAGGAATTAGTCAAAAATTCACAATTTACTTTAAAAACCCAGAAATTGGTTAGAAAACTCAGAAATTAGCTAGAAACCCCGAAATAAAATCCCATAAATTCCAGCAAATAGATAGAAAACCCAGAAATTGTGTGGAAAACCTTGAAATTAGGTATAAAAACCCAGAAATTAGTTAGAAAGCCCGGAAATTAGCTAGAAAACCGCAGAAATTAGCTACAAAACTCATAAGTTAGTTATAAAACCCCATATATTATCTAGAAAACCCTGGAATTAGTGAAAAATCCTCAATTTAGTCATAAAAAACCAGAATTGGCTTAGAAAACCCAGATATTAGCTAGAAACCCCGAAATAAGATGTAAAACCCCATAAATTAGCTATAAAACACATAATTTAGCTAAAAAAAACATGAAATAGCTGGAAACCCCAAGAATTAGTTAAAAATCCACAATTTATTTATAAAAACCCAGAAATTAGCTAGAAATAGGTTATAAAACCCCATAAATTACAGGAAATAGATAGAAAACCTAGAAATTGGGTGGAAAACTCAGAAAAGGCATAAAAATCAGAATTTGCTAGAAAAACCTGGAAATTAGCTATAAAGACCCAGAAATTCGATAGAAGAACAAAGAAATTAGGTTGAGAATATCAGAAAATAGGCAGAAAACCCACAATTCAATTATAAAACCCCATAAATTAGCTGGAAAACTCATAAGTCAGTTATAAAATCTTATAAATCAGCTAGAAATCCCAGGAATTAGTTAAAAATCCACAATTTATTTATAAAAACTCAGAAATTAGCTAGAAATAGGTTATAAAACCCCATAAATTACAGTAAATATATGCAAAACCTAGAAATTGAGTGGAAAACTTGGAAATTAGGCATAAAAAATCAGAATTAGTTAGAAAAACCCAGAAATTAGCTAGAAATCCCCAGAAATTCGGTAGAAGAATAAAGAAATTAGGTTGATAATCTCAGAAAGTACGCAGAAAACCCACAATTCAGTTATAAAACCCCATAAATTAGCTGCAAAACTCATAAGTTAGTTATAAAATCTTATAAATCAGCTAGAAATCCCAGGAATCAGTTAAAAATCCACAATTTAGTTATAAAAACCAAGAAATTAGTTAAAAATCTCGAAATAGGGTATAAAACCTCATAAATTAGCTGCAAAACTCATAATCTAGCTATAAAACCACATAATATAGCTAGAAAACCCAGAAATTAGTTAAAAATTCACAATTTACTTTAAAAACCCAGAAATTGGTTAGAAAACCCAGAAATTAGCTAGAAAGCCCCAGAAATTCGGTAGAAGAACAAAGAAATTAGGTTGAGAATCTCAGAAAGTACGCAGAAAACCCACAATTAGTTATAAAACCCCATAAATTAGTTGCAAAACTCGTAAGTTAGTTATAAAATCTTATAAATCAGCTATAAATCCCAGGAATTAGTCAAAAATTCACAATTTATTTCAAAAACCCAGAAATTGGTTAGAAAACTCAGAAATTAGCTAAAAATCTCGAAATAAAACCCCATAAATTCCAGGAAATAGATAGAAAACCCAGAAATTGTGTGGAAAACCTTGAAATTAGGTATATAAACTCAGAATTAGCTAGAAAAACCCAGAAATTAGTTAGAAAAATGTGTGTTCTTTCCAAGATCCGTCTAAAAAAGTCTATTTCTGAGTTGTTTCGCCCCATCTTTCGTTCTGAAAACATCCCCCGAACTTAATTGCTCTGTATTTTCACTGAGAGAATCTCCATGTCTATAATACCGCTGTTGACAGGTATGGGTTTTGTTTGTTTGCCATCAAGGCGAGCCTGAAGTTCATTGTCTGATTATATTTATAGATGAAACTCAAATTCAAAGCCTCTTAAACGTTTAAATTATTAGTTATCATCGTTATTTTTGTATTTTTAACGTATTTACATAAATTCTATGTTTCTTTTAGTTCGTATTTCACATCATTAAAATGACATTCGTGGTACGGAAATTTTTTTTGTTATTTATTATCTTTTGCACTCTTCAAAATAATAATAAAAACGAGTATGAAAATTCTAACAAAGAGCTCGTTTTATGTTGAATAAATGTAATTTTAAATTTCCGCATTGATCCAGTGTTTTGTAGACCGAAGCTTTCGTAGTCGGAAATCCTACTGAATGCGCCATGTTAACATTTTTAACGAATTCACTCTATTATTAAAATATTCTGCTAAAATTTTTTACTTTCGAAAAGATTCGGATAGAAAACAACGAACGTTTCGTTTTTTATTTAACTTTTTTTTCCATATAAATCTGTCATAGTCGGAGATATGCAATTGAACTTATACGAGGGTCGCACCGAATATCGCATACGCGGGAAAAAAACTCGATTGAATAATCAGATCGAACTACAACACGTTTTTAACCATTTTTAACAAATTCGAGACGCTCATATTTTAAAAAAAAACATCTGAAATGCAGTTAAATGTAAAAAAAAAACCATCGAAATCGTTCATCATATTCGTTAAATTCGTTGTATGATAAACTGCTCGAATGGCCGTAATCAGTGGAGCAAATCAATGATGCCGGTATCCCTAAAACCACAGGCAATAAATATAAAGTGCTGATTTGTTCATTTGCTGATATAAATAGCTAATTTATAGGAAAATATAGTGGATGTGTAAACGAAGTTACGTCAGTTTTCGATTCTAACCGATAATAAATCGATTCGACCGTCAAAAAAATACTTTACATTTTATTCTTATTGATCCGCATCAGAACAACTCGTTTAATGTAAACTAATCAACTGTTTATTGAAGTTTTACAACGTTTACATACGAGATTTATGATTTATTTTGTATTTATTTAGTACAGTGATCAAAAAGCTGTAATAATGTAGTGATGAAAATATTTTATCTGGATTTTCATTCGTTTCATTCAGTAGTTTCCGGTGAAAATTGAAAAGAAAATCGACACTGAAGATTTCGATTATATACATAACTTCTTTAATGCAAATGACAAATTTTGTTTTCATATCTACGCATCTCTGTATGAAAATTAATGAAATAAGTGAAATTCTACAATTTGTAATGAATTTCTAATGATTCATCCATTTTATTCTGCTGTATCTTTCCATATTTTCACCTAAATTAGAAGCCACAAAAATCGAGGAATTGCTCATTCATTTAAATAGAATAATCTCTGAATAAAACACCTAAATTAGCTAGAAAACCCCATAAATTAGCTGAAAAACCCAAAAATTAGGTGGAATATCTAAGAAATTACCAAATAGACTCAGAAATTAGGTGCAGAAAACCTAGAAATCAGTTTAAAAAAGCCAGATATCAGCTGGAAAAACCCAGAAATTAACTAGAAAGCTCAGAAATTCGATAAAAAAACAAAAATATTAGTTTGAAAATCTCAAAAAGTAGACAGAAAACCCACAGTTCAGTTATAAAAACCCAGAAATTAGTTAGAAAACCCAGAAATTACCTAGAAAACACCAAAAATAGAGTATTAAACCTCATAAAATAATTATAAATCAGCTATAAAATCCAATAAATAAGCTTAAAAATCTACAATTTAGTTAAAAGAAACCTAGAAATTCGTTGGGAAAGTCAGAAATGAACTGGAAAATACCATAAATAAGGTTTAAATTTCATAAGTTAGCTATAAAACTCAGAAGTCAGTTATAAAACCCCATAAATTAGCTGAAAAATCCAGGAATTAGGTAAAAATCCGCAATTTAGTTATAAAAAACCAGAAATTAGTTAGAAAACCCAGAAATTAGCTAGAAAACCCAAGAAATAGGGTATAAAACCTCATAAATTAGCTATAAAACTCAGATGTCAGCTATAAATCTCCATAAATTAGATAGAAAATACAGGAATTAGTTAAAAATCCACAATTTAGTTATTAAAAACGCAAAAATTAGTTAGAAAACCCAGAAATTAGCTAGAAAACATCATAAATAGGGTATTTAACCTTATAAGTTGACTATAATACTCAAAAGTCAGCTATAAAACCCCACAAAAAAGCTGGAAAATCTAGGAATTAGTTAAAAATCCACAATTTAGTTATAAATAAACCCAGAAATTAGTTGGAAACCCAGAAATCAGCTAGAAACTCCATAAATAAGGTATAAAATTCCATAAGCTATCTATAAAACTCAGAATTCAGTTATAAAACCCCATAAATTAGCTGGAAAATCCAGGAATTAGCTGAAAAGCCACAATTCAGTTATAAAAAAAAACAGGAAATTAGTTAGAAAACACCAGAACTAGTTAGCTATAAAACTCAGAAATCAGTTATTAAACCCCATAAATTAGCTAGAAAATCCAGGAGTTACATGCAAAACCACAATTTCAATAAAAAAATCTCAAAAATTAGTTAGAAACCGAGAAATTAGCTAGAAAACTCCAGAAATAGGGTATTAAACCTCATAAATTAGCTATAAAACTCAGATGTCAGCTATAAAACTCCATAAATTAGATGGAAAATACAGGAATTAGTTAAAAATTCACAATTTAGTTATTAAAAACGCAAAAATTAGTTAGAAAACCCAGAAATTAGCTAGAAAACCCAAGAAATAGGGTATAAAACCTCATAAATTAGCTATAAAACTCAGATGTCAGCTATAAATCTCCATAAATTAGATAGAAAATACAGGAATTAGGTAAAAATCCGCAATTTAGTTATAAAAAACCAGAAATTAGTTAGAAAACCCAGAAATTAGCTAGAAAACCCAAGAAATAGGGTATAAAACCTCATAAATTAGCTATAAAACTCAGATGTCAGCTATAAATCTCCATAAATTAGATAGAAAATACAGGAATTAGTTAAAAATCCACAATTTAGTTATTAAAAACGCAAAAATTAGTAAGAAAACCCAAGAAATAGGGTATAAAACCTCATAAATTAGCTATAAAACTCAGATATCAGCTATAAAACTCCATAAATTAGCTGGAAAATCCAGGAGTTACATGCAAAACCACAATTTCAATAAAAAAAAACTCAAAAATTAGTTAGAAACCCAGGAATTAGCTAGAAAACACCAGAACTAGGGTATTAAACCTCATAAGTTAGCTATAAAACTAAGAAATCAGTTATTAAACCCCATAAATTAGGTAAAAAATCCAGGAATTACATGCAAAACCACAATTTCAATAAAAAAATCTCAAAAATTAGTTAGAAACCGAGAAATTAGCTGGAAAACTCCAGAAATAGGGTATTAAACCTCATAAATTAGCTATAAAACTCAGTTATCAGCTATAAAACTCCATAAATTAGCTGGAAAATCCAGGAGTTACATGCAAAACCACAATTTCAATAAAAAAATCTCAAAATTAGTTAGAAACCGAGAAATTAGCTAGAAAACTCCAGAAATAGGGTATTAAACCTCATAAATTAGCTATAAAACTCAGATATCAGCTATAAAACTCCATAAATTAGCTGGAAAATCCAGGAGTTACATGCAAAACCACAATTTCAATAAAAAAATCTCAAAAATTAGTTAGAAACCGAGAAATTAGCTAGAAAACTCCAGAAATAGGGTATTAAACCTCATAAATTAGCTATAAAACTCAGATGTCAGCTATAAAACTCCATAAATTAGATGGAAAATACAGGAATTAGTTAAAAATTCACAATTTAGTTATTAAAAACGCAAAAATTAGTTAGAAAACCCAGAAATTAGCTAGAAAACCCAAGAAATAGGGTATAAAACCTCATAAATTAGCTATAAAACTCAGATGTCAGCTATAAATCTCCATAAATTAGATAGAAAATACAGGAATTAGGTAAAAATCCGCAATTTAGTTATAAAAAACCAGAAATTAGTTAGAAAACCCAGAAATTAGCTAGAAAACCCAAGAAATAGGGTATAAAACCTCATAAATTAGCTATAAAACTCAGATGTCAGCTATAAATCTCCATAAATTAGATAGAAAATACAGGAATTAGTTAAAAATCCACAATTTAGTTATTAAAAACGCAAAAATTAGTAAGAAAACCCAAGAAATAGGGTATAAAACCTCATAAATTAGCTATAAAACTCAGATATCAGCTATAAAACTCCATAAATTAGCTGGAAAATCCAGGAGTTACATGCAAAACCACAATTTCAATAAAAAAAAACTCAAAAATTAGTTAGAAACCCAGGAATTAGCTAGAAAACACCAGAACTAGGGTATTAAACCTCATAAGTTAGCTATAAAACTAAGAAATCAGTTATTAAACCCCATAAATTAGGTAAAAAATCCAGGAATTACATGCAAAACCACAATTTCAATAAAAAAATCTCAAAAATTAGTTAGAAACCGAGAAATTAGCTGGAAAACTCCAGAAATAGGGTATTAAACCTCATAAATTAGCTATAAAACTCAGTTATCAGCTATAAAACTCCATAAATTAGCTGGAAAATCCAGGAGTTACATGCAAAACCACAATTTCAATAAAAAAAAAACTCAAAAATTAGTTAGAAACCCAGGAATTAGCTAGAAAACACCAGAACTAGGGTATTAAACCTCATAAGTTAGCTATAAAACTAAGAAATCAGTTATTAAACCCCATAAATTAGGTAAAAAATCCAGGAATTACATGCAAAACCACAATTTCAATAAAAAAATCTCAAAAATTAGTTAGAAACCGAGAAATTAGCTGGAAAACTCCAGAAATAGGGTATTAAACCTCATAAATTAGCTATAAAACTCAGTTATCAGCTATAAAACTCCATAAATTAGCTGGAAAATCCAGGAGTTACATGCAAAACCACAATTTCAATAAAAAAATCTCAAAAATTAGTTAGAAACCGAGAAATTAGCTAGAAAACTCCAGAAATAGGGTATTAAACCTCATAAATTAGCTATAAAACTCAGATATCAGCTATAAAACTCCATAAATTAGCTGGAAAATCCAGGAGTTACATGCAAAACCACAATTTCAATAAAAAAATCTCAAAAATTAGTTAGAAACCGAGAAATTAGCTAGAAAACTCCAGAAATAGGGTATTAAACCTCATAAATTAGCTATAAAACTCAGATGTCAGCTATAAAACTCCATAAATTAGATGGAAAATACAGGAATTAGTTAAAAATTCACAATTTAGTTATTAAAAACGCAAAAATTAGTTAGAAAACCCAGAAATTAGCTAGAAAACCCAAGAAATAGGGTATAAAACCTCATAAATTAGCTATAAAACTCAGATGTCAGCTATAAATCTCCATAAATTAGATAGAAAATACAGGAATTAGTTAAAAATCCACAATTTAGTTATTAAAAACGCAAAAATTAGTAAGAAAACCCAAGAAATAGGGTATAAAACCTCATAAATTAGCTATAAAACTCAGATATCAGCTATAAAACTCCATAAATTAGCTGGAAAATCCAGGAGTTACATGCAAAACCACAATTTCAATAAAAAAAAACTCAAAAATTAGTTAGAAACCCAGGAATTAGCTAGAAAACACCAGAACTAGGGTATTAAACCTCATAAGTTAGCTATAAAACTAAGAAATCAGTTATTAAACCCCATAAATTAGGTAAAAAATCCAGGAATTACATGCAAAACCACAATTTCAATAAAAAAATCTCAAAAATTAGTTAGAAACCGAGAAATTAGCTGGAAAACTCCAGAAATAGGGTATTAAACCTCATAAATTAGCTATAAAACTCAGATATCAGCTATAAAACTCCATAAATTAGCTGGAAAATCCAGGAGTTACATGCAAAACCACAATTTCAATAAAAAAATCTCAAAAATTAGTTAGAAACCGAGAAATTAGCTAGAAAACTCCAGAAATAGGGTATTAAACCTCATAAATTAGCTATAAAACTCAGATATCAGCTATAAAAGCCCATAAATAAGCTGGAAAATCCAGGAGTTACATGCAAAACCACAATTTCAATAAAAAAATCTCAAAAATTAGTTAGAAACCGAGAAATTAGCTAGAAAACTCCAGAAATAGGGTATTAAACCTCATAAATTAGCTATAAAACTCAGATATCAGCTATAAAACTCCATAAATTAGCTGGAAAATCCAGGAGTTACATGCAAAACCACAATTTCAATAAAAAAATCTCAAAAATTAGTTAGAAACCGAGAAATTAGCTAGAAAACTCCAGAAATAGGGTATTAAACCTCATAAGTTAGCTATAAAACTCAGGAGTCAGCTATAAAACCCCATAAATTAGCTGGAAAATCCAGGAGTTACATGCAAAACCACAATTTCAATAAAAAAATCTCAAAAATTAGTTAGAAACCGAGAAATTAGCTAGAAAACTCCAGAAATAGGGTATTAAACCTCATAAGTTAGCTATAAAACTCAGGAGTCAGCTATAAAACCCCATAAATTAGCTGGAAAATCCAGGAGTTACATGCAAAACCACAATTTCAATAAAAAAATCTCAAAAATTAGTTAGAAACCCAGAAATTAGCTAGAAAACTCCAGAAATAGGGTATTAAACCTCATAAGTTAGCTATAAAACTCAGGAGTCAGCTATAAAACCCCATAAATTAGCTATAAAATCCAGGAATTAGTTACAAACCCTCAATATTAGTTATAAAAACCCCAGAAATTGGTTATAAAACCCAGAAATTAGCTAGAAACCCCGAAATAGGGTATAAAATCCCTATACCTTCAAGGAAATAGATATAAAACCCAGTCCTATACCAGTATCATCATCATTTATTTTTGCTTTGGTTTTATTCTAGTGCCTTAGCTAATAAAAGTTAGATTAAGTTAGGTTAGGATAAGCTTACGTTAAATTAGGGCAGATTACCTTGACGATGATTTAGAAAAAACGTTTTCCCATGAGATGTGATTTGGTTTTATAACCAAGAAATCAATTCAAAAAGTTGAACGAGAAATGAATCGGATCGAATTAGCGTTTTCGTAGTGGGATCGTGGTAAAATTAAACCCCAAAGTGTACTAACTCTAATACATTTCCGAGCTTTCGAAGCATATAGCTATACAATATGCTAATAAAGTGATTTGTAACCAAAATAGTTCAAATTACTGATCATGTGGCAATGTTTTACGTCATAACTGGAAAAAAAATAGTTTTTAATCATTTAAACGGTGAAATTGACGGGAATTCAATAAAAACAGCACAGAATGATTTGTTTTCCTCACTGTACTTGTATAAACTAGAATTTCGCTATGAAACAATTTTATTATCAAGTTACAGAGTTGAAATAGTCTCATGGTGATAAATCGGGACTATATGGAGTGTGTTTGAGTCCAAACTTTCTAATTTGTTACTTCATGTGTTTGAATTCGAAAGTTTTGGCGTCCAACTGGTTCAAACTTGATCGTTCATGAATTATTTGCTACGTCGGTGCCCGATTCTTCACTACCATTCCAAAACGAGTTTTTCTACAGCGTTGACGTTATCATCAGTAATATTTGTTGTGTGGCATGATGCAACGTTGCCAGCACTTCTCGTTTATAATTGTATATATACGTAATTAGGTAAACTATGGAAAAAATAAGAGATCTAAGAGAAGGAAATTATAAAGCATGTAATCTCGTGAAGCAATTTCAGAGAGAGAGAGACAACGTTATCGAAAAATGAATTATAAAAGGCAAAGGAGCAATTCTATCCAATTACAAAGAAGAATCCGTATTTAGATGGCGATTTAAATCACGATCTCGCAAATTGAAATATAATATGATGTTTCTATTTCTAATTATAATTACTACTGTAGATGATTGTCGACATTTTGTTTTTGTTTTTTTTTTTTCTAATGATTACATTCGTTGATCAAATCGCACTCCTCGAAATGATGAAGTTTTCATTTCATCTCAACAGTTTTTTTTAATACCCACCGTTTTTTTTTCGTTTTCACGTTGGAGAAATTATTTTTCGCAGTTTTCAATTTCATATTCAACGTCCCTTTATATTCCATTTCGTATTCAATTCCATGAAACAAACAGCTCTCGGAAAACTTTCTGGAATCGAAACTTTTCATAAAAAGAACGCACAACATACGCAAGCTTTAATTGAAAAATGAATTCGTCATGTACGGGACTTGGATAAGAATAAAAGAAGAAGAAAATAAGGTTATTCAAGCTCGAATTTGTAATTGCGCTCGATTAGTTCGATTCCGTAGTTCTGTGGCTATTCCACAGACTTCAAAGATTGTAATTCCGTAAATTGACGTTCTGTCAGAGTTTTCGTACTACTCTGGATCGTCTGTCAAAAACTAATAGTTCGATTTCGTAGTTCTGTGGCGATTCCACAGACTTCAAAGATTGTAATTCCTTAAATTGACGTTCTGTCAGAGTTTTCGTACAACTCTGGATCGTCTGTCAAAAACTAATAATTCGATTTCGTAGTTCTGTGGCGATTCCACAGACTTCAAAGATTGTAATTCCTTAAATTGACGTTCTGTCAGAGTTTTCGTACAACTCTGGATCGTCTGTCAAAAACTAATAATTCGATTTCGTAGTTCTGTGGCGATTCCACAGACTTCAAAGATTGTAATTCCTTAAATTGACGTTCTGTCAGAGTTTTCGTACTACTCTGGATCGTCTGTCAAAAACTAATAATTCGATTTCGTAGTTCTGTGGCGATTCCACAGACTTCAAAGATTGTAATTCCTTAAATTGACGTTCTGTCAGAGTTTTCGTACTACTCTGGATCGTCTGTCAAAAACTAATAGTTCGATTTCGTAGTTCTGTGGCGATTCCACAGACTTCAAAGATTGTAATTCCTTAAATTGACGTTCTGTCAGAGTTTTCGTACAACTCTGGATCGTCTGTCAAAAACTAATAGTTCGATTTCGTAGTTCTGTGGCGATTCCACAGACTTCAAAGAAAGTAATTCCGTAAATTGACGTTCTGTCAGAGTTTTCGTACAACTCTGGATCGTCTGTCAAAAACTAATAATTCGATTTCGTAGTTCTGTGGCGATTCCACAGACTTCAAAGATTGTAATTCCTTAAATTGACGTTCTGTCAGAGTTTTCGTACTACTCTGGATCGTCTGTCAAAAACTAATAATTAGATTTCGTAGTTCTGTGGCGATTCCACAGACTTCAAAGATTGTAATTCCTTAAATTGACGTTCTGTCAGAGTTTTCATACTACTCTGGATCGTCTGTCAAAAACTAATAGTTCGATTTCGTAGTTCTGTGGCGATTCCACAGACTTCAATGAAAGTAATTCCGTAAATTGACGTTCTGTCAGAGTTTTCGTACTACTCTGGATCGTCTGTCAAAAACTAATAATTAGATTTCGTAGTTCTGTGGCGATTCCACAGACTTCAAAGATTGTAATTCCGTAAATTGACGTTCTGTCAGAGTTTTCGTACTACTCTGGATCGTCTGTCAAAAACTAATAGTTCGATTTCGTAGTTCTGTGGCGATTCCACAGACTTCAAAGATTGTAATTCCTTAAATTGACGTTTTGTCAGAGTTTTCGTACTACTCTGGATCGTCTGTCAAAAACTAATAGTTCGATTTCGTAGTTCTGTGGCGATTCCACAGACTTCAAAGAAAGTAATTCCGTAAATTGACGTTCTGACAGAGTTTTCGTACTACTCTGGATCGTCTGTCAAAAACTAATAATTAGATTTCGTAATTCTGTGGCGATTCCACAGACTTCAAAGATTGTAATTCCTTAAATTGACGTTCTGTCAGAGTTTTCGTACTACTCTGGATCGTCTGTCAAAAACTAATAGTTCGATTTCGTAGTTCTGTGGCGATTCCACAGACTTCAAAGAATGTAATTCCGTAAATTGACGTTTTGTCAGAGTTTTCGTAC